>OY744476.1:33261322-33666322 GCA_963556175.1 Tipula confusa
GCATCATGTCCTAACCTTAAGAAAGTAGATAGCTCAAAATGCGGAAACTATCGTGACATAGCTCTCCTTTTCCCAGCTTACAATTTACTGCTTTACATATGATTGAAAAGAATCCTTTCTCTGATCGAAGAAATTGTAAAAGGTTACCAAGGAGGATTGTATCCGAATCGACTAGTCACTGATCAAGCTTTTTCTTAAGATGACTCGTTCTAAATATTTCGAAACATCTCTATGCAGCCACAATGCTATGTCAAAGTTGAGAACAATTTATCAGGCATATGCTCTAGTGTACGGTGCTTTGTCTCCGATACCCTTCAATCTCATGTTAAAATTTATCTTTCGTCAAAGTGAAACACCACAGGCCAACATCTTGTGCCCCCTTTTAAACCAAACGCTGGCGTATGCAAATGTTATCTGTGGATTGACTTGACTGAATCCACAACGACGTTAAAGAAATACAGCAAACATTTTCGGTTGGTCTCAAAATCACTGGAAATCGTGCTTTGTTTCTATTGCTAAATTCTAAATACGATGCAATAAATGCCGACAAGCTGAAGTTATACAGGGTGTTGATTAGACCGGTTAATTATAAGATTGTTAATACAAGATTGTTATAAGATTATGTTAGATCATGTTAATACGGTAGGGACCAGCAATAACCAGGTAAAACAGTTTAATATTACTATATTTATTCATATACTGTACTATTTCATTAACTAAATTTATTTAGTCACTTGATAACCACCAGATTGATCATTTTCTATTGTTAAGTAGGTGAAAATAATAAGAAAAAATAAATTAAATCATTAAATCCAAATGAAGTCATAAGAAAAACGTTTTTGTTGTCGACTCAATGTTAAGTAAACAAATAATACGATGTGGGCTTACCAATTTATACTAACCATAAATACTTCCAAAGTATTTTAAAGTCAAATATTTCCAATATGGCACAGAAAAATCAGATTTTCGAATTAAAATCGAATTATTAGGCCTAGATTATAAATTTAATTGTTTTACCGAATCAAAATCATATCGATTCGTAGTGAAAACATATATGTTTAGTTCATAAAACATGAATATGTATAAATTTTATATTTGTGGTGGTGAATGAGTGCATGAAATCTTTATAAACCGTATTCTTTTTTATAGGAACAATCATTTTTGAACCAATCATATAAAAGTAGGCATTGCGTTGGTAGTGACGTCATGTAGTGTATAAATATGAGAAAAACACAAAAATTACGATTATTGTCTGTTTAGCAAGCTACATTACAGCTGTATCTGGACGACTTGTGGAAATTCTACAATTAATTTTATTTTAATTTATTTTGTGAAATAATTCAACTAATTTTTTCAATTTAATCAAAATGGTAAGCAAATTAAAATTTATGTAGACATTCTAAAAAAAAAAAAACACAAAAGTGTGACCATGATTGCGACCGGTAATTCCGCATGAATGACGCCATCTTTTAAAGACGAAGTGTGAATGTGAAAATTAATATAGATTATGAATACTTCACACACACTATCTATAATTTGTATGAATGAATTTCTATTCAAAAAGATGACGTGGCGGATTAAAAAAATCGAAAAATTATTTTTTTATGATGTCTTTAATTTTATTGAACTTGAATTTTAATTTTGTTATAGCGTGAATGTATCTCTATACACGTTGGCCAAGCTGGAGTTCAAATCGGCAATGCATGTTGGGAATTGTATTGTTTGGAACACGGAATCCAACCAGATGGTCAAATGCCATCTGATAAAACTGTAGGTGGAGGTGATGATTCGTTCAACACTTTCTTCTCCGAAACTGGCGCTGGTAAACACGTACCCCGTGCCGTATTCGTCGATTTGGAGCCAACAGTAGTCGATGAAGTGCGTACAGGAACATACCGTCAACTTTTCCATCCCGAACAATTAATTACTGGTAAAGAAGATGCAGCCAACAACTACGCTCGAGGTCATTATACAATTGGAAAAGAAATCGTCGATTTAGTTTTGGATCGTATTCGTAAATTAGCCGATCAATGTACTGGATTACAAGGTTTCCTAATTTTCCATTCGTTTGGAGGAGGTACCGGATCAGGTTTCACCTCATTGTTGATGGAACGTTTGTCCGTCGATTATGGCAAGAAATCAAAATTGGAATTCGCAATCTACCCAGCACCACAAGTATCAACAGCAGTAGTCGAACCATACAACTCGATTTTGACCACCCATACAACTTTGGAACATTCCGACTGTGCATTCATGGTAGACAATGAAGCAATCTACGATATTTGCCGTCGTAATTTGGATATTGAACGACCAACGTACACCAACTTAAATCGTTTGATTGGCCAAATTGTATCATCAATCACCGCTTCGTTGAGATTCGATGGTGCTTTGAACGTTGATTTGACTGAATTCCAGACCAATCTGGTACCGTATCCACGTATTCATTTCCCATTGGTCACATATGCACCAGTCATCTCCGCCGAGAAAGCATACCACGAACAATTGTCGGTTGCTGAAATCACCAATGCCTGTTTTGAACCAGCCAACCAGATGGTAAAATGTGATCCACGTCACGGAAAATATATGGCTTGTTGTATGTTGTACCGAGGTGATGTGGTGCCAAAGGATGTGAACGCAGCTATTGCAACCATCAAAACAAAACGAACCATTCAATTCGTCGACTGGTGTCCAACTGGTTTTAAAGTTGGTATCAATTACCAACCGCCAACCGTTGTACCAGGTGGTGATTTGGCTAAAGTTCAACGTGCCGTATGCATGTTGTCGAATACTACAGCCATTGCAGAAGCTTGGGCTCGTTTGGATCATAAATTCGATTTGATGTACGCTAAACGTGCTTTCGTTCATTGGTACGTAGGTGAAGGTATGGAGGAAGGTGAGTTTTCAGAAGCTCGTGAGGATTTAGCCGCTTTGGAGAAGGATTACGAAGAAGTTGGCATGGACTCAGGAGAAGGTGAAGGCGAAGGTGCTGAAGAATATTAAATTCAGTTACTCGAGAGATTACCGCCAACTCTAATGGCCTCAATGGTTAAATAAAAAAATTATTGAATTATTTAATTTAATGTGGCTACTTTTTATTTTTCTGGCTATTTGTTCTAAGACCGAAAGACATCCACCTATTTCGCAGTTCTTTTTTTTTACCGTACAAGTCAAGACAAGCGTTTGGTCCATTTTTTTATCTATGATGCTTACCTTCCACCATCCTACACAGCCATTGTCGAAGGGGTTTGCACTCTGGTATATTTGTGTTCATTATGATCCCCCCGTTTAACACTAGTTCTCCCATTATTTGGGATCTAATCAAAATAGGTTAAATTACGGTGTCGTATAGCATGCTAGTATCACGAAACTATCACGATATACTACAGAAGTTAGTTTTTGGAGTGGATTACCAATAAATGAAATTTCTCGAAAGTAATAACCCAGTTTTTTTTACAATTATATTATAACGGTTAACAATTTTTTTTTAAAAATACAAAAATTATTAAAATGATTGGTGTTAAACAAACCAAATTGATGCCCTAAACGTGTACGTCACGTTATCGTTAGTGGTTGATTATCTCTTGATTTTGATTAAATTTGACTTTAAAAGTAAAATAAAACGTTAAATATATTATATATGCCACAATATGGAAGCGTATGAATTCATATAAATCAATTTGGCAGTTTCTTTTATAAGGCTATATCATGTTGATTAATCCGAATTGTTGCCTCCTCGATAATACAATCTAATCCATTTTCATTATAGGTGACCGGGAATTTGATGGCAAATATTTTTGGGAAGCAAATCGTATTAATGCAGCAATTCAATTTGAACGATAAAATTATATCATTATTATTTGAATCCAGTTCGTTTAGCTTGCTAAATGGTGGCACAGTTATATCCAGTTCGATAGGTTCGTTTTTTCGGTAAACGCCATTCAATTGATTAATGTACCAGTTATCGAACGGTAAATATACATTCCATTTTTGTGGTGCTTCGTCCGTTAGATGCGTATCGTCTATGAATTTTAAAAATATTGAAAGTTTAATTTTCCCGCCATTCGGTTGAATTTTTAATTTCGGAAATTCTAATGATTTGCCAAAATTTTGTTTAATTTTTGCATTAAAATCGAATAAGATGTCCATTTGTTTCCGTTCCATCGTGTGCATATCGATTATTTCGATGGCATGATTATTGGTATCGGCCACATATAATATGTCGCACGAAGGATTAAAACATAGGCCTCCCGGCTCATTAAATTGGTGCAGATTATTTTTTTTGTCGAATATTTTAACCGTTTCGGCTGTATTCGTTTTCGGATTGATCTTTTTCAGTTTATGGTTGTACGTATCGGCTACATAAACAAAATCATCTTTGTAATTGTGTGCAACCGCGAGTGGATGTTGAAATTTGGCAAGCAACGATTTACCATCATGATCACCGAAAGCCATTAAATTATCTGGGTTTGGATCGCCACCGGCGACAGCAGAAACATGGCCGTCTGTTAACGATATTTTTCGAATGCACGAACTTTCACTGTCCGCAATAAAAAGTTCTTTACGATCTTTGGCGATTGTGATACCACTCGGTTGGGCAAACGACGCATTTATAGGATATGAATTATTTTTATTAGCCTCGCGGCCACTTCCAGCTATTGCGATACATTGGCCGGACATGAATTTTTTGTACTTCCACCAAATGACATCGTCTAAAAATAGCGCCCATATTTGATGTAATCCCGCCATTGCTATTAGAACTACAGTTTTTTCTGGTATTTGTGCTTCGTCCATATGAAAGGACATGTCCATGTCACGAGTTTTATATACACATAGATCCCACGGTGATGCTAATTCTTGGCACTGCTTACCGCTTCCTGCGACTGTTTCAACAGATTTTGATTTTAAATTTATTTTCCTTATCGCATGGTTATTGGTGTCGGCTACGAACAGAATGTCGCTATTAAAAAAATCAAGTCCCTGTGGATTGTTGAATCGACACGTTCTAAAATCACCATTTTGAAATCCCGGCAGTTTCCCACCGATCTTCTGAATAACTTCGCCTGACGAATTTAAAATGAGTATTCGGTTATTTCCAGAATCCGAAATTGCATACAATTCCGCACAATCCTGGTCAAATGTTTTCTTCGAACAAACAATTTTACCTGGAAATTTAAGATTATTGTCGAGAATCATCAGTTCGGTCGCTGGATTCAAAGGCAGCGAATGTTCTTTTATCATATTTTTATTCTTATAGTATTTAATCGACGATGATATATATTTCTTAAGTGTGTCATAATGGCCTTCACCCATAAGTACAAATAATGGATTAGCATTTGGCCCCAAAACTAATAACGTAGGCCAGCAAAGTATATTTAGCTCATCCCATAGTATTGCATTTGGATCGTTAATAACAGGGTGCGTAATGTCATATCGCTGAATTGCTGACAAAATATTTGACGAATCCTTTTCGTTATCAAACTTTGGGCTATGTACACCAATTATTATTAGTCCATCTTCAACCGAATAAATTTGTTCGATTTTCTTTAAATCAGGTAAAATATGCATACAATTTATACAGCAATACGTAAAAAAATCCAAAACAATAATTTTCCCCTTCAAACAACTAGAAAACGTTAAGGGTTCGAAGACATTGAACCAATCGAAATCTTCTTTTAAATCGGTGATTGGTTTAAAACTATTATCGATTTGTTCGATATAACGAAATAAAATCTCTTCTTCTTGGGCAGGGTCACAATCATGTAGTAATCCTCTCAATTCATTGCATTTGTTGGCCAACACGTCGAGCATGCCGACAGTTTCGTTCTCATCGGTTTCCATTTTTGTTGTTTCACAATACAAATAACAGCGAATTCTGTATGAGTTACAATGTTAATAGTGGATATTATATAATTCAATGTATTAATACGTACATTTTACACGTTAAAATAATTTTTTTAACAAAATTACAAAATTTTTCTACCTTAGGATGTGCGAATTATTTTATTTGACGTTTTATTGACAAGTTTATTAAAATTATATAAGGTGTTATGATAGCCACATGCAATTTTGGTGCATTAACGTAAACAATTCATGTAGACCCAATTGTCAAACACCAAGCATGTCAAATTCTTCCTGTCAAAACTTAAAATGGGTAAACCAGCGTTTAAAGGCAATCATCAAAATAAAGGAAACTTACGTAAAACTACACAAAACTATAAAACTAAATCGATAAATGGCAAAGCTAAACACAAAGTTAATCCAAATAAAATCAAAGCAGATGAGGATAAACGTCGCAAATTTATTCAAAAAGAGAAACTCAATGAGGAACGTTTGAAGCAAATCAAGGATAACAAAAAGTTGAGGCTTAAAAAGCAAATCATGATGACGAAGAAAACAAAAAAAGGACAGCCCGTGATGAAAGGCAGAATGGAAATGCTACTGGAAAAAATACAAAAATCTATGAAAAATGATTAAAAATACAAATTTTAATCAATAAATATTTATTTACGTTTTTTCTTTTCTTTTTTGGCCAACTCGAGGCCCTGGATATTTTTGGGTGCAATCTTATAAGTTTCCGTTAGTAGTTCGTAAAGAAATTTAACTTGATTGCCTTGCACAAGCAATTGATCGAATTTAGAGCCTGGTGGCCGTGACACCGATGTACTTGCAGCCGCCCCAACTTTGCACGATTTCGCAAATTCGTTTATGATAATTCCATACTGTTCGAGATTATTAACAAGCGTGACTTTTTTGTTGCCTGATCGGGTGGCCAATGTCATTTGAATCGGTATAGTTTTACCACTAACACCTTTAGTCTGCGGTTGATTACGCATCTCATAGCATAATTTCATTTTGGATAAAATCATTGATAAAATCTCGTTTGTGTCTTTCACCTGTGGTCTTTCACAAAGTCGGGTCAAAAGCTCATTCAGTTGTAATTGTTTTGTAATCGGATCAGGCTTAATTTTTTGCTGACCAACATAATCCTTTACACATTTTAATACTTCCTTTTTCTCCATTGAATTACTACTCAATTTGAAATACCGGAAAAAATCGTTTACCTCTTCGGTTATCTCGAATGTTTCAGTTACAGTAGTCTGGAATAATGTACTTGCACTTGCCTCTCCACCACTCGAATCATTCGTATTTGCCACAAATTCGGTTTTAAATTCTAGTAGCTCGGGGTGACCAAAATCAATTTCGGTAATTTTTTCCACGCCCTTCGTTTCCTCTTTAACGATAATGAATCCTTCAGTCGACATTTTATCCAAGAACTTTGATACCTTTTTGTAACTAGAGAGCTTTATATCGATTGGAGTACTGGAGGTTGGCAGCACGTGAAGTCGATAAAAGTTACTAGTTAAAATTGGTAACTGGAACTTATTCCGATTAAATTTGATGGCCGTAAGAAACGCTTTTTTTAGTATTGCATCCATATCGGCTGTTGTTAACTCAACTTCGGTTAAAGTCTCTGGTTCGGCATTCGATTTTTCCGAAATTGTTAATTTCTCTATATCATCGTTTATCACGCTTTCAGTTTCATTAGGCTCTATCGCAGTGATTGACGTTGAGATCTCAGAATGAGTGGATTTGGCTGGTTTTAACATTGAGTCGCCTAATGATGGAAATTCATCGTGTTTAGGTATGGATGTGACTGAATCCAGGTTAGGAACTTGAAGACAAACAGTTGGTTCGATGCACCATAATTTATCACCAAAAACGTGAAGCATTTTAACACCAACCCCATGCCCGCCCATCATATACATATCTTCGCTGCAATGCGGTAAATATCCAACACCGATGGCGGCACGATTAGACGTTAAATTTACAAAAACTGGTTGTCCTTTATTATAACGACCCCAAAAATCCAATGAATTATCCTTCTTAATAATCCCAGGTATCATAAGATCAGCCCCGTTGGCCAATTTTGGGAAAACCATTGGTAAAGTGGTAAATTCAGGTAAAATATCGTGCACCATCCAAAGCGCGTACACTGTCGGAAACAAACGGTCTTCGAACTCAAAAAACATTGGTCGCTTATCCACTGAGTAGACCGTGACATGTACTCCGATATGTGTTATTATTTTGAGCATATAGACACTTGCCTTATTCGGAACAACCGCATTCAATTTCTCCTCACTTACATCTGGATAGTCGGTACCGAGTTTCGTACGGAATTTTTTCTTTTCGGTAGCTTTTAATTGAACATTATTTTTAATTTTAAATGGTTTTATAAACATATTTCTAATTTATTATATATCTATTAATAAAATTTTTAATTAAAAGAATCGAAGAAAGTTATTCACTTTACACGGTTTTTGACAGATAAATTAAATGGTCCAAGCGTTTAATACGCGTGCACACAACAAAAACAAATAACTTAAGGCTATTTTATGTATAAGATGATTTTTAGACCATTTAAATTTCACCCATTTCTGCTTTAAACAATATATTGTTTATCTCTTGGTGAACAATACATTTAGTCCGGGCATCTGTGATTTTCTTTAGCCTCCGCGTTATATATTCACCAAATATTGTGTCTTCATCCCGTTCTGGTACTTCCGTTTTAGGCACCGATTTTATAGCAGGTACTGGAGTGGTTGCCATCTTCGAGCGATTCACTGCGGCCACAGCTGTTTTTATCACTCGATTTATTTCATTTTCAATTGACTGTGGTGCAAGTATTTTAGGCGGTGATTCTTCTTCACGAAACATTTGTGATATTGGTTCAAAACTATCGGTCGACGGTGTTTCTGATTTTGGTTCAATCGATGAGCTGCTGCAATTGAATGAAGGACGTCGATTCCGTTTTGGAACCTCGTCAATAAAACGTAAACAATCATATGCAAACCATTTCGTTAGCTTTTCATGTTCAGAATATGTTCCAGCCTTTTGCATCAATGACACTTTCATATTTTCACGACGATATTGTGTAAGAATAATTTTCATTTTCCTCTGCACTTCATGAAAATCCATTGAAAGAATTTCCGCAATATCTTGCCAGGCCAAAGTGTTTTTATTTTTATCTTTATACTCATAATTACGAGTGTCCCATAAAAATGGTCTTGCCTCATATTCACGGATTAACGTTAAAACATCCCTTCGAGTCCACATAGTTTTGCTGATTTTATTTCAAACTCGATTCGGAAAAAACTTTTCTTTCTTATCCAAACAATTTTACACCAGTTTTTGACAACATTTTTCTCTCTCCAAACAATGTTGCTACACTGTTACGAAAATGAATGGAACCTGTTCATAATTTTTTTTAAATGCGTCTAGGGTACCGTGATGAGAATATTTTTTATTTTCATTTTTTTTTGTGTCAAAACAATTTTCTAAAATGTCATTGTGTTGAATAGAAAAGAAAAATATTTTATTAGAAAAAAATATTCAAACCATTTTTTTAATTATAAATTTTGTATTTAAATAAATATTTGCATTAAAATTACAAAACAGAAAATTTACATTGGTGAAAATAAGTAAGAAATTTTAATTTTTTGTGAAAATCGGTACACCGATCAGAGACAAATATGGAGTCCTGTGCAGCTGTGGAAAAGGAACTCGAAAGGGTTCTCTCCAAGTTCACAACTATGAGTGGATATGCCCAAAGAATGTATGATGATGTAGAACCTCATATCGAAGAAATTAATCGAGTTTTATCCGAAGGTACGTTTTATTTGTAATTTTTAAATTGGTTCCATCAAAAAGGATCTAGCAACGTCATAGCCTTGTCCAGCGTTTCTATTGTCTTATCATCACGTTGTATTTATTAGTCGTAAGGTTACGATATTGTGTCAAATTTTTTACTAATTGCTTTGTTAAATAAACAATTCGTGTCTACGTTTATGCGTACATCAACAACGTACGTGATAAGATGGTGGAAAATTAAATATTTTATTAAAATAATAAAATACATCATTAATAGCCTGCAGCTGTTTTTCATAGTGCCAATGACCTGAGCTTGACCTCAAGCCTGAACAAATACATTTGGCCTTGAAATTATTTTTATGCTACAAGGGTTATGTACGTAACTATGTGGTTGAGTGGTTTTCACTGTTATTGTACTCCGTTTCGTCTCCCAAAAGCATAAACCACTCTAGCTCTTAGAACTATGTATTGATGCTTGCATTGTACAGACAACCTTTTAAAATTTTTGTCTCAATCTAGAGTATAAAATTAAGCGTTAAATAAAAACGACTTCTTCACTTAAATATCCAATTAGCACTTTGAGTAAACTAAACAAACTTCTATTTATTAACACAATAAGGCAAAATATAATATTTCTGTACATTTTTCAGTACCAGAAAATGAACAACCATCCCTGCAACAAACAATGATCCTGAGACACATGCTAACAAATATTAAAGATAAAGTACACGTACTAACGTCCGACCATCGTGATTATCATGGCACCGTGAGTAAAGTTGGTAAAGCGATTGATCGTAATTTTTCGTCTGATTTTGTCGCCACCACACGTTCCGAGGTATTTTCAAACGAGAAAAATGTAAAACTATTAAACCAAATAATCGTTCAACATTTCTATCGGCAAGGTTTGGATGATGTTGCTGAAATACTAATGAAAGAGTCGGGACTTAAAATGGACGAAATAAATGTTGAAGGATACGCCGAACTGCATAGAATATGGGAAGCAATACATTTAAAAGATTTAAATCCAGCGCTCGAATGGGTTTCAAAATATTCGGTGCAATTAGAAGCAAAACATAGTTCACTCGAATTTAAACTGCATCGTCTCGCATTTATGCAAATTTTAAGTAAAGGTGTTCATTCGCAAACCGAAGCGATTACGTATGCGCGTACAAATTTTGCCAAATTTGTGAATAAATATGAAAAAGAGATACAAGTTTTGATGGGCACGCTTATGTATTTACCAATTGGAATTCAAAATTCACCATATCGCTATCTTATAGCGCCCGAAATGTGGATCGAGGCGGCTGATGTTTTTTTAAAGGATGCATGCAATATATTAGGAATTAATAAGGATTCACATTTATCAGTAGTCGTTAATGCTGGATGTACAGCACTTCCCGCCCTATTGAATTTGAAACAAGTTATGTTATCACGTCAAGTATTAGGAATTTGGAATGGTCGCGATGAACTTCCTGTAAGTATTTTTACTATACAAGTCTTATCACGCAAATGATGTTAATTTAATTACATTTTCAGATTGAAATTGATTTGGACCAAGATAATCGATATCATTCAATATTCGCATGTCCTATATTACGACAACAAAGTTCCGAAGAAAATCCACCAATGAAATTAACCTGCGGTCATGTTATATCACGTGAAGCGTTACACAAACTAAGCAATGGTCAGATGTATGTGTATATAATACAGTTTATAATCTATAATGCCTAATCAATTAGTTTTTCTTCTAATTTTAGATTAAAATGCCCATATTGCCCAATGGAGCAGAGTCCATCAGAAGCTACACTAATTTATTTTTAAGAGTAGGTAATTTTTTCGAGTGAAATAATTATTATTAACATTGAGAATTATATATAGTATATTATTAAAAAAAAATAAAATTATAAATTAAAAATATTATTTAAAACGAAAAAATGAAAATAAATCTATAATAATTGATGAAAGTACATATATGCGAAATAACGAAAGGAGCGAATCGATTTAAAAAGTAAATATGCGTCTATCGTTTGAATTGGTTGTAATATACCATATTTTATTATATAGATGGCATAGCTGATAAACATTTTTATAAAAAAACTAAATATTATATTATATATAACAAGAATTTATTTGAAAATAAAATATTTAAAAATAATACGAAATAACTCCATTCAATTCCTGATAGAACTGGGTAAGTTTTTTTTTTTTTATTATTATTTTTTTCTATACATGACAACGGGTCTAATCAACACCTTGTACTACTTGAGGTAGTCGGTTTTTGAAAGATATTTTGACTTGATCAGTTGATTTAAGCCTTTTAAGGCATACAAAGCACGGTTGCAAGCGACAAGATTATCAATTATCATGAGTGACAAGGATATCGAGGTATCGGAAACTTGTCACTCCTTCAAATGTGTGGCCATCACCACCAAAATCCATTGTCTTGATCTCTAAGACCAGTGATAATATATTTAATTTTGAAGATCGCACAATCGTTGGTGTTTTACTCCTTGCCGTTCACCAAAGCTAATGGCAAAAGATCCTGATATCTCGTTCTCAACTTTGACACAACATTGTGACTGCATTACTATCGTTTCACATAAACGCACATATCTGTCATGTATTCTCAGACATCGAAAAGTAAACCATAAGCTATACCGATGGATTGAGTCATAGATGGTCATAGGCTTGTTGGAAATCCAAAAACACCTGATGTACGCCACGAGATGTTTTATAATTAGACAGAATCATCCTCAGCGAAAACACTGGATCAGATTCAGTGACTCGCCGATTCGGACGAAATCCTCCTTGGTAGTCACTTAAAATTTCCTCCGCCACAGCGTGATTCTCTCCAATATTATGCAAAAGTATTATTTGCATTTTCAGCGTTCTTCTTTTTTACGCATATGTCATCGCGGGGCCACTTGCCATTTATCAAACATAACTTCGCTTTGCCTTACTAATCGAATAAAGTCGACTAGATAGTTTCACAAAGTATTGGGAACGGTTTCTTTTTCAGAGGAACAGTTTATCTTTAGTCTCTGGTCCTCTAAGCACATCTCAGCAGTACGTATTTGCCAACTTCCAAATAGAGCATATAACAGTGGTTGAATATTAAATAAATAAGATAAATGCTCCTTCCAAGTGTCGAGCACTGCATCGATGTTAACATGGAGGTTTTCATGTGTGTTCATGTTTCAGTGAATATTTTTATGAGGAAAGAATATGCTAGCCATAATGAGGTCATACGCAATCGCAAAGTTCATCATTCTTTCTCGATTATCGGTCGCTAGTTCGTGTCGGGATTACAGAAGTATTTTTTCACATAAGTCAGTCTGATTTTGGCCAATTCTAGCATTAAAGTCACCAATCATTATTCTGACGTCGTGTTCCGGCATAGATCCGATCAACTTATTAAAATTATTGTAAAAAGAGTCTTTATGTTTGAGTTGTCTTACATCAGTGGGTGCATGAGTAAAAAAAATTGATAGGTAGGTTAGTCGCATGCGTAATAAAATTAGCTTAAAGTGCATATATAAATATATATATATATATATATACATATATATATATATATATATATATATATATATATATATATATATATATATATATATATATATATGTATATATATATATATATATATATATATATATATATATATATATATATATATATATATATATATATGTATATATACGATCATCAACGCTTTGAAATTAAAAACAGCTTTTTTCACCTGGGGCCGAAAAAGAAAACCAACTTGGGATCATGTTCTTCACATTTTGGCCATCGAATTTCTTGGAGTGCAACGATTTCCAAACTATACTCTTTCATGGCTGATATTATTGGAAATAAGCATTGAACGCATTCGAATCATTTCAAATGTTCCACTGTATTTAACTTTTGTAGCTAACTTCACTTCTGATTAAACCATCAATCAAGTGACACGTTAAAATCATAAAGCTAAATAAAAGATTTTTCATAATTAAAATTTAATCGAGAAACATCCGTATTTCTTTTTCAAGTTTCCAGCTCTGCTTAGCATTAATTCCATCAGATATAGCTCTGGAGTGCCCTAAACCACAGGGGCACATAAAGTTTTAACTAAAACTTTTACAATATGGATCGGAGTAATAGGTAAAAACCATATTGGAAATGATCGATAAATTTCATTTTAAGCAGGTTTCGAATCTCAAAGAACTGTGTGAATGGATAAATCTTAATAAAGGTGCAGTAATCTAAATCTACTTAATACTTTTAGCTGTGCTTCATTCAACGTGCTATGTCATGCACAGTAGCGTAGGAAAATTGCACTTTTTAAATGAGAGCTATTTAAGCTTCCGATTTTTTGTTTTTAACGATATTTATTAATGATTAGTAACTGAAGAGACATTTAACGGCATTATATTAAATCAACCAACCAGAACTTATTTAACACTTAATTATTTACGTTAAACCTGATTTTCCAAAGTGGAAGTCTGGGTTGTAGTTTAAACCTCTGTCCAGCATTAATTGGACTCGTATACTGGAATGTTGCCGCTATTTTATTCAGGATCATCTGCTTATCAACTGTTTGGAAATTTTGGGCCTCACAGGAAAACGAATAGCTGCGTTTTATATGTAAATTCTGATTCTCAAAGGCATGAACTCAAGCGACTCAAAGACTTGACTGGAATTCTAAAAATGTGACCCATCACCAGTAAGTGACCTACGTAAAAGTGGATTGAGCGGCAGTTTAAATACCTATACTCATAAAACTGTTTATGTTATGAAACCTAGCAAAGGTCTTAGATTTCTACCTCGGATTCATGACTGTAACGAGCTCGAAAGCTGTACATAGACCACTCGGTTCACATAGTCCTAATAAGCGTACTAAGATCTGGTGATCTCATAAAACTATACAGTCAAGTGGATACTCATCCGATGTATTAATAAAACCACTAATGCTTACACTCTCTATTACGCATTGGTTTTCTTAGACATCGCCAGGTGAATCAATGCATCAGTGAAATTCTAATTAATTATAGAATTTGCACAAATCGAGTTTGTACCAAAAAATTTAACATATCGATCATCAACGATCGGTAAAGAAGGCTTAAAAAGACACTCCACAAGCATTACTGATGTTTCACCGAAAGACGAACCACCGGAGGCTCACAAAGAATGATTCAATGAGCAGTGCTATTGTAGTATTGCACCAGTGCAATAGCAGTGCTGCATTGGAAACAGCGACCCTGGGCTGAACGGAAATTCCAGAGATTGCTTTGCCAACGAATGGAACGTTTTTAAAGATTTCCATCCTAGTTCCACCGCCATCAGAAATCCGGGTCTTAATGAAAACTCTTAAATACTGCTCTCAAAGTATTTGGTTGTACTCGTACGCTCATCCCTTTAACTGAAGCGATCATTGGTGACTATATCACAGACATCAGTGTGGATTTCGCTCTAACCGTTCAATCATTGATTAAATTTGTACAGTCAGGATGATCTTGGAGAAATGTTGGCTTTACAATATCAGCAAGCATCTACATCGATTTCCAACAAGCCTATGATATCATCAAACGTGGAAAACTTTGGACTCAACTCTATATGCAAATTAAACTAAATCTGGATCGACTTGCAGACTAATAATCGAAGGAACAGTATATGATCCTTTTTTTGGTAATATCGAAAGTGCGGTAGGGGATGCATTTACGCTTATCTTATTCGATCTGGCGGTCATACCACTAAATCGAAATGCCAAACGACTCTGTTTAAAAATCAATACACACAGGACTAAATTTTTGACGACATCAAGGAGAATCCACAGTGTAAATTTTAGACTTTCAATACCTTGGATCAGCTAACAGAACGATGATTTACAGGCAGATATAAAAGCCTGTATTGCTGCCGGCTACAAAGTCTACTAAATGACTGAAGATTAACTTTGTAGGTGGCAAGATACATTTTTTCACTAGTTTCACTATTGCCGGCCGAGAAAGTGCTTCGCGACGACCAAAAACTACTTTAGTTTTGCGAAATGTGACTGCTAAATTTTCACCATTTTTGTAGTGAACTTTAGCAATTTCAATGCGTTGTTGAAGCGTGTATCGTACCATTTTTAGTAATGGCGTAGTTTTTACTTGTCAAATATCAAAAGATGACAGCTTCAAAATTGACAGCTTGCCAAATAGCAGGCTATTCAAAATGAAACTTCTTATTGGGTAACCCTATATATGTAACTGACTATTCCTTAACCCAGATTAAAGTAATAATTTCATTAATTAGCTACTACTTAGAAGGTTCAAGAAGCCAGAGAATTTCAAATCGTTCTAATAGCAATCAAGGCAGCCCAGTAACTGTATGTAAGTCCTTTAAACAATCCATTACCATTTTCTAGCCATTTTCTTAGTGTATAAAACTACAATATAACCAGGTGAATCGGTAGATACCAGTTACAGTGAATGAGTTTATACTGCTAGCATCCTCTGTTGGAAGCCAAAACATGCATATGATAAATAAAAGTTGACCTGTGTCCGCGCGTCTTTGATGTAACGATGTAAGAGTGTGTACTTTTGCTTAAGAATATATAGCAGAAAAACAAAACAAAAAACAAATTCCAATCAGTTTAAATCCAAAGCAGCTTGTCTTATTTGTGGGGCCCTAGAAAAACCTTTTTTGCCATTCAGTTTTTTGCAGTTGGAACCGCAATTTTTTTATAACTGGGTAATATCGTCAAACACGCCTGTTTTTTTTTACTTTCCATGTGCCACTTCTAAATTGCAAGTTATAGTACGTGAGCGGGGCTATTTATTTGTTATTTTTTGTAAAAGCCCAGCGACTCGTAACTTTCGCTAAGTAATTTTATGAGTTCCTCCTTGCCAGTAAGTTTAAATTAAAAATATACTGTCAACAACCTTGATATATTCTTAAAACTGGAAATATTGAAAACACGATTTGAATAAGTGGTTATTTGTCTGCACGCTTGTATACTTTAAGTATGCAGATAACCATCTAATCTTTAATTATTATTTTTAAAATACAAAATTGATTATATACTTTATTGAAACAACAAACACTTTATAAATCTTCAAGTAACTAAAATATAGTCTTCGATCTCAATTTTCTGCCAGATAAAAATGTCGGAGCTTTTTGTTCATTATATAATTTGAATACTTTCATTTACTTAGATAGTCGTAGCATTTTACTTAGACAGTCGTAGCTTTGATATGAAACCTTGTAAATTGGTTTTAGTAAAAAATAAACTCTGTACTCAACGATAAAAAAAACTTACAAGTGCTACCAAAGTGAATGGAAAATTTAAAGTCACATTTTCTTTGAGTGGTAACTCTTTTATTTAATTATTAAGTTAACGGAACTTTGTGGAAATTAAAAGTGATTGATTATTCCTAATAATAGTCTACCTTAGGCTAAACGATTCTGGGAGAATCTAGAAAAAGTGCGCTATTCTTGCTTAGCTTGGTCGATCATGAATACATAATCGACATTTCACATGTACTAAACGTCGGAGTCGACATCTAGGGGATAATCCTTATCCCCATAAAAATGCGCTTTTCAGTTTGTGGATTGCGATTAAATTTCTTGCCCTCTTAACTTCTTTAACTAGAGTTGAAATCTATAATATGCAAAGACCTGTCATAAATTTGATACCATTTCAAGATCCATTGATCAAATATTTCAGGTTTTACTAAAGTCTCAAGAGGTTGTTTTAATGCATAAAATGACAGTAAATTTACGGTTGCACAAATAAGAAATTATTCATGCGTATTAACAGAACTATTTGATGAAATTTGTCTCTTGCTTATTTTTGTCTGACCATTCTTACGACTTTCCAGCTTGTAAACTGGGCTTAAGTTACTTAGATGTAGTATCTATTGTGATGTCATTGTCTCAGTCAGTGTTTCACCTATTTTGAGTCAGAAATTTGCTGCCAAGAATTTAATTAGACATAACTAACATTTCTGCTATTGACTTTGATTGGGCACCTTTTGGCTGTGTTTTTGCTATGCAAAAACCATTATAGAAATTGTTTTCAACGAAAACCCAAAGCTAAATGTTGATATGATGTACCATGAATGGTAGTTGGTATGTTTGGTTAATTTTCGATGGCGGGTGGTTAATTGAAGCATTAATTGAATGTATAAGGGCATTAATTTACTAGAATTATGTTTTCGCAAAGGGTTGACCGAACTGCGGAACAAATACGTAGCTGCTTTGCGCAAAGTTGTTACAATTCGGAATCCACTTTAATAAACACCACTGCGGCATATGTTACATTAGAAAAAACAACTTCATCTACAATATGAGGCACTGTAGCATGTTTTTCTAATACAATCTGGGGTATTAAACCTTAGTTTTGGTTCCTTCTATCCTTATGATGAACAAAACCAGGACCACCAAGGTCCATTGCGGTATTATAGAATCCCGATGCAATTTTACACGCTCTGTAGGCAAATCTTCCATCAACTGCATAATTGACAGTAAAGCCTAATGCCTTCTATGTAGATATGTGAGTACAGCGATTCTGTTATGAATTGCCTATAAGAGGGAGCAGAATGGGATGCTTCGTTAAATAAGCCAGTGATGAAAATTGTAGTCGACCTCCAATGCGAATAGCGCTATATCCTTATCTAGAAAGAGTGATATAGATTTCCGGCTTACATTTTTGATTAAGTTACCTTTGCTTAACTCCTTAAAAACGTTTTCGTCGCCCTCGGATGTTGAACCAAATATACAATGAGTTATAGTCGTTGATTACCACGTTTAAGTTTGATCAGTATTTTCGAAAAGTTATCGCCTGAAAGCTTGCTGCTATCTCGGATCTAAATTGTATGGTCTGTGCAATTGAATTTGCACCAGTCAACAGATCGTCGGCATAAAAATCATTTTGTTTGACAGAATTATCATGTACCATGTATTACACGCTTCATTTCGTATGTTTCTAGCCTCTGAGTTGGGCCATCAAGCCAATATATACATTGATAGCAGCAGTCATCGTCTTGCAATTCAACTTGTCTGTATAATTTGACAATGTCAAATGCGTGGGCATGAGATCTGAAACGACAAAGAATCAAAAAAAAAATCGGTTTGCACTACAGGTCCTATCGATACTAAATAGTCGAGTGGATTGCCATTTGATGGTTTTGCCGAAATAATATTTGGTTGGATTAATTTTGGTTTCTGGAACTTGCTTCATATGGTTTATAGCTCGATATTGGTCCATAAATTTACGATATATTTCACATAAGTCTGGATGTCTCATTAGTCGTTTTTTGACACAGTCAAAACGTAATTTAGCCATGTTTTATGAGATACCAAAGGTAGCCGGACAAAGTGTTAGATGAACTTTGAGCGCTATCAATTTTTCCTGCGAGATTACCTAGTCAAGTTACGTATTTTGTTGGAATGGAACAATTTGATTTGGTCTACTGATAATAACTTAAAGAACATTGAAGCGGCGTCAATGAGCAGGCCAATCTGCTGTGGAGTATTGAAGTCCGGATCAGCCAACTGAAGATTGCCAGGAATATTGATATCAGATCTACTGATTGACAGCCAAATCAGTTATTTTAGACAAAACCAAACAATTCATTTTTGCTGAAAAATGGCTAGATTAAGATTTGATGAGAACTGTTGTGCTGTGATTGACTGGAACTGATGTGGCATCAATACCTGAGATGATCTTGATTCTGCTTATTATTCTTAAGTCGAGACGTATATGGTCATGAAGTTTCACTATGACCGTGAATCCAAAACGACACGAACGATTTATTATACACAATGAATAGAGCTTCTTGATGGCAATGCTAAACTGGATGAAATGGATTTTGAAATAGACTATGGAGGTGTCATTGCTGCGTCAGCAGAAATCATGTCATGTGCTGCTGGAAGAGCACTTTCTAGTCATATTTGCACTTAGATTGCAAAATAGAGTAACTAATATTGACGTTGTAAAATGTGCAGGCCAGTTACGACATTTTCATTGATAACGAATGAAACAAGTGAGTTCGTCTAAGCCATTGCCATCGATTGCAATGGATTGTGTTTTGAAGGTTGTCTGGTGGGCAATGATTGCGGTTGAATTGTTTTCAAAGAATGAATAATTGGCTGACTCTCCAATTTAATGCATCTGGAAGTGATGAATTTATTTATGCTCCGTTAGAGCATGCCTTGTTCACAGGTTTCAATGTAAAAACAGCCTTCATATGCTCTTCAGTGATTCTGTCCGAGTATCCAAATTGTTCATCAACAAAATCCAAATTTTCTGGGATTGTTTTGACTGTTCCTGAGAGTGAAATGTGTAGATACTGGAACTTATTTATGTCAGTCAAATTTTTGTTGTTGTAAATTAGACCATCAAAAGAATTTATGAAACCATTCTAATTTTTTTAGGAAGCCTAGGTGCGTGAATGGGAAAGGCAGGATTTACTGATGGTTGAGTGTCTGGTATTGCTGCTGAATTCTCGAGTTGGTTGTTTTGAAAAGCTTAACCGATTAAAGTGATTAAATCATTTCATATTTCCTTATAAGTGCCTGGAGATTAGAATATGGTCCTTTTTTGTTAGATGCGCCATCATTTCACTGTTCCTTCACCCCAGCCTTTTTTCCCATTAACTTCAAGAGTTCTCTCTGTTACTCTAAAGTGCTTTGATTCTTTACAAATTTGAAGCTCCGAAAGGATTTGTTTGTTGCAAGTTGAACTAGTCTGCCAGAATCAATTTTTACTATTTAAACATATTGTTGTATCCCTGTACCTCAACGTTAATTTGTAGTAAATGTAAATCAACCATTCATTGTAACAAATTGAGTTCAGTGGAAAATGTAAATAAAATAAAATATTCTTCTTCCTTCTACTTTTGAAGTTTGCAGTCATCTTGTTTATTTTTCTGACCTTCAAAGTGTTGTTATCGTTTTTTTTTGGAACATATGGCTATTTTATTGGCAACTACGAGTAAAATCATGATATCAATAGTGGGTTCCTAAACTGTACGCTTGTTTATAGGACTTTACGAGAAACACAATTTGGAAGGTTCAATATACCTATAGGCGACGATGGCTCCTCGAGATAGAGAACCACTTTGCTTCTTCTTGTTATCTAGAACAATATAAAGAGATTATTTAAATTTTTCTGCGCATTATATAATATTGCTATTTATAGGTACTTGAGTGTAGTTCATCCCAACAACCATACAATATACTTAATTAGTCATATCAAGCCAAGATTGTGAGAATGAATTGATAAATCATTATAACAATATAATTATCGATTCTACAAGTGGGCGGTAATGCTATATCTCTACACCGAAGGTAAATTACGCATTTTCAAATCAATTTTAAATGAAGCCTCACACAAAGATTACAAACACATAATACCAGTTGTGCCGTTCATTTTCGTAAACTAACCAATCATGGTGTCCTATTCAATCAAATCACATAAAATGATGGATCAACGTCTAGTCTTGATTTTGTATTTGATAATACATTGTATATTGCTATAATTAAATTTTAATTGATAGATTATTAATTTTCTTTTTAATAAATTAATAGCACACACATACACACTGATACACAAACACACAATCACACCTAACTAAAATGTTAATTTTTGAACTGATTTTGAATAATCACAAATGATTGTGCTTTAACATCGTGCTTTTCATATTACTTTGACCGTTTTGATAAGTACACAAAATATCACTCAAATTGGAGTATCGAATTTTTCCTTCTATTTAGCGACGCGACGATTAATGGCATGTAATTATATTATATATGGGGCTGTTAAATTTTGATTTTTCGAGAAGTCATTTTATTGTTTTGAAATGACTATCGTAAAATCAACTACATTTATATAAAATCTATACAACATGTGCACGACATCTCAAGTGGTTTATACGTGAGCCATATACGATTACGCTCATGCAAGACACAATCTTATACGATAATTACGTGTCTCGACTAATATACATTTTGATTAAAAATATTTGGATTTTCCGCGAATCCTGATTGTCTAGGAAAATTTTTTTTATATTTGAATTGTCTTATTTAACATTGTAATGTTTTTTTTAGACGTAGCTTCGTTCTTATCAGCTCTGTGGCTGTTGTCTATATACTATAGTATGATGACTACGAAAACTGTTGTTTTAATAGAGATAATAATATTATTAAATCAGCGTCTAGCTTTTATATTTACATGGCTTATCATCATAAATTCAATAATAAATTATTTGAATACCTGCGTGGTTTATCACACCCATATATGCAACATTTAAGTATTTTTGCGTTCCATAATGATCCACATATGCTGTACTAATTCGATCTGAAAATTTGAAAAGTTATTACAACAAATTCCATTTCTTATTTTTATAATTAAATGTTCACAAAATTAAGCTTTGCCAGATTTTATAATCTTTGCACTCATCGAATGGACTTTTTGCATTCAACACATCATATTCAATTTTATCAGACAGACATATACATAATGATCTGTATAGCTGATAACTCTCAGACGATATTTTGAACTGTCGCTGAATTATTACGATACACCTTAATTATTGAAATGCTTATATGCAATAGGTGCAATCACAGTGTAATCTTTTTAATTCATATATTATATTACAGATAATCGAATTGCATATATGTACAACCTTTCTGTTGCAATTAGGTGCTTAAGATTTTGATTCAAGATTTTCGAGGTTTGTTTTGCAAATACTAACGATTTTGTGATTAAGTGAAAGATATACCAATAAAGGCGTTTTTTTTGGTAACTCTACCATTAAGAATTTAATTGTCGAGTCAATTGTGAATTGACAATTTTTTGTTTTTCTTCCACTCTATAAACTTATCATACGAGCGTAAATACACATCAGTAGACTTTTTGGGAAGTAAGTTTAAAGCGATTAAACTCTGCTTCGTCATTAATTTTAGTTAAATGATTGTCCATTTCAATGTTAGATGCAGCTCATTCACAATTATGAAAAACTTATTCATTTGCAATAGTGACAATTAAACAATAAATGCAAAGGTCACTTAGATGTACGAAAAATGTCAGAAAAATTTAGAGTTAAAATTTTTTATTTGTTTATAAAGTGCCAATACTAATACTAACTTGGCCATGCGTTAATTTCTAATGGATGGTTTCGGGTTAAGACTCAAACTCCAAATTTGCATTTAGTGATCATCCATTAGTTAGCTACGATGGTAGTTTTCATTCAGGGCACAGAAAAATGTATCTTACGTTTCAAGTTGAACTGTGAAGGTCTAGAACAATACGAAGTGGAAACTCGGGATCGAAACCGATGGAGACGGATTGTTGATTCGGTACGTATAATCCCGTATGATATTTTCGTTTGTTTCCATCTCACATCCATACAGTATAGTACTGATTGTTGTACACACGATTTGAGCATACTTATCTTGGTATGTTAATATGTATCTTGGCGTGACAGTACAAGATTTTAGCGTTTATTTATATCTTTTTCTGTCGCACTTGTTTTACCTTTTGTGCAACCAAGGCACACGAATTCGTTTACATTTTGTAATTTGAATTTGGTCGATGTGGTTCGATGTTGTTATACTCGTGCTAAATTTTATCCACACTCTTGGTTTTTCTGATATTTACCTTTAGACCAATTTTATTAGCTAGACCTAATAGCTGAAGCGAAGTACACATTTTTTCTAGTATTTTAAAAAAAACATAATTTTCCAAAATGTTTGTCTAAATAATGTGGGTTTTACCACAATTAAATTTACAAAAGCAAAGTTTAAAAAACAAAGATGTTCTAAAAGAAGGAGGCATATTCCTGAATATGATATGTTAGTACTGAACGTATTTTGGATTTTAAACAGAAATATGAATACTTTTGACTTCGTATCGTATTATAGAACTTACATCAAATTAAGGTCCTTTCTAACTTAACTGACGGATTTCTGTAAATAGTTTTACTTAATGATCCTAATACGCAATATTAAATACAACTATTCTAGAAGTTTCCATTGTGCTTGTTGGGTTAAAACTTTAAAAAAAATTTTTAACTTCTTAAATCTTAGATTTCTTTGGCTAAATGTTTGCCTTTTCTAAATTAAAGTGTAGTTCTGCTAATTATTCTTAGATGGTACTAGTGTAAAATATACAAACTGTGCCTGCTTTTCAAATTTCTAAATTTGTGGCATTTCAGTCGGATGAGCAGTTTAAGCGATATAGATATAAAAATAACACATTTAAATAGATGAGAAAGGTGTTGTAACATTGTGTCCCGATGTATAATGCGGTTCAGTCAGTGATCGAAATATATTAACTCATGAAAAAGTGGAATAATGGAACTTCTTAATAAAAGTGTTGCAGTGAATATGCCTTCGTTTCTTAGAAATCAGCAGGTTGTTAAAATAAATGGCTCATGTATTTATCTGGAGTACCTCAGGACTCTCACCTAGAACCTGTATAGTATTTATGTAATGAAATGCAGAGTGTTCTTGATTTGTTGTATAAGTGGTCGATTGTGAATAAATTGCACTTAAATTTTGATAATTGCAAGATTATCATTAATATCATATTGGCAAACACCATCACGAGATATGAGATATAACACG
Source organism: Tipula confusa (assembly GCA_963556175.1). Lineage (NCBI taxonomy): Eukaryota > Metazoa > Arthropoda > Insecta > Diptera > Tipulidae > Tipula > Tipula confusa. Next base: position 33,285,561 of record OY744476.1, read on the forward strand.
AGTTATGACATTCAAAGGTTTGAGAGTTGTCTTAGACTATCAATTCAACTTTCGAAACCAAATTCCACTAATCGCTGACTTGCTAAACAGTTCTTTTGAGTTCCCTGGACTACTTGCAAATATAGATATTTATGTGCCCTGTAAACCTGTTCGAGTCAAATCATCGAATCTTCGACCAAATCGATCCCTTGGTTCTGACTTTGAACTTACCTTATTCTCTTTCGATTGAATTTCTTTTATTTATTTAACTCAAATGACAATAACAGTAAGTTACAAATGCAATAAATTAATTTAACAGAAAATAAATTAAAGCAAATGAATTCAAGTTCATTACCTCAAAACAAAAAATATCAACTGACATGTCAACATGTTTTGATATCCAAGACACGTCGATAAAGCAGGCAAAATTGGATTCTATAATTCAATCAACAAAAATATACTTTGTCAAAAAAAAATTATAAAAGTAAAATGTTTTCAGAACAGGATCATTGTTTTTATAATTTTAATATTTTAAATATGTTGATATTAAACTAATTGATTATAATATGTATGTATAGTTAGTAAATTTGAATAATCACTGAAAAGTTTGATTAACGAAGACTCAAACCAACCAAAGATTACTTGATTAAATATTTAAAAGAAAAACACTCGTGTAAACCCAGTAAACATGTTACACGCGCATCTAAATTAAAGTGAAGTAAATCAATATTTTTCTAAGTTATCTGATTAAAGAACAAAATAAAACTATCCCATCAACTTTGATTCATATTTACAACGTTTAAATACTTTGTAATTTCTATATACATATTCAGGTATTGACCAAATTAAACAAGTTCTAGTTAGATGAAATCCGAAAACATTAGGCACATAATATTATTTTTCTTAATTGTGCAACAAATAATGATAACATTTTTTTATTTTAATTAAAAGTCATTTAAGAAGTCACACGCCACTACTCTGTATTTGTTTAATATACAACCATATAGTATAACATATGTAGATGTAAAAACTAATTGATCATCTCTCATACATTATGATGTATGCTATAAATATTCTTCTCAGCGTTTTCTCTAAACTCTAATCTATGGCAAAATTCGATTCTAACCAGTTTGGTGCGTTTCATAGAAGTTCATTAAAGAAATTTTCGGATAAAACTAAATATTACTACTAAATAATAAACTTAATTAATCGTTTCAAATTTTTAGTCTAGTAAAATTCTCATATTTATCTTGCCTATAATAATTGTACATGCGATCGTTTTTAATAAGAATTATACGTGGAATCAGTATTTCCCCAGCGAAACATGTGATTCATCGATGAACGTTTGTGACGTACACACATTTTAAATAGATTAAAACGAAATCAGCTGTTATTGTTGTGGTTATAGTTTTGGTTACGACACAGATTTCTGTGAAATTTGTTATTGCTGTTTTCGATGAAAATCACCTTGCACTTTGTGTTTTGTAGGGTAAACCATTTGGTTTACAGCATTGGGACCTTGTCCAATTGGCAATCAATATTTTTTGATAGTCACCGTTATATATAATTTGATAGTTAATTATTATCTATAAACTTAAACTTTATTTAGCTTAAACGGTTTGTTTACTAAGGTTACTAAGATTCCAGATATGATAATACTTAATGATCGTTTAATCTCAATTATTCTGAAAAAATGGGGGCAGTTTTAAAAATTGTTTTGTGTATACCCATATAATTTTTCCTCCAAAATAACATGACATACAGTGGAGGAAATTGAATTAGTATCTTGGTTTTTTGGATCAACGGTCAGCTAATCCAATTATTATATAAATAATTAGAGTATTCGGTTCCGTTATCATCGTGTAAGACCTTGGGTGGCGATACGAACTTGTTGCGTATGTGATTGAAGAAAATAAAATATCTCATTCCACTGACTGATGGTTGAGGCATGGGACTACATACGTCACTGTGTCCAAACTCGCCGGATTTAGTTTTGTTGTTTACTACTATTTGAAATGGTAACTTGTGACCTTTTCCATAAACACATGCTTGACAGAGAAATTTGTTGAGGTTGTTGATCCTGACATTCTTAATGTCTCTCTTGCTTATCGTTTCTTTTAAGCCTTGCTTGTTAATATGTCCAAGTCTCTTGTGCCATAATTTTATATCTACATTGGTCGTTGCATTCGCTTCAGAGGTCGATTACTTTTTCCTTCGATTGAATTCCTTTAAATTGATGAACTGCTGCATTCTGCCTTGGTTACTAGAAATGCCGAGTCTGATTGTCTTAAATTTCTGTATTTTAAAGGCAAGCTTCCGAGTATTTTTATAATGATTGCTACATCACTGACATATTCTCCTGTTTCTTTAATTTGTTGTGCCAAATTTTCTACCTTTGTGGCTTGCACGATTTGCTGTAAGATGGTGTCATTTAAAATAATTTTATGTTTGTGGAATCGCTCATGCACTATCATTTTATTCTTTTTCGTCTTTTGTTCGTAAATGGAATCCAACTTTATGACTTGCTCATTTGACGACTTCCCCACTAACGTGTATGCAGATTACAATCCGGATAATTATTTATCAACAATATGAAGTTAGAAACAAATTGAAGTAGCTCAAAAATTCGCCTATTATCAGTGTGCCTTTTGAACTGTCAATATATTTCTAGTTTCTGTTTTGACGTTGTACTAACCTAATTTGTTTGTGTTTTTTTCTCGTGTAAATTGTGCGTTTTTTCGCCTATAGCAGTTAATCTAGTGTGCCTTTTGCTAACTGTCAACATATTTCTAGTTTGTGTTTTGACCTTGTGTTAATTTAATCCGTTTGTGTTTTTTTTCTCGTGTAAATTTTGAGTTTCTTCGCCTATATTAGTTAATCTAGTGTGCTTTTTGCTAATTGTCAACATATTTCTAGTTTATGTTTTGACCTTGTGTTAATTTAATTCGTTTGTTTTTTTTCTCATGTAAATTTTGAGTTTTTATCGTTTGGTATCAAAAATAAAAATGTCTTTATCAAGAAATCACAATATTGGTATTTTGACACGGGATATGAATATTGTGAGTGCCTTCCCAATAGCTGTCCGACGATTTGGTGTTAATCGAAGTAGACAATCTTAAGGTTTTTATCAAAACCTGGTTGCAGAAATGAAGTTGGATGATAATGCTAACTTCGTTAATTTTCATTGAATGGCGCCTGCAGCATTTGAGTTGCTTTCATTCGTTGGACCCTCAATTGCACGCTTGGATGTGAGAGAAAGGTCGATAAGTTCGGGTAAACGGTTATCTTTAACCCTCCGATAAATATATTAGAATTTGTATATGTTGTATTCGGTAAATTTGAAATAAACTATAATATTTTTTAGCTACCTGTCAAGCGGCGACAGCATGATTTCTATCGGAAGATATTCTTACCGGTTAGGGGAGAGTACGACATCTCATACATCTCTGTTTTCCCTAATCCGACTACTACGATGTGGAAAGAAATCTCAAAAGGCTTCTACCAACAGTGAAACTGTTCTTAATTATTTCTTCTTAATAATTATATCAAAATTAGTATTATATTTTATTAAAATGATTTTTAATGTTTAACACACCAATAAAAGCAAGAAAAGTTGTTAAAAATTCGAAAAATTTCACTAAACACAAAATGTCACAAATAAGCAAAAGCTAATATGCCCAATTGTCAAAATTATTGTTGATAATTTTATATTTATTTTTATTAAGTAGGATGTTTGCGAATAAAAGTTTTATATATTTGCTCAAAGATAAACATTTTTAAAAGCAGGAGGGGAAATGTGTAATGATTTTGTTGGTTAAAATCACGGATAAATATTTATCCGTATGACGGATTTATCACGAACTTAGGTTCGTGTAATCCTTATTCAATTTGTTTTGTTCCTGTATCTTTGTTGCATCTTTTTTATCCTTACTTCATCACCATTTACAATGTCTTGTTGACTATTTGTTCGCATGCACACGTAATTTGGAACATCCACTGTCGATAATTTTTACCGTCAAACTTGTTAATATTCACAAAATCTATTTAACCCCCATATTTGCTAAGAACATTGTACAACGCTAATCGAAATGCGTTTGTTCAATATGAATCCCTGATCATAAGGCAGACATTAGAAGAATGTTATAAGGTAGAATGTTAAGGTATGCCATAAGGTAGAATGTTAATTACATTCAATCAGACTTTAAATTAATGTTAATAAAGGGTTTTAACACTTTTAACAACCCAACATTTTTTAATTGCGTATAGTAAAATTTAGCAGAGATCCACACCTAAAAACTTATCACAATATTTGCTGTGCCAAGCTGTGCTTAACTGGGAACCCGATAATGTAACAAACGCTGATAAAGTGAACGCAGTTTGTGTAGTCCTACAAAGTTATATTTTTATTGGTTGTTTATTGCAATCCATCTCAACTCTTTATAAGCAAGGACGCCATTTAATCTACATTATCGACTAAAAATTGTTTGCTGAATAGCCAGGGTAAACAAGATACCATTTCAGTTTGACATACATAAACCAGTTTGGTTTGGTTTTATCCGGTTAAATTTTTTTAAATGTTAGCAACAAAATACAAAGAGAAACGCAATTTTAGAAATTAATTACATCATCTTTGTGATTTTGACTATACATAATAATTAAAATTCTGTTTTAATTTTTTATTGAACTTATTTTATTTGAATAGTTGAATAAAGTAGTTGAAACTACATATCCGTAATGGTATGGATCAGAATTGAATTTTTCGAAGTTCAGTAAAATAACGAATACAACGATATCGAAAATAAGAGGGGAAATTACTTTTTTTTATATAGTACTAAAAACTAACCTCAATAAATTACGAGCTTTTTTATATTTATTTAGTCAAAATTTGTTTTATTAGCACAACGTATTTACACATAGTATATTTATTTATACTAGTTCATTAACACTTTAAATTGCTATGCTAACACATTTATAGCTAAATCTAGTTATTATAACACATTCACTATTTTTCTGTTGGCTGTTGGAATATTGTAAGGTTTTTTTAAATTTATTTAGGTCCTAGAATATCTACAGTATTATTATTTAAAACGATAAAGCGGACTTAGCAAACATGACTCAGCAGCTGATTAAATCACCGCAGGAGTTTAATTCGGCCTAACAAAAGCCATTCACTAGTTTTATAACCTTCAACAGCTTTAATTAATGTTCTGCAGTAATATCTTTAATTCAGATATGCTATCACATTTTGCGCAACCTGTCCTAAACATTTCATATATTATAATTTCCTAGAACTACATAATCTGATATTGTTTCAAGCACTTTGAATCTAGGTCTAATGATATTTAAGATAATTATGTACATTTATCTAGAAATTGAAGTATTTTTCAATTTCTTCCATTGCAACCATGACTTTAAAACTTTAGGATTTTGGAAATTGAACAGTACGATCGTGGATCTTGATAAAAAATATCACATGCCTCTTTTTTTTAAATGATGTTAGTTTGATAATTTGAAAAGCACTGTGTGTATTTTTAGCATATGCTTTCTGGGTGGTTATCTTTAGAAATTCTACATTAACTGATATTCAAATATTTATAAACAAAATTAGGTCATTTTTTACTAATTTGATAATGACATTCTTATCAAATTAATTGGGTTCTAAAATGTTCTAGTCACCTAAATATTATTATATATCTTTGTCAAGTATATCTTTCTCAGCCTTGACATTATGATAGGGAATCCGGAAGATGATATGCTATTATTGAAAAACTGGTAGGATTTGGAACGAATGTTCTAAGATAATTTTTATATTTACTTCTAATTACCACTACTAATAATAGAAAATAATTATAAATTTATATTTACAGTTCCAAATCTTAAATAAACGATCTGGAATAGTATCAGATGAAGTACGTCACAAAATTTGATTAATTTCAAGTATTTTTTTTTTTATCATTTTGGGTACAGAGGTTATTCTTACAGTTAGTAGTTGGCGTGTTCGAAGCGATCTGGTTATATAGTTGGTAAAGAAGCTTATAGCTTCAGATGGGTTGAATTGATAATATCCGTTAATATTTCAAAAGATTATTAGAAGTGAACATACTATCTTCCACAAACTTATCATTCACAACAGATATGATTTAAGAAGTGAACATGATAATGAAGGTTTGTTCATTTTCCCCAAATAATTTTCCCGCCATTGATAACCCAAAAGTTGAATCCGTTCGTTCAGACTAGCGTAAGGTTCTTATCAATACAACAACTCTCTTGCAGAGCGCGATTATGACAAAAAACAGAACAACCAATATGCTTGTATCACTTTAAATTTAATGATAAATCGCATAAAAGCAGCCAGCATGTATTTTTAGTTTACGAATAATTTCTAGAAAGAAGATGGAAAACTAGTTGGCTATTCAATAATGATCGTCTTATAAAGAGAGGGCCATCTATTGGTTTGTTTTTAAAATCATAGACAATGGCAACACTGTTATTATGGCAACGCTTGAAATTTTGACAGTTCTCAAGAGAATATTGCGGCTGTGGCTCATAGTGTTCTAATGCATTTTTTTCGATTGTGATGTCTGGAGCAGTATCTATCTGTAGCCTTACAGGAACTTCATTAATGTTGACGTTTACGAATTTGCGTTTCAAAACCACATCAATGCAGTTTACGGAAAAAATTCCTTTAGAGTTTCAGTTATTACAGTTATCTGTTATTTTGATGTATGATGGGAAGCAAGACAGTTTTTGTAACCTTCCTGTGACCGAATTTTCCACACTACTGGCATTTATTATTTTTGAATGGACAGTCAGCTAATGCATTCTACCGAAGGTTTATTGTTGAGCTTCTGATGATTTCCATATATAGACGGCCTCATGATCACATTGCATTATTAGTAAGAAGTACGAACATTTACTCCATCTTAAAATTATGCCATGGTAAGTCAAAAGTCGAAGTTATAAGTATCATTCTTAAACCTGAAACAAAGTAAAGATTTGTCTAGGTATTATAAACTTTTAAATGAAATTATTTCAAATGCGGAAGATCAAAGGAAGTCGAAAAATTGGGAACTCTGATATTTTGGCACACCCTTCTTTGAAAGTTGAATTAAAAGTTATGGTGTATGTTTCAAATACAGCCATTGCGCTTTGGTCTAAGACCGATAGGCAGAGGTTTGGGGACCCCATTATATTGAAATTACAAAATCTTGCAATTTTATTATTATAGTAGCTTAGTCGATTATGACAGTTTAGCAAAAAATCAGACCACAGATCTTACTTTGCAACGCGTTAAGAACAATTTCGTTGTGTAGTTTTTGACAGTTTGCATAATTTATCAAACCCATGTTTACGAACAACAACAAAAATGATGACTAAAAAGTTTGTTTGGGCTCATATTAACACGGATGATAGGAGTATGGCCAAAATGTGCATTGGATGCCAAAAGTATCGAGACCCGTTAGGTGTCCAGTAAAGGAGATCAATATTTCACTTCCACTATTAGAGGTAAAGCGGTTCTGTGTAAAGACTGCCCCTGTATTTGAGTGGCCCTTGAATGCCTCGTAAAAAACGTATAAACTTGCATGCTATCCTTAGATCCTTATCAGCCATGAAAATGTAGCTTTAACATATAAAAAACTTAAAGGCCAAAAATTGGAAACCATGTGTCCCAAAACGTAGGTTGTCAGTGCCGACCGGGATCGAGAAGATTGCTCAAAATGCGAAAATTATCAAAACGTAGCTCTCCTTCGCACATCATTAAAATTTCTGTTTCACATAATGTAATATGAAAGAGAATCACTCCTCTGGCGGAAAAAATTGTAAGTGACTCAATTTTGACCGAGATTTTTAAGAGATTTATTACCAATCATATCGTAGGAATTCTCGGAGTATCTGAACAATATGTGCTACCTGACTGACGAGTATTAGACATGGCTGATGACATTCGAAAATTATATTCGCATGATAAATGGCTTTAAATTTGTCGAAGACGACACTTACCGAGTTCTCTTTAAACACGAAATCAAGAATTTAATGAAATTTGAATTTATGGTGTAAAGAGACAACGAATAGCTGGCGAGCTGGAAGTACCAAGGACCTCTTCACTGTAAAGCAGTTAGCCTTGGAACACATTGTCATGACTTTTGTGCCACAAAGTTAATTGAGGAGCAACAAGTTCCTTGTTTTCTAAGCAACGGCAAGTACCACGTTCAAATCGCGTGTCCATTGACCGGAATCCACTTTTGGTTTGTTAATATTTTTACCGTACAAGATTTTAAGTGATGTGGATTATCAACCTACAGATCCAACCGATTGCTACGAAAAGCAAAAGGTGATGTGGTATAATTCTAAGAATATTATGCTCATGTAGAAGTAGTTTATAATACATGCGAGTGCCCCCGACCACAGTGGCCCAAAAGGTACATCTATACTTATAATGTTCCTAATTTTAAAATCAAGAATTAGCGAATTATCGATAAATAAAATATTACAAATTTTGTTAGCTAAGCTATTGACTATCAAAATTTGTAATCTAATGCAATGGTTTCCGGTTTATTTATTGTTTAAACCAAATTATGTAAAAGTAGACAAAATTATTTTGTGTTCAAATTGAATTCGAACAAAACACAGATGTAAATTGATTAATTTGCTCAATTATTTTCTTTCAACAAATTTTACGAATTTTCAGTACTTTTTTCGCTAAACAGGATTTTATAGTTGGGGAAGTTTCGTAATCTCGTTACACCAAAGACACCCGCGTATGGATTTATGTTCGATCCAAAAGCAATAATTCTTTTAATTAAATTCATTTTATATAACAAAACCACTAATAAATTTTAATCATAAAATACAACTAAAAACGTCCCTGCCACGCTCTGTTTGTTTAAGTTGTGTAGAGAGATTACTATGAAATATGAAATATGTCCACACACACAACTGTACCAATAAATAAACAAACATTTTACAAAATTTATAAAAACATGCGGCACAATATTCCCTCTCTTTCTTGCTCTCATTTCGAAGAGCGAGCGAGAATCATAATTTTTAAAAGTTTACGCATATCGTGCAATTGTAAATCGTACCGATAAAATCACCCTTGTGTGGTTTGACCAACCAAATAAACGTATTTGAATTTTCAATTTATTTCTAATTAGTTAATTTATATTATCATAATTTCATTGAAATACAAAATACAAAAAAATCTCATTAAACAATTATATACGCGAAAGATACCAATGTTTTTATATTTTGCCATAAATCAAACGTCTATTTATGATTCTCTCTCTGAATCTCTGCTATAAAAAAAGTTCTCTCATTCTCGTGCAGTATAAAAACAACTGTCCAATCGAAGTTTGTTCAATTTGTTTCAAATTTCAGTAAGTGACAAGGTCTCGTAGCTAAAATACTAGTGTTGTGTCAAATTATTTAATTTAAGTTTTTTTTTGGTTATTCAATTATTTTTGTGTTGATTTTATTTTAATAAAACGAAAATTTGTGCGACCGATATAAGCCATCATCTTCTTATATAAAAATACAAACGCGTGTGTTATAATAGAAAAAAAAGTGCGGAATTTTTAAAATTTATTTTTCTTATATTTCGAGAATTTATATTGCAGTAAGTACTTAAATTTATTTTGTGACAAATATTTTTAATATCTAAATTATTTTATGTAACATAATATACATTCGTGTGCTGTGGTTAATTTCATATTGGAATATACCTACATTATATTTTTTCATTTATGATTTTTTTTTTTTAATTTAATTTCGTTGATTGATGACTCAATGAAAAATTATGGCGAATTTTCGCGAATTCGTTTGTGTAGAGTTATAAATCATTTGGTTGGTGCGTGACCACATTTCTAAAACAACTTTTACCCAAATTATGTTATGTATTTGATTTACACATATGTATGTTATATACTAGTCGTTATCAATGACAAAATTGTATAGAGTGGGGGTCAAATTTGATAAATTCGAACTCCTTGAATTCTGGTTTAGTATTTCTAATTTTATTTTAAATATAATTAGAAGCATATCGATATTTAGCTCGAAGTTATCTATAGTGTCAAATATCACAGTTGGTTACTATAAAACATGATACGAGATGGTATGAGATACGAGTGGCCATATGTTGAACTCGTTATAACGAAATTTACCCTATTAACCTTTTATTCGATATACAAAATTTTATTGTATTTCCCCGCCTCGACATTTGTCAGAATTTTTATACATCGATACTAAAAACATTCTATAATAAAACCTTGTACTTATCGTGGCATTATTTGAGTGGGTTTAATAAATTCGAGGTAGTAACAGTGCACATAAGCCAAATTCCATTCTAAATATGCTTTCGCTTTGTCTCATTATATTAGGAAGATAATATAGATTCAAAGAAAGTGATTTAGAATGTCCTTGACATTTGAGTTGAGCATACAGTATTTTGAAAAATGCGGAAAATATTCTGTTGACTTAACTAAACAAATTTATATTCCCAAAACTATAAAATCATACTTATATTAGTTTATTGATCGATTTTAGTTAGGTAAACAAATGAAATGTGATTGTGTCCACAATCTATCGTTTGCCTTTGTTCACGGAATCTAGACAATTTACTTAATAATTGACCTGTAAAGTGACTTAAGTTGTAAAATCGTAAAATCTCAGACATTTAATAACAAATATGTGCTGATTAAATTGTTGATCTTTTGAACTAGGTTTCTGTCTTGTATAAGCGTGTATTAGCGTTACGACTTAGAATTTTTTTTTACATGACAACACTTAATCGATAATGATTTGTAATTTTTTTATTGTGGTGAATGGATGATTGCCAAATCGTAATCTTTATAATATTTTGGTCACTTAATTAATTGTCGTAACATTTTAAAATCCGGTATACACTGGTGATATGTCAAATCTTATCATTGGCCAAGTGCCAACGATACGTAATTGTGACATAATAATAATGGTTCAAGGTGAATATTTTTTTTTGTATATTCTAATTTTTTTACGTAAGTTCAGTGTTCTAAATACGTAAACGAATAAAAGTTTCTTTTAAAAAATTATCATTTTCCGTTTGTGGTTTGCGGTTGGCCACATGATTTTTTTATTATCGGGTTTGCTCTTGCCACCGAGTTTCTATTCGGAAATATTTGTTTCAGGGTGACAATTTAAAAATAATTCACGAATGATAAAATTACCAATTTCTATAATTATCACAGATAATTAGGGTTCCGAAAGCCATCGATTTAGCTGATTTTTTAAATGAGAAATTCCTAAATCGATTTTATAGTCTTAGATTTCTTTCTGTTAAAGACCATTAAGGGCATGATACATTTAAACGAAATAACAATATTTGTTCCATTTGTTAGTGTTTTTTTAAATGTAAACCGCAATAACTTGAAAACTAGACTGGTAATAACAATAATACTCAAGTTCTCTAATTTATTTCTTTATTTACAATTAATCAAGAAATCATCCCTTGAATTTATAACGACGGCGGTTGACGTCATTATTTTAATTATTCAGATGTAGATGTTGTGCAAAGCAAAGCTCAGTTTCGATCTGATGACGAATTTAATTAAAAATTAATTGTCATCTCATCAGGCCATGGCGACCGAGTGCTATGTGTAATAGCTACTTTTACGCTCTATATATATTTATGTACAGTGTACATGTAGCGTTAGCGAATTATATGAAAATTGCACGAAATATCTGAATAATTTTAATTGTGTGTGTAGCGAAGGTCGCTACAAATTAGCATTCTAAACCGGGCACCCTGTATACGATTATTTAATTTATCAATAAAATGAGAATATCTTTGTGGGAAAGTTAAATAAACCAAAACAAATTTCTATGAATTTGTCTATTATTTACTTGTAAATAAGTAGATTACGTGCTTCTGTTTACTGGGTTTTTGTATGATTATTATCTAAATTTGAATATGGTTTGTGTCATTACTAAACTATAGAAATTGATATTTTATGAATACTAACCATTTCCCGTTTTTTCTCTCTTTCTAGAAACCATTGTCAGGTCAGTTGCCCTTTAGACAGGGCTCTGGCCGTCATCGCTGTGAAGACTACCAATCAATTTGGGCAATAATCCTTGAAGGAGACCCGCGTGTAACATAAATGTTTCTACATTTTTTCGAGAGCTAAAATTTTTAATCAAGTTTAATACAATTTTCTAATTTAAAAAAAAATAATAATAAAAAAGCGCTAATTTTTTTTTTACAAATTCCACAACAAACAAAAATAAAAGAGTTAAAACAAAAAAAAATTAAAAGAAAATCTCCAAAAAAGTGAGATAAAATAAAATAAATTAAATAAAAGAAAACCATAAACGTTAAATAAAAAAAAAAAAAACTGCAAAATGAATACCGTCGAAGTAAACTTCAACAATCATAAAAATCAATTCATCAACACTGAAATGTTGATTACGGAAAAAAAGGATTTAATTCAAAACGATTTATCCGTTTTCGATAATATCGATGTGCGTCAAATCATTCACGACATTGTTGATTGCAAGTATCAAGATGAACCGTTCTTTGTATGCGATTTGGGCGACATTGTCGAAAAATATCGTGTCTGGATGGAAAAAATGCCACGTATTAAACCATACTATGCGGTCAAATGTAACGATAGCGAAGCAATTTTACAATTACTAGCAACGTTGGGTACAAGTTTTGATTGTGCGTCGAAAGGTGAAATTTCAAAGGTATTGAATTTAGGTGTTACTGCCGATCGAATTATATTTGCGAATCCCACTAAACCCGCGTCGCATATACAATTTGCATTGAAACAAAATATTCCGACCATGACGTTCGATAGTGATTTTGAACTTATGAAAATTAAACATATCTATCCCGGGGCAAAATTGGTGTTGCGCATTAAGTGCGAAGCAAAGGAAGCCCAATGCCCGTTGGGTAATAAATTTGGTTGCGATCCTATTCACGATGCACCCGCATTGATTGAATTGGCGCATCAAGAAGGTATGGATTTGGTTGGAATTAGTTTCCACGTTGGTTCTGGTTGCAACGAGCCGCCAGTATTTCGACGTGCGATTAAAGCAGCTCGCGATCTATTTGATTATGGCAGAACATTTGGGTTTGAAATGAATTTACTCGATATTGGAGGTGGATATCCAGGCGATTTTGGTGCATATGAATTACTTGATCAAATTTCGATTGTGGTTAATAATGCGATCGACGATTTCTTCTATGATTTGGATGTAAACTTTATTGCCGAACCTGGACGATACTTTGTTGCGTCCGCGTACACATTGGCATGCAATATTCATTCGAAGAAGATTGTCAGTTCACCCGAAGATGGTACCAAAAAAATTATGTACTATGTTACTGATGGTGTATATGGTTCATTCAATTGCAAACTATTTGATCACAAACATATTGTGGCACAACTTTTAAATGTACGTATACCGTAATGTTTTGATTGCATTTGAATTCAACTCATTTATATGTTTTATCTTGTCTTTATACAGAAGCCATTGAATTCGCCAAAAAAATTGAGTTCCATTTGGGGACCAACATGCGATGCACTCGATTTGATTTGCGACGATGTCTTTTTCCCCGAATTAGATGTCGGCGATTGGTTCATTTTCGAGAATATGGGTGCTTATACCATTCCAATAGCTAGTCCATTCAATGGATTTAGTCTACCACAAGTTAAATATTATATTTCACACGAAATGTTGGCGGTAAGTTACAATCACATTTAAAATAAATTTAAGCATAATCTAATAAATTTGATTTTTATTCTACAGAAATCACAAAACAAAACCGTTATGAACACCGTTAGGAACAACATCAATAACATTGATGGTGAAATCACAATTGAAAAATAAAATAATCAAATCAAATGAATAAAATTAGTCAACTGACTAATTTAATTCAAAAACCGAAATATGTTTTCTTATAACAAATTAATTAGGATTAATAATGAAGGCTGTTGCCTAAAAATTAAAAAAAAAAAATTATAATTATTGGGGATATAGAAACAAATTTAAGAATTGTGGATTTGTTTTTTTTTTTAATTTAGAAAATATGTATTAAATTATGATTAAAAATTTATTATAATTCCTTTTTATGTATGGCTTTATATAATATACATATACACTTATAATACACATACAATATGATAATTAATATATAAAATAGCATTAATAACTATTAGATTTAATGTTTATTTTTTTACTTAATGATAAGTTTTTATTTTTTAAAATTTAAACATTCATCACTAAAAATAATATTTAAAATTGTATTATTAATATTTAAATTAGATCTTTTTTTTCTTTTGTTTTTACAACAAAAAAAAAAGGAGACATTAATTAACCAAATAAATGATACAATACGATTTAATAAAATTTTATTTATTTTTTTTTGTTTCGGTCGATTAAATTCAAATTTAAATATTAAATTTTAAAGGTCGTTGCCATTATAGAAAGACGTGACTAACATTCTCTATTTTTTTTTTTTTTAGAATTGGTTTATTTTACTGCAAATATGTACGTCGATTAGTCATCGTTTCGATACGTTCAACAAATTATTAATTTTATGCTTAATTTAGTGTTAACCCAGTGTATAAGCATGGATACATTTTTATCGACCAACCGATGGATGCATCGGTTAAATATCGAAGATAACAATCGTTATCATGCTGCTTTCAAAATTTGATTGTGGTTACGAAAATACGAAATTATATTTTGACGCCGATTAATTTATGTATTGACAGCAAGATGATAATGACAGCGCCAACTTATAAAATATCAAATTTCGTAAGCAAATGGCTTTGCAGCTACATACAATTTGAGAAGGATCACTCTGTCAAAAATAATAGTGAGCTTGTCAATAAAATAGAAGGCATTGGCATACCAGCTAACGGTAAACTGACTTTATTTACCACTAATCAATGGGTGCATTCAGGTCCGCAAGCGTAGATACTGCTACCTATCATTATCATCTTTGATTATGCATGTTCCCAACATAAAATGCCCTAATTTTTGTCACTAAATAAATATACGCTACGTAATATATCACAATACGAACACCGAAGGAAAAAATGACATTTAGCTCAACAGTTATATCAAATATATTGGCTGAATTCAGTACTCAACATGTTGATTTTACCCGCCCAATGTAATTAATTGGAACATATATTGTAGACGATATCATGAAATTCTCGATGAACTAGCAAAGCAAAACTAATGCTGTGTGCCTCATGCCGAAAATTTCGTTTAAATCGTCGACTTTTCTAATTTGTTCATTAGTTATTCTATTAACCACCAGATTTTTTCATTTAGCCATTTCGTGAGTTTGTTTTTCGTTTTAGTTGTCAACTTTTATGTACGTACATATAAATACAAATAAAATTTTACAAATTTGTATTTAAGAAGTTTTAAAACGACACAAACATCATTTTAATACAAACTTCTAAAACAAATATGTTAAAATTCTTCACAAATGCTAATATTTATGTGTTAGCATAGATGTTATAAACAAAATATTTTTTAAACAACTGAAGTTTGAAAAGTCAACAATTTAGAATCGTGAATAATATTCAGGCACAGCTTGAAATATTAAAACTAGTGTCATCTATGAATCATTGATACGAAATAATGAACCATTTAGAAAAGTTGGCGATTTAGACGATATATATGAAACAGCATATATATGAAACATTTTGAAAAATAAAAATACACCACTGGTGAAATCCAAGCTACGACAGTTGCTATTGAAACGACAAAATATACTGTGGCAGATACAAGATTGTATTGCCAAGCCATTCTCTTAAGACAAATCAATATAAAGAATTCTTTAATTAATTGCTAAGAACATTTGCTGGTGGTCCTGGCCTTTGGAACCAACAACAATACCTGGTTTAATCGACTTTTTTTTGTCGAAAACGAGGAATATTTCAAAGCATCACATTTCAGTGGAAGAATGTCACGAATTGGACATTAGAACACTAATCTATCACTTTAATATTCAGCCATCTTACAAAAAGAAAAAACACACAATCTTTGTAATAACCACAAAAAATGTAATAACCCAAATTGGGACTATTTTAGAATTTGTTTAGATAAGAAATACAACTTTTATGACTTCAACAGTATTACAGGAGGGATGCTGAAGGAACTCTCAAAAACGCATTAATTATTAAGGTCACCTATAGTTAATAAATGCAGTCTTCAAACTTAAATATGTCCAAATTATGGAAGGTGGCTGAATTCATCGAGATTCTCAAACATGGAAAACAACTACAGGAAATAACATTACATTATCATTATTGCTAGCAATTTCTAAAGTATTTGAAAAGTTACTTCTGAAAAGATTTTTGCTATTAGTTGAAAATAAAGGGTGTAGTACGAATCACTAATTTGGCCGAATAAGGGGATGATGTGAAGCGATACTATCTTGTAGTTCTAACTACAGGTCTAAGTCTCCATCATCTTACTTGCGTAACTCAAGCAACTTGTCATAATCTTGTGGTGAGAATCACTCGGAAAAGCTAGTTCGGAGCTGAAGCCAAGGGGTCTTACTTGCAATCAATGCATTTAAGAGCAATGTGATATTAAATTCATGAAACGTCTGTTCTTATATTGAGCGGCTTTTTGGCCAGTGTCTATATCTCAGGAGAGGCGGCTGCCTAAATAAATGGCAATAAGTATAAAATACGTGTGCTACCTTGTACATTGCGGTATTAATTTTACCAAAGGCTATAGGAGAAGAAAATTTCGAAAATGACAAAATAAAGTCATATGGACACAATAAAAATGCTATCGCAGGTAGTATATTGACAAAATTTAATCCAGTATTTTCTACTGAAAAGCTCGGCTCCGTGGATTCTGGGGTGAGCCACATATTACGTCAACAAACATTCCATAGAACACCAGCAAATGTTGTCGATTCTAAACAAATAGCTACTTCCACCTCCTATTAAATTAATAGGAGTAAAAAAATACAATGACATCTAGCAACTATTGAAATCAGTCGTAAGCAAGTGTTATTAGGTGGTATCACTAAATATGGTCATCTGGCAAATCAACACGACAGAAACTGAAGATTATAAAGCTTTCGCTACTAACTTAAACACCGATGGGCTTGAATGGTATACGTATGAGGACAAAAATTACCGCCCAGTCAAAGTAATGGTAAGAGGAATTCACCAATCTTGCCCAAAAGTAGACATTATGGAAGAACTAACAAGTAAAGGTCTTAAATATAAAGATTCATACAAATTCTACAGTGCAAGAAGTGCTAAAGCTCTAACGATACTCAAAAATACTGTAATCGCGAACCTAGATGTGTCACTAACAAGCACGCAGCCCATGCTTGTCAAATTAATAAAAACACCTAAAATATGTCAATTGCAAAAGCCAGCATCCCGGTAACTATCGAGGATGTGAAGTTACAGTAGAACTACAAAAAATGAGAAATCACGTAAACCGACAGAAAACCATGTTAAATATGTACAAGAAACAGAAACAAATAATTTTAACAAATAATATTGTGAGAGTACAAAGTGTTCTAGAAGCTCTCAATAAGCGATTAAATGCACAAGAAAGAGGTCTTCAAAATACACGTAGACGGAACATATAAAAAAAAAGAAGAATTAAACATCAAATTCAGGAAAATGCACTGGCTTCTAGGGAGACACTCCGAGTTCTAAATCCATAATAATCTTCTGCTATATAAACATATTCTGAAACCGGTATGGATCACAAGTCTGGTTGTGCTAAGAAAGCAAACATCATAATAATCCAAACGCACCAAAATAAAATACTACAATCCATTGTCGTAAAACAATAATAATTAAAAAAAAAAAAAATAATAAATTGGGTTCAGAAGTAAGCACTCGCCAATCGGTCAGGTGCATATGATCATTGCACTTTATTCTTTGATGTCGCGGAAGCGTTTGATAAAGTATGTGGCATGAAGTTCTGAACTATAAGTGCAGTGAAATTTACTACCAGAGCAATACAATAATATATTAGAAACATAATTTAGAGATATCCCAGAATAATAATGGCTGGAGTTCCTCATACTTGCAACATTTACTGATGGCACCACTATCATGGCAGTATGGAATATTATTGAAAAAGTTGATCACTGGACAATAAAATGGCGAAGTTAATTAATATAGCCAAGTACTTAGGTTTAACACTACACGTCAAACTGCGATGGAAACCCCATTTAAGAAGACAAATTAAGAACTAAATCTAAAGCTTATTCTAAAACCCGCGTGGACCTACGGAATTCAAAAGTCATTTGAACCAAAAAATCTATAAGCTAACATAACCAAAAATATGGTATGACGTGGAATTTGCCGAGCTCTACGTCCTCATGTCATTTCTTTATATGTCGGAATCAGCAAGAATTGGGATGAATGACTACTTAATTTATGTTACAAAGAGAGCCGGCTCTTTTTCAGAGTACTGTGATAACAAAATGGCGCTTAAGACTATGCATTCAACCTAGTAAACAGATTTGAAATAAAAGACGTACAAGAACTATGAAGAAGATGGGTCATCACGCTTTTGCTTTGATGGCTATCTCAATTAAGTGACTTACATACCAAAATCAAATAAAAATGTCCTATTATCATCTACTCTTCATAATAACCATGAGATCGATAAAATTTCCGGCAAGCCAAAAATAATTTAAGACTGCAATTCCAGTAAGGAAGAAGTAGATATTATGGATAAGTTGGTAAGCACGATACATGTGAACGTGTCTCTCGTAGAACGACAATGGTGTTTTCAAAATGGTAGATATGACAGTAATTGCTGCATTTCGCATACATAAATATATTTAAAAGCGGCTATCAATTCCAAACACATTCAAAGCGATTTAGTTGGGGTTATAACATCGATACTCTAAGACTGCAATCAGTTGCTGGAAGTTGGCATATTACCCAATATCATATTTGTCGTTACAACTTTTGCGATCGGTCTGCTGTCGTTAAAAACAATAATAGTTGCCACATTTTTGACATTCCCGCATGCAACCGTGATTATAATGCTTTCTGGGTCAAAGAAGTCCAAGATGTAGAAAAAAGGTTAAACTTAATGTTTTCGAATAATTTAAAATTAAAATTTTAAATGCAGTTCTGGAACGAGTAAAAATACCGAAAAGAAGGTTGTGGCCTCAACATTTCTATTGTAAATGTTATGGTTTTGGTGAAAACCCAACATAAACTTATTTTGTTGATAAATTTATTGAAATGTGACTACATCTATCGTTCTACATCACATTAATTTTAGATTTGATACGTTATAACGTATCAAATCTAAAATTAATGTGATATAGAACGATAGCGTGACTCGAGTCGTGACTGTTACTATTGTTCGATGAACTAACAAAGAAATGGTTGATTTCTATCAAAATTGGTTTCGACCAGGACCTGCACTCAAAACTGATTCAGTTATTTATTTTGCATTTATTTTGGGAGTCCAGACGTCTGGACTGAATGCTTTATGTCTGAAGAATACTACCCATCAAATTACAGCGTACACAAAAAAACAGGCATGACCTGTTTCCGCAGTTGATGCTATTATATTATGCGTATTGGAAATCGATGGAGAGCTGAGGCATGTTGATGTAGTATTCCCAAAATTTCTCAAAGAGGTGGGATGAAACCCATATTAAAGTCTCCAATGATCGCTTCAGTGAAGAGATGAGCCTGGCAAATATAACGTAAACAAATAATTTTTATGCAGTTTTAATGAAGGCCACGTTTACTTGGTAATTTCCACAATTGAGACGATCTAATTTTTTATAGAGCGGGCATATAACTGCTGTTTACCAATTTTTTCATCCCAGATTGCAAAAATTAGATTGTAGAGCTGAGTTGCAAGTGTTTCCTTCATTTTTAACAAGCCCTGCGGAAATTCCATCGATACCCGGTGTTTTGGCATTTTTTAACTTATCGATAGAAGCCTCAATCTCTTTTAATGTGGAAGCAAATTCTGCATATCTGACGGAGCAATGACTCTAATCGAAGCTGATTCCATTTCTATTTCGTGGGTTTTGAAAGAAGGAGATAAATACATCAAAGCAAGCTTTACGGCGTGAAACCCTTTATTGTAACTAATTTGATGCAAGCTGTTTGGACCGATATGTGATCTTAAGGTGACTTTATGACATCGAATATTATGCTATCATTTTAAATTCATGCTCTCGACCAACCACATCAATTAAATTTAAACAAAACACGCCCCTACGAGTTAAAATATTTTCAACTTTGTGAAAAAAATTCGGAGATGGCCAACTTAATCATACAAAAAACCTCGTGTTTTGTTTGATTTTCATACAAATGATAACTATGACGTCACAGTATGAATTTAAAATGCTAGCTTAATTCGATGTCATGAAGTCGCCTTTAAGGTCCAATCTCAATGACATCGCTCCATTTCGTTAAAATGTTAAAGAATAAAAAAAAGAATAGTCCCATATAATTTATAAGAAAACTCAGAGGCAATCACAATGAACGGCGTGGCGTGGTGCGAACGGAAAAGATAGATGCACTTTTTACTTTTTCGGGCAACATAACCTTAAAATTCAGTTGACAACTAAATAAATTTTTTTTTTCAGTTTTTCGCGTCAAGCAAAATACGTTAAAACTAAAATTAATTCGATAAAAATAAAACATAAATGATTTTGAAAAAAATAGAATTTAAAATTGAAAAACTCATTGAAAAAATAAAATGGCTGACCTGTAATTTTTCTGAAACGGCGGGGACACATTGTGATTGACAATTCGTAAAGTTGAAATTGAAATTGAACCTTAAGTTCTGCACTCCAACTGATTTAAGCATTTAAATCGTTTACGTTGATTTTGATATCGTCAAAATTGTGGGCCAGGATATTATTGAAGATCATTATGTTCCTTTTTTGATGCGTATTCGAACTGTGCAGATTTCGCGATGATGTATAAGAGCACCGACGCCAAATTATCCTACATTGTGATAGG
This sequence comes from Tipula confusa, assembly GCA_963556175.1. Lineage (NCBI taxonomy): Eukaryota > Metazoa > Arthropoda > Insecta > Diptera > Tipulidae > Tipula > Tipula confusa. The sequence goes on from OY744476.1 coordinate 33,306,533, forward strand.
AGTAGTGTAACTATTAGTGGTTGCCATTCAGCCCAAATTTACATGTGTAGGTCGCGTACTGATGATGAGGTCACATATTTAAGATACCAGTCAAGTCTTTCTAAACATTTATATAGCGAGTCACTGATCCAAGACCAACGTCCTCTTAAAGCGCCCCTTTAATCACCATTCAATAACCATGTTGCTGTTAAATCATTATGGCTTTCTTCTAAGACCTACATTTTCAAACTATTTGTTCCAAAATTCAATTTTAATTTGAAATATTACATTGTAGTATATTACAATTACCGGACGAATTGAGTCGAATTCATTCTGGACGGACAGTTAAGCTACAACCCAGAATTCGGCTCAATTCTCGGGCTAGCATATTCTTTAGAACCTTTTTGATTTGTCCGCAAATGTTGCTACGCATACATTAGAAATACATTAGCCTAACGCATACAATAAATAAGTTGAAATGCTAGTTTGCGTGATAGTAAACTATAATTTGTTCGAGGTTAAATTTGGATTAAGCTATGATTAATACAGCTTTCCAAAAATCAATGTTGAATTTTATTTCCGTGTACACAACTTGTAGTCTTGGTTTCGATTCGTAATCCTATATAAGAGCAATTTTTACTATATGAACATTTAACACTCTGAGGTAATATACTGGAACCGAATATCTAAGATCTTTTTTTTTCTAATAGCTAAGACCTTTTGTTTTAGGTATCAGTGTTTTTTTGAACTACTCATGCGTATTCATAAATTTGTGAGCAAAACCCTTTTCAAAATTGTATGCAAAAAAAAAAATAACTTATCAAATTTGCAAAATAGAACATATAACAATGATTAAAACTCATCCTGTATCATATCGCGTCCAACAAAAAAATTCTTCATTAAACAATTCGTAAGATAAGTGCGTAAACAAATCTGCGTCTCAAACATAATAAAAGCATAATTAAGACGATTAAATAAATGGAAGCGTATTTATCTCTGAATACAAATTATAATTCGTACTTTTTAAAAAATTCGTAAGGTTAAAAGCCAATAAAGCTGTGTTGACTAGCTAGATAAATCTGGTGCAGCGGTCAATTTTGAAGTCAGCACTGATAAGACATTTTAATTGAAAACAATGAAGTACACAAATTAATTATTTCGAAGCCAGCCCAGCCCATACAATTCCGCAAAGTGTTTTTTTTAATCAAAAAATGTTTTTTCTCAAAGTTTTTCTCCAGGTCCAGAATGACACTATTGTCCTGGAGGTATAGTCTGGTGAGTACTTTAAAGAAATTATGCAATTTGTTCACGTTGCAGAGTTATGGTATTCTACGTTATGTTTCTATTTCCATTTCTCGAACGTTCTAGTAGCATTTCCTTTGGACTTGAATGATTGTGACTAAATTACAAGGACCACATGTAAAATAAACTATTGGATTGGATGGGATTGGTCTAATTTCCGTATTTGATTAGAACATGATTTTTTACGAATAGATTTCTCAATTAGCCTATTAAAACTGTCAAATTTATGCCACGAATCGGAAATGTCCAAAACTCGGAAAACTTTCAAAATCCGGAAAATGCATGATGGTTAGCCTATCAAAACTGTCAAATTTATGCCACAAATCGAAAATGTCCAAAACTCGGAAAATTTACAAAATCCGGAAAATGCATGATGGTTAGCCTATCAAAACTGAGAAATTCATGCCACAAATCGAAAGCATCCAAAATTCTGGAAATTTTTAAAATCCGGAAAATGCATGATGGTTAGCCTATAAAAACTGAGAAATTTATGCCAAAAATCGAAAATGTTCGAAATCCGTAAAATTCATGATAGTTAACCTATCAAAACTGTCAAATTAACGCCACAAATCGAAAATGTCCAAAACTCGGAAAATTTTCAAAATCCGGAAAATGCATGATGGTTAGCTTATCAAAACTGAGAAGTTTATGCCACAAACGGGAATGTTCGAAATCCGTAAAATTCATGATAGTTAACCTATCAAAACTGTCAAATTAACGCCACAAATCGAAAATGTCCAAAACTCGGAAAATTTTCAAAATCCGGAAAATGCATGATGGTTAGCCTATCAAAACTGAAAAATTTATGCCAAAAATCGAAAATGTTCGAAATCCGTAAAATTCATGATAGTTAGCCTATCAAAACAGTCAAATTATGCCACAAATCGAAAATGTCCAAAACTCGGAAAATTTACAAAATCCGGAAAATGCATGATGGTTAGCCTATCAAAACTGTCAAATTAACTCCACAATTCGAAAGTATTCAAAATTCTGGAAATTTTTAAAATACGGAAAATGCATGATGGTTAGCCTATCAAAACTGAGAAATTTATGCCAAAAATCGAAAATGTCCAAAACTCGGAAAACTTTCAAAATCCGGAAAATGCATGATGGTTAGCCTATCAAAATTGAAAAATTTATGCCAAAAATCGAAAATGTTCGAAATCCGTAAAATTCATGATGGTTAGCCTATCAATTTATGACACAAATCGAAAATGTCCAAAACTCGGAAAACTTTCAAAACCCGGAAAATTCATGATGGTTAGCCTATCCAAACAGAAAAATTTATGCCAAAAATCGAAAATGTTCGAAATCCGTAAAATTCATGATAGTTAACCTATCAAAACAGTCAAATTAACGCCACAAATCGAAAATGTCCAAAACTCGGAAAATTTTCAAAATCCGGAAAATGCATGATGGTTAGCTTATCAAAACTGAGAAGTTTATGCCACAAACGGGAATGTTCGAAATCCGTAAAATTCATGATGGTTAGCCTATCAAAACTGTCAAATTAATGCCACAAATCGAAAATGTCCAAAACTCGGAAAACTTTCAAAATCCGGAAAATGCATGATGGTTAGCCTATCAAAACTGAGAAATTCATGCCACAAATCGAAAGCATCCAAAATTCTGGAAATTTTTAAAATCCGGAAAATGCATGATGGTTAGCCTATAAAAACTGAGAAATTTATGCCAAAAATCGAAAATGTTCGAAATCCGTAAAATTCATGATAGTTAGCCTATCAAAACAGTCAAATTAACGCCACAAATCGAAAATGTCCAAAACTCGGAAAATTTTCAAAATCCGGAAAATGCATGATGGTTAGCTTATCAAAACTGAGAAGTTTATGCCACAAACGGGAATGTTCGAAATCCGTAAAATTCATGATGGTTAGCCTATCAAAACTGTCAAATTAACGCCACAAATCGAAAATGTCCAAAACTCGGAAAATTTTCAAAATCCGGAAAATGCATGATGGTTAGCCTATCAAAACTGAGAAATTTATGCCAAAAATCGAAAATGTCCAAAACTCGGAAAACTTTCAAAACCCGGAAAATTCATGATGGTTAGCCTATCCAAACAGAAAAATTTATGCCAAAAATCGAAAATGTTCGAAATCCGTAAAATTCATGATAGTTAGCCTATCAAAACAGTCAAATTAACGCCACAAATCGAAAATGTCCAAAACTCGGAAAATTTTCAAAATCCGGAAAATGCATGATGGTTAGCTTATCAAAACTGAGAAATTCATGCCACAAATCGAAAGCATCCAAAATTCTGGAAATTTTCAAAATCCGGAAAATGCATGATGGTTAGCTTATCAAAACTGAGAAGTTTATGCCACAAACGGGAATGTTCGAAATCCGTAAAATTCATGATGGTTAGCCTATCAAAACTGTCAAATCAACGCCACAAATCGAAAATGTCCAAAACACGAAAAATTTTAAAAATCCGGAAAATGTATGATGGTTAGCCTATCAAAACTGAGAAATTTATGCCATAAATCGAAAATGTCCAAAACACGGAAAATTTTTAAAATCCTGAAAATGTATGATGGTTAGCTTATCAAAGCTGAGAAGCCTATCAATTTATGACACAAATTGAAAATGTCCAAAACTCGGAAAACTTTCAAAACCCGGAAAATGCATGATGGTGTTAGCCTATCAAAACTGAAAAATTTATGCCACAAATCGAAAATGTCCAAAACTCGGAAAACTTTCAAAATCCGGAAAATGCATGATGGTTAGCCTATCAATTTATGACACAAATTGAAAATGTCCAAAACTCGGAAAACTTTCAAAATCCGGAAAATTCATGATGGTTAGCCTATCAAAACTGTCAAATTTATGCCACAAATCGAAAATGTCCAAAACTCGGAAAATTTTCAAAATCCGGAAAATGCATGATGGTGTTAGCCTATCAAAACTGTCAAATTAATGCCACAAATCGAAAATGTCCAAAACTCGGAAAACTTTCAAAATCCGGAAAATGCATGATGGTTAGCCTATCAAAACTGAGAAATTTATGCCAAAAATCGAAAATGTCCAATACTCGGAAAACTTTTCAATTTCGGAAAATGCATGATGGTTAGCCTATCAAAACTGTCAAATTAACTCCACAATTCGAAAGTATCCAAAATTCTGGAAATTTTTAAAATCCGGAAAATGCATGATGGTTAGCCTATCAAAACTGAGAAATTTATGCCAAAAATCGAAAATGTCCAATACTCGGAAAACTTTTCAATTTCGGAAAATGCATGATGGTTAGCCTATCAAAACTGAGAAATTCATGCCACAAATCGAAAGCATCCAAAATTCTGGAAATTTTTAAAATCCGGAAAATGCATGATGGTTAGCCTATCAATTTATGACACAAATCGAAAATGTCCAAAACTCGGAAAACTTTCAAAACCCGGAAAATTTATGATGGTTAGCCTATCCAAACAGAAAAATTTATGCCAAAAATCGAAAATGTTCGAAATCCGTAAAATTCATGATGGTTAGCCTATCAAAACTGTCAAATTTATGCCACAAATCGAAAATGTCCAAAACTCGGAAAATTTTCAAAATCCGGAAAATGCATGATGGTTAGCCTATCAAAACTGAGAAATTAATGCCATAAATCGAAAATGTTCGAAATCCGTAAAATTCATGATGGTTAGCCTATCAAAACTGTCAAATTTATGCCACAAATCGAAAATGTCCAAAACTCGGAAAATTTTCAAAATCCGGAAAATGCATGATGGTGTTAGCCTATCAAAACTGTCAAATTAACTCCACAATTCGAAAGTATCCAAAATTCTGGAAATTTTTAAAATCCGGAAAATGCATGATGGTTAGCCTATCAAAACTGTCAAATTTATGCCAAAAATCGAAACTGTCCAAAATCCTGGAAATATTTAAAATCCGGAAAATGCATGATGATTAGCCTATCAAAACTGATAAATTCATGCCACAAATCAAAAATGTCCAAAAAACGGGAAATTTTTAAAATCCGGAAAATGTATGATGGTTAGCCTATCAAAACTGATAAATTCATGCCACAAATAGAAAATGTCCAAAACACGGAAAATTTTAAAAATCCGGAAAATGTATGATGGTTAGCCTATCAAAACTGAGAAATTATTTAGCCTATCAAAACCTTCATGCATTTTCCGGATTTTGAAAATTTTCCGAGTTTTGGACATTTTCGATTTGTGGCATAAATTTGACAGTTTTGATAGGCATCATGCATTTTCCGGATTTTGAAAATTTTCCGGATTTCGAACATTTTCGATTTGTGGCATGAATTTCTCAGTTTTGATAGGCTAACCATCATGCATTTTCCGGATTTTGAAAATTTTCCCGATTTTGGACATTTTCGGTTTGTGGCATAAATATTAACGAATGCAAGGATATAAATGCACTTAAACCAAAGTATTTATATCAATAAAACACAAAATACAAAATTTGGAAGTTTTGTAATCCAAGATGAAACATTTTGTAGTATATTTTTCTACCACCTCATAATATTGATAGCAGTCGCAGATAATTATATCAGTTGAACATCTTGTATGGCTAAAATTTACACAAGTAAATTCATACTAAATCTAACCAAACGAAAATATGCGAAAAACATGAACATTTTATTTTTTATACAATCAAATAGTCGTGTGCAAAATAAAAAAGAAAAGAATGAAAATATGCGTTTTTATAAGGCTATCTATTTTTCGTTTAGTTAGATTTCGGTTTCAATATTTTTCGTAGCATGAATTTACTTGTGTAAATTTTATCCATACAAGATGTTCATCTGATTATAGTTATCTGTGGCAGAGGTTTGCAAATTTATCCAAGTTTCAAACCAATATCAAAACCCCAAAAAATAAATTATTAAAAAAACCAAAAAAAAAAACCGAAATTCAAAGCACAAAATAATTAACTTTTTTTTTTATTTGTATATAAGTTTTACTCATCAACATTGTGATCAGTTATTTTAATACGTAATACATAAATTTATTCATTTTTTTATCATTATTAATTAATTACCTGTGTATAAAACACAATATACATAATACATATAATTATTTCATCTTAAAAATAGAAACAAAAATATATATAGAAATCCTTAATATTTATTTTGTTTAAAGAATATTAATAAAGTTAATTTGAACTTATTATATATTATAATATTTATATATATATATATATATATATATATATATATATATATATATATATATATATATATATATATATATATATATAAAATTGTTATAAAATAAAAATGTATGTAAAAGCTGTAACATTTATCATATAATTTCATAATATTTTGTGTTCTGTTAATTAAATGTACAATTTGTAAATATAAATTGATTGATTTGTTTTATATATTTAAATAGTACGTCAATGATAAAGCGAGAATTTTGTTTATATTATATGTATAGTTAAATATGTTTGTTTTTAACATTACACAGAATCGAGTATGGAATGTTATTTAAGATTTATTAAAATTAAAAAAAATAGTTTTAAATTTTAATTTTAAAATAAAAAAAATGTAAATAGTAGTTAGTAAAAAATTATTAAACAACAGATTTTTGTACAGAATTTACATTAAAAAAATGATTTTAAGGTTTTATTAGCAGCTTGAATAAGAATTTAGATTGTCGGTTCGATTGATTAAAGATAAAATTAAAATTAGTATATATATATTATTTGCCAGAATTCTGATGCAATGCATATTACTGTAAAACCAAAAAGCTAATCTAAAGTTTATTTACTTGTATAACTAATTTATATAATTTTAAATTTTTTTGTAACGTATATTATGTTCTAGAATTTCATTTATTTTGTATAATATCGTTTCATTTAATGTTTTGTTTGTAAATTTATATTTTGAACACTTGAGGCATTTTATTTTTAATGAAATTTAATTTAATTTACCAAAAGTTTGTCTATATTTTTTATTTATTTAAAAAATATATATATATATATAAGTATATACATATTTTATCAATTTTAAAATAAAATTACGTATAGCGTAATGTAACGGTCATTATATATATATATATATATATATATATATATATATATATATATATATATATATATATATATATATATATATATATATCCGTACAAACTCGATAATTGCAACTTAAATACAGCCGCAGATATTCAAGAACAGCTATGTCCAATTTTACGAGTTTCACAAAACCACATGGATTTAGATTACTTAGAATTACTGAAGAAAATTTTCAAAATACGAAATTTAATTTCCGAAAAATAATAAAACGATCTGTTACAGGTCAAAAAGTCACGAATTACTTTTTACAACCAGTCACAAACTGAAACATTTTATTATCGACAAAAGTTCAACAACCCAAAGCATTTAAACATTTTATGGGTAATCTCGTTACTTACAGTGCGAATAAAAATTCTTGGATGAGTTTGGAGTAAAAATTTCGGTTTTTGACAAGTCATTAGAAATTTAATTTTTTTTTTTAAATTATTGCCTCAGATATGTCAATTTTGAAAAAAAAGAGAGTGTAAAAAAGACACTAGTGTTATTAAACAACGTGCCCTGTCATCCAAAAACTGGAGGTCGAATAATGTGTTTTCCACCGAATTGTAAGATATTGGCCCCAGCCAATCGAGTGATCGTTGGTTTTTGACTGCTTTAAAAAATGTTAACTAAGCCAGTTATTAAATTTCAACAAGAGATGCATTTTCCGATCATAAATGGATAATTGAAAATTCTTTATCCATATAAACGTCAGAACCAAATATCAGAAAATGATAAATCGGAAAAAGAAGTTGCAGATTTAGAAAATGTTGGTAAACAATTTGTTTAGATTTAGCTGAGTTAAACGAAATTTCTAAGGACTCGATTTTTGTAACTAGCCCTGAATTTTATTGGAATTAAATTGCAGTTATCAAGTTTATATATATATATATATATATATATATATATATATATATATATATATATATATATATATATATATATATATATATAAAATATTTAGAAGATGATTTTATAACATGAAATTCAAATATATTTTTTATAATAAGCATATACATTTTTGAATATAAAAAAATATATTTTATATAAATTTATATATTATGTATTATAATTTTTTTTTTTAATGTAATTAGTATAAAAACTAAATAAATATATTTATTTATATATAGTATATATATATATATTTTTTTTATTAAAATAAGCTGCACAAGATTTATTATCAAATTACAATATAGATGGGTGAAATGCGGGTGAAATTGTGCGAAAATAAAATGAAATTTAGGCCATATTTTTTTATATACAAATTGTATGTCCGAAAAACGCTTAGTTTTTTTTTTACTTACCTCTTTGTCATTTAAACGACGATACATTTCAATAATGGAACGAAATTATTTATTTTTAATTGAAAGGATCATACACATATGCATTCACGAGATTCATTTTGTTTCCGATATATTAGGGCCTTACCTTATGTTCACAATATTCTCCACACTCCACACCATTTTTCATCATCTCAATCACACCACACAAAACAAACACTTTTATCGCTCTCTCGGTCAATATAGCATAAATAATTTAAAAAAAAAAAAAAAAAAACAAATACATAATTTTCTGTGAAAATAGCAATTACGATATAATTTCGAGTATTTATATTAATTAAATAAAATAATATTTGTTGTGTGTGTATTGTTATGTCGTCAAAAATAAGTCGACCTCAATCGACTTAATCGTTTTGTAAGAATTTTATAAAAATTTACATATTTCATTTCAATTTTTTTTTTTATATAAATCTAAAATTATATTTTAATTCCGTAATATTTTGAAAATATTCTTATTTTAATTATTTTGTTGTTGTGTTTATTTCATTTTACATTTAATCATTAATAATATAGTAATAGTAATAATAATAATATATAATAATGTATATAATATATAAAATGTTTTTACTTTTTTTTTTTTTTTATTTCTTAACGCAAGAAAAATTAAAAATCTACAAATAATTCATCAATAAAAATAAAAAGTTTTTTTAAAACTAGACAAAATCATAAAAATTAATAAAAAATAAAAATTATAAAATATTAAAAAAAAAAAAAATGTCATAAAAACGTTGTGTATGTTGTGTGTCTCTCTAAATCTATTGGGTTTGTTGTTGAATTTCTATTTTTTCCACTGTCATGTCTGGATTCATAGCGGTTGCTTCCTAAAATTTTAAGAAAATAAAAAAATTTAAGTATTAGTTTTGAAGCGGTTTAAAATATTTTTATTTATTTATTTATTTATTTAAATATGAAAAATTTTGATTCGTTATTATATAATTTACAAGCATTAAAAATGCATTAAATTAGAGGGTCGTAATGATCTACGGTAATTTTAATGATCATTATAAGACTGGTGGTAAAAAAAGCAAGACAAAGATTGGAAAATTAGACTACAAACATTTAATTTTTGAAGTGAAACTTTTTTGCGCCCGTTTGGCATGGGGTGTCGGTCGAGAAACCGTGTCACGCCTAATGCTATAAACAGAACCAGAGCGACAACGATGGGCGTCGACGCCTGTCAAATTAAAATACACTAAAAGCATAGTATGCTAACAGAAACATCGACGATGGCGACGACGATTTTTTCGTTGAAATAAATGAGTCTATTTCTAATGAAGAATTTCCACAAATGGTCATTGGTAACAAAATTATGCAGAGGAAAAGGAAGAAAGCAGAGTACAACAGAAAATATAGGACAAAAAAAAATTGTTGGATAACAAAAATTCTAACGTTGAAGAAAAGAGGAAAAACTCTCAATAACAGAAAAAGTATTATGACAAGAAAAAAGAACTTGACGGACAAAACGCTATGGATACAGGAGAATCTGATACAGAGAACGGACAATCATCGAAAAATGTTGACCAAAATATTGAAACTCATCGGAAAAAATTAGCTGCCATTCGCGTGAAAAACTATCGAGATAGAAATACTGCACGGAAAATTTAAAATTTAAGACAAGCATCTGAATTTGCAAGCCAAGATGTACTGCGAACCAAAAAAAATATTCATTCCTCGCAAATAGCAGGGTCCTCACATAAACAAGTACCATTTGTCCAAGAAAATCTATTTCATGGTTTACAGATAGCGGGACCACCTACAACAAAAGTTCGTATACTACCTAGGGGAGAGTGTCATGGTAATTATAGAATTGAAGCATCGGCCGTACCAATTTCTAATGCTGAAATTGAAAGGGCAGATATGTCTTCTACAGAAAGCGCTTATGAAGACCATGATCAGGAATTTGATTATGATAGTGTTGAAAATAAAGATAGTGAAGACGAAGAAAACGACATAAACAATATTCAGATGGAAGAGTATCAATAATCAATGCAGCGTAATGTTTATACGTTGTACAATCAACATATTTATGCACATAAAGAGTTTTTAAATAAATGAATCAATAACCTATTCGGTTATCCTTGTCACGTGTGTGATCGCCTTTGGTTTAAGAAGGATTTAAAAATTGAGCTTAATCAAAATGATACAGAAAATATTACACTCCTTAGATCATCCATTAGATTTTGTAACCGAACGATTAATATCCCCTCGTATTCCGTTTATGCAAATAAGAAGTCTTCGACATATCAATGACCAGTATGGAATTTATGGACAAGTTATAAACGTCCCAGTAGAGAGACCTAACGTGGCACATAACGGGCCAATTAGTCTATTGTTCGATGAGCATGGTAAAGAACTTTCTTTCCCTGGCATATATCTAGGACACTTCAGAGAATTTAGAAAAGGAGTTAATGTTACGTCTTTTATAATGGCAACGAGTGAATTAAGATCAGATTGACGTGGCGTAACTCCATATCACTTATTATATGTGGCAATGAAAATAATGAGAATCAGAGTCAGATACTTTCTTACAGGAGAATACTCTTCATGTAGGGAAGAATACTATTACTAAGAAAAGGATGTATCAAAATTAACCTAGCTTTTTTAGGATCTATACCAAATTCAGCTTGGTATTGTTCTGAAAAAAAAAAATGATTTATTTGCTATGATTCGTCAATTAGGCAAACCAACGCTATTCTTTACGATTATCGCAAATGAGATTGGATGGCCAAATTTATTGCAATTAATTTACAAATTACGGAACAAGAAATTAATTTCAACAAAAGAAGCCGAAGAATTAGAATACATGCACAAGAGTACTCTAATTAATGAAGACGCTGTAGCATGTTCACTGTACTTCAACAAATTAGTTAATGGTATTATGAATATATTACAATCAAAAATATTCAGCCCATTCAAGGAATACAGAATTCTACATTACTTCAAGAGAATTGAGTTTCAACATCGAGGAAGCCCACATGCTCACATTATAGCTTGGTGTGATAATGCTCCCGATGATCCACTGGGCAAAGACTATCAAGAGGTTATTAAACTGATTGATGCGCTCATTTCCGTCTCAGCATCAGTAGCTTCAGGTAATATTCAATTGAATACTCGCAAACACACTTTCATCTGCTACAAAAAAATCACACTTAATCGTGCGCAAAAATGCAGATTCGAAACTCCTTTTATGCCATGCAAGAAAACCGCTTAAATATTTTACGAGCGGGAATAAAGCGACAACTGTTTGTGAAACGCCAACTTTCAGAAAAATGACATAACCCCTTTAATGAGTTTATATTTAATGTGATCAAGTTAAATACCGACATTCAATTTATTACGGAAGAGTATTCTTGTGCAGCATATGTTGTTGAGTACGTTAATAAAACAAATCGCGGCGTGAGTAATTTAAAGAGGCAAATTATAAAAACTATGGATGAAAACCCCGAATTTGATATAGTAGATATAACGAGGAATTAAGTGTTAATCTTTTAAACAATACGGAAATAACTAGCCAGGAAGCTGCTTGGTATCTGATGAGAGAGCCAATGTCTAACGCTTCTACTCAAATAGTTTATATACTAACAGTGACCCGTGAACGCCAAAGGATTAAAAAAAAACAATGAAAGAGCTCTATGCATTAGAAGGCGAATCAACAGATATATGGAATGAGAACTGGTTCGACAATACGAACGATGCCACAGCACAATAATAAATCGAATTGTGGTTGTTGTGGTTAAATTCGTAGTTTTCGGTATCCTGCTCGAAATGTCACGTGCTCGTATTGCAAAAAAAAAGATCGAGCATTATTCAAAATGCTTTTTTTAATTAAACAAAAAATGTGATCAGATAGACTTTTCATCAAATTGGCATGCGATAGATGACGAGACGAGGAATGTCGAAATATTTTTTTGGAACATTAATGTCGAGGAGATTGGACAAAATTAATGCATAGTTCATAGATATAATAATTGGTGGAATACTGGTTGAGGCCAAAATAATTTTGATAAATTGGGTTTGTCTTATTCAATTGTTCGAAAGTTGGGAAATATATTGTCAACTTTTGTTGAGTGTCAAACGGTAATATAAGCCTGAAAACATGTGTGGATTTTAATATGTTTAATTAGTGAAATCACTCATAGCAAAAATAGGGTTTTATTTAATGGCACTGGTACACTAAAGTTCCATTTAGTTTATATGAACCATTAAAATTATAATTAGACTTGATATGTAGAAATAGTGTTAATCAAAGGTCTCTGAACCCACAGATTGGGTTAATTCATTGTTAATAGTAACAAAGCCAAAGTGAAAAGTTCGAATCTGTTTGGAGTCTCGCAATTTGACTTTTTGTTTTCGTTACAGGTTTTTAAAATTGCCTTACCCTACGTCTTCACCTGACATAAATCATACCATTACCATTAACGTACCATAAGACAAAATTATTAAAGATGGCGGCTCGTGTGCTCAATGCACGATATATCTGACATTTAGAAATCATTAGGGACAGTGAGTGTTTATGGAGTATAACCTCGATATACACTGTTTGTTTTTATAGAAATTTAGTAATAATTTCGAATTTTATGTTTGAATTGGGTTTAAAAAAACCACAAAACACAAAGTTTGAACGTAAAAAAATCATAATCATAATGACGACATTTTAAAAAAAAATGTCATAATTTTGTATATCAAGATGGTATAACTTGATGGTAGACATATGGCAATGTTAGTCTAGGTTACGACTGAAAAGTTCGTTGTTATTTTTACAATGGGACATTTTTTTATGTATGTGTATTGTAATTCTATGTATTAGAATCACAAATTTAAATATTTGAATGTACTCAAAGTTTGACGTTATTTTTATTGTTAATTATTGTTGTGACAGATTGCGTATATAGGTCATGCTTTCAGTGAAAATGTATGGCAGCTGATCCAAGAAAATAAGTTTTGTTCAGCACTTGCCAACCCCAGGGAATAAAAAGGATTTGGAAGTTTAATAAACTACCTTGGAGTATTCCATCGCTGCCTGATAAGACAAAAATATTGAGGCAATTGCTATGTAGCAATATTGAGTTTTTTGTGGGAAAAAAACTGTCAAAATATCGTTGATAATATGAAGGAGACTGTGACATTTTTAACGATGTTAGCATATTTTGATCCAATTACGGCGACAGTACTTTCACCTGATGCCTCACTATTTGCTGTGGGTGCGTTAATAGATAAGGAGGACAGACCGTTAGCGGTCGCATCTAGGTCATTGACCAAAACAATGATACGCACAGCTCGAAAAGGACCTATTAGGTATAGTGTTTGGTTGTGAACGTTATAACCGAATATATTTGTACAGTTTGAGGAATTCAAAAATGATACTTTAGAGGATGAGAGTATGCAGGAACTTAAAAATATTGGATGGTAAAGAATAAAATTATACATTTCGAGATGAAATTAATGTGATGAATGTGTTTAAGGGTCTGAATGTTATAGTTCCAAAAAGTTTGCGTTATGAAATGTTCAAGAAGATTCATGAAAGTCATCTTGATTTGGATAAATGTTTAAGATTGCCCCGGGTACTATTGTATTGACCAGGCATGTTGCCTCACGACGTGCCTAATTTGCCTTTTGCAAAGGTCGATGATTGATTTTTGCATTCTTTTTTTTCTTATGTATTTGGTTGTAATTGACTACTATTCTAAATTTGTGGAAATATCTAAAATGGCGTCAGGGTACAAAAGCATAAAAGGTGATGGACTACACAGTTGAAATTTATTTTTGCTAGACATGATATTCCGGTAAAGTGTGTTCCCAATAATAGACCTCCGTATAATTCTGTTGAGTTTTCAGCATTACCGAATATATGCGAGAAGTAATGCGCTTGTCGAGAATGCTAGTCAATACTAGTAAGACAATTTTAGAAAAGTGTGATGAGGAGGTGCAATCCGCATTGTCATCAAGTTCAAGCAATATTTTCACGTCAGTAATAGTCTAACTCAATGCAGACGAAGTCAAATGCGTTGATTTACACCTTTGTTTACACACACAGGTGATTATTATTTCCATAATTTGTTAGTAACTTTATTCATTACTATTTAATATACAAAGTAGAATGTGTAATTACGAACGAGAGCAACCGAGGCTACGAGCCATACTGTCAGAAATTGAAAGTGAGGTGGAATCGATTAGTGGTGATGCAGAAAACGAAGACTATATGGAGCACGATTTGAATTCTGATATCGAAAAACAAGTTAGAAACCTATATACTGATCCATATAGTGGAAAAGATGGAACAGTTTGGAATAAAATTCCTTTTGTTCGAAGACAAACAGCAGAGGCAAATTTATTTAAATTACTATATTTTTGTCATTCGGATTGCTATATTTTGTGGTTAAAATAAATCGTCTCACACTCATGTTCAAGATCTATGGGCACAAGATGGCACCGGATTGGAAATACTGCCTGCAACAATGAGTCATGTTTGGTTTTAATTTCTGATGCAATGCATTCGTTTTAATAACATAGAAACTCGTGAAGAATGGCGAAATTTTTATAAATTGGTACAGCTTTAGACAATCCAACCCAAATAAGCCAACTAAATATTTTCAGCTGTTGATTCCACTACGTCTAAATTAGTAGTATATTGCGGTCAACAACCCCCTGAATCATTTAATCTTTGCAACAAATCACAACAAATTAATATTACAACCGATAAATGTTTTACATGCTATCCATTACCTGAAGAATAGTTGAAAAAAACAACGATAGTCGGCATCACTCCCACACGGATGGTCAAAAAACTTGCCGGAAATAAATGTGTTTTATAATAAAACAAAAGGAGAAGTTGACACAACCGATCAATTGTGCGCAACATACAGCTAGAAATTCTCGCTGTTTTATCCACTGATTAATTTTTTCTAGTACATACTAAAAATTACAGAGGTTTTATCGGAATTTGTTTTCCGAGTGGAATTGGAAAAATATTGAGTAATATTATCAATTGTAGATTGTAAGTTAGTGATGATACCAGACGACAGCATCACTTTTTGGGTTAGCATTCCAATGGTCAATGCAGTCGAAAGTCTTCAAAGGGCACAAAAACCTGAGTGATGGATTTTTATAAATTTATGATGGTCGATAAAGCGGATTTTGAAAATTTTCCGGATTTTGGACATTTTCGATTTTTGGTCTAATCCTAGGTCTTAACTATTGATATTTTTGATTTTAGCCAACGGAATGATACGACCAGTTTTCCAAAATTTATTTTCTGTATTTTAAAATTTTGGGATTTATGGCTTATGGTATAAATTGCACTGTTTTATGGCTTACCATCAGCACTTTCTGGTTTTTCGGAATTTTCGATTTGTAGCCCAAATTTGACAAGTTTGATGAAGAAATCATCATGTATTTATTTTTCGAAAATTTTCGATTTGTAGCTCAAAATTTTCGATTTGTGACATAATTTGCTCAGTTTTCATGTGCTAACCATCGTGTATTTCCTGTACTATGAAAATCTATTTGTGGCACAAACTTTACAATTTTGATGAGCCGTTTTAACCGTTTTCTGGTACAAAATGTACAGTTTTGATAAGCAAATCTCTATTTATTTTCTGTATTCAGGCTTAAAAGCCCAATGGCCCACACATATACTAGACTCTTTGGTCCGTGTTTCATTCGCTATTTCGGACTGGATTGAACACTGCAAACTAGGCTTAACTTGTCGGAACTGTAGTAAATTTTACATTATCGCAAACAAGTTCAATTTGAATAAAGCTACAATTTCTATCAAAATCTTTTTTAGATCAGCATCGATAAATGTTAAAAGTACGACCAAGATGCACGTGATCTCAAAAATTCTAGAATATAAAACACTACCCCTAAATTTTAATAAAATATTTACCTGAATAGCTTCAGCCAAAGCTTTGTCATGATCAATTGGATCGCCATCTGATTGTATTGTGATTTTTTGTTCCACTCGTGTTTCTACTAGTCCATCGCGTTCGGTTTTATACTGTAATAGTTAAAATCATAAATTTATTGAATCAATTCTAGTATCGACGGCAATATTAACAATTTATAAAAAATACTTACGGTAATGGTTTCAACAGTTCGTGTTTTACTACTAACATTAACAGATGAAATAACTTCTCCGCCCTCTGAATAACCAGGACTATTTTCTCCTATCACAATTCGATGCTGTTCCACATTTGGTGGTAGAATGGTTGTTTGACCGATTAAATTTGGATCGACCTGATGAACAAGAAAAAATAAAAACATTGTTACATATAATAGTTTTAAACCACTCGAATGTGTATTTGATAAACAAATAATATTCTAGCATATATTACATAATTCTATAGTACATTACTTGACTAAATCTATAAATTTACGACTAAATATAAAATTAACTAAAATAATACAAACCTCATATTTAATTGCACTTTGTACATTTGAACTGTCGTATGGTCCATCAATGGGGGTACCTGAATCACCTGAACTAGTCGATGATACACTATCGCGTCGATTATACTACAAAATCGATTTTTTTTTGTGTTTGTGGTTCAAAAGCGCAAAGCAATAAAAAATAAATCAAAATATTTAAAATAAAATGCAAAAAATCATGCTCTAGAATAATAAAATTAATAAAAAAAATTAAAATAAATTATAATAAATTCCGTTCGACAGAGGGATATGAACTAACAAAACATGTAGCATTTTGTGTCATGTGACACGCTATGTGACATGTCACATAAAAAATCTTGTTTATTTAAGGTCTTTAACAGCCGATTAATCTACAAATTTTTTGTCAACTTAAACAAGAAAAACTTCACAGTCAGGACTAAACTGTAGTGTGTCTTGAATGGCGTCCAACAAAGCCGCATCATGATTGACCTGAATTAAATTGAATAACAATTAGTTAGGCTATCTTTTAAACATTTTTCATGTAAAGCGATTAGAAGGCGATTGCTTTAGTGCATCACAGAATGGATACGTAAAATGTTGTATCATGATCGGCAGCAAATTTGAGCTTTTGAACTAGATTTATTGAGCGAATTATTTGAAATGCTCGAGTTCGATCATCTAAAAATTTTAAAATCTATTTTATTTACTGTAATCAAACTTTGATCGTACTTCATGCTCAACACTATATGTAAATCTTAGGCAAGCTGCATATCATATAAAATAAATTTTGATAATAAAATAAAATAAAATAACAAAAAAATCATAAACAAAAAAAAAAAAAAAAAAAAAATCAAAGCAACATTACCTGATCGCCACTAGTAACGGTGGCTGTCGTTTTAACTTCCTGTGTAACAACTCTCTGTTCTTGCCGATTAGCGTGCTGTGTTCGTGTTGTCGCGGTCGTTGTCTCTTCTAATTGCTGTGTTTTAACATTTTTACCTAAATCTTCGTGTGTTGTAGCTGTACGAGTTGTTACAGCGGTTGCGGTTACATAAGCTCCTGATGTATCATCAGTTGGTGCATCCTATATTAGAAATTGGTGGTTCATAGGGATGAGGTTTTTTTTTTATTGTAATTTATGAGTGTAATAATAATAAGTCAAATTCTAAACAAAAATTTCTGTTCTATTAGAATATTGGATTTTAGGTATGCAAAATAAACGTTTCAACAAAAGCATAAATATGCGATCTAATATTTTTCTAAGATAAACAAAGACATGCATTAAGACTACACACTGAATTATTTGATTTGATATGAAAAATATTTACTCGATCTTATTATAGTATTGACGCTGGGTATCTAAAAACAATTTACATGCAATACAGACTGTATATAAATATCTAGAAATTAATTCTTAAATTCTAAGATCCTGGGAAGAATATAAATTGTTATCGGCTTATAAACTTAAAACTAAAAACAAACAAAATAGTTTATAACATTACCGTATGCTCTTGTGTCTTGTACAATATTTCACCGGTTCCCAAATTTTGTACTTCCTCTTCGACATTATGAGTTACACCACCATCATTTTTGGTTATAACTTGTTTTGTTGTTGTTTTTATAACGGATGGCGTACCGGGTTGATAGCGAGTTGTATTTAAATTTCCTTTCACCAAATCTTCTTCACCTTCGGAATTTCGTCGTGTCGCATTCTTACCTAAATGCTGGATATTTTCGAAAAATTGCTCTCGTGTTATCGGCACCGTTTCTTTGGTAACCGTGACCGGTTTACCAAAGTGGCTTGGATCGATTTCGCTATAGTTTAAAATTAATTTACCCGTAATAGGATCTTTAATAGCCGTTGCTGGATCTATATCGCCAGTTTCTAAATCAATGTGACCATACTCGGTTTTAAGTTGTCCACTCACGGGATCAATTTCACCCGTTAACGACATTGTATGTGTTACAGTGGTTTTACTACCTTTAACGCGTGGATCATTTGGATCGACTTGAATTAATTCACCGGTTATTGGATCAACCATTGTATATACATAAACCGTTTTGGTTGGAATGGATTTAATGCGACCGTATTGATCAAATTCACAAGTATTTGGATCAACTTCTTCCGGTTTACCGCTTTCATCACGTGTTTTAATCAAAACTATTTTCAAAATATATATTTTACCGGTTTTCGGATCAACTTTACCAATTTTTGTGTAAACTTCGCCGTTGACTGGATTTATTTCAGATGCAGCGAATAATGGTTCGCCAGTAGTCTCGTCCACAGTTCCCGTCGATGTATAAATAGTTCCGGTGTCAGCGTCGATCTTATTCAAATTTGGATCGAGTTTGGTCTGTTTATCGATTTCATTAGTTTTTGGATTTAGATAACCGTAAATAATGATTACGGTTCCGGTTTTTGGATCAAGTTGTGACGATGAGTATATAATTTCGCCGGTGGCCGGGTCTTTACGTGTCGGCACCCAGAGCTGATTAGTTTTTGGATCGATAATAATTTCTTTGTCCAATTTCGCTTTATCCGAAATGACACGACCCGTCTTTGGGTCAACATTTTGTTGCACCAATTTTAGGGCCAAAATGCGGCCATAATCCTTATCGAGTTTTCCAGTTTTTGGATTTACTTGATTCTTTAGCACAACTTGTCCAGTGACTGGATCAATTTTAATATCTTTTGTTTCGGTTTTACCGCTCTTCGGGTCGGTGAACGTGACTGTGTGTTTAATCAAATCAATTTGACCGTATTTTGTATCGACCTTACCCGTTTCGGGATTAAATTGGCCACTCGATACGTCGAGTACGAGCGTTTTTGGATCAATAATTCCTTTTTTCGAATCGTATTTACCACAAACCGAAGTCACCTCAACGATCGGATCGATTTCATTTCCAACCGCAATAAGGTATCCTAAATTAGGATTTTGTTTACCGGTTTTTGGATCAACAACACCATCGATAATAATTTGACCGTTAACTGGATCGATTTTAGCTTGTTTTGATGTGATTTTGTTAGACTTGGGATCCAAAATTTGAACCTCGCCTGTTTGAGGATTGATTTTACCGTATTTTGTGTCAATAAATCCGGTTTTCAAATCTAAAAAGCCAGTTGTTCGTTCGATATCGGCGTTCACGGTATCGATTTTACCAGTGGCAGGATCATATTTACTAATGAAAGTTGTGATCTCTACGGCTGGATTTGTTTGTGGCACTACCGAAATGATTTGTCCGAGGGTCTCATCAATTTTACCGGTTGTTGGATCAACAACCCCGGCTGTCGATACAATAAGTCCAGTTTTTGGGTCAACCTCACCCTGGAATTTTTCAAGTTTTCCGGTACGTGGATCAACCACTTCAATTGATCCAGTTTTAGGATCAATCAATCCATATGGAGTCTGTACTTTACCCGTTTTGGGATCCTCAACTCCGCTCAAATGAAGTACCTCACCATTGACGACATCAATACGTTTTGTTTTGGGATCAAACTTGGATAGAATGATCATGATTTTGACGCGTTTCTCTTTTGGTTCTTCAGCAACGGCCACCGCACTTACTGTACCGGGAGCTCCAGTGACAACCGCTTGGCTTCCAGGTTGCTGCTCATATCGTTCACCTTCTAGGAAGTCATCAAGTGGTTTATAAAGACCAGTAGCTCCTGTTGCCAATGTTTGGCGATCTTTACGTGGCGAATATGATTGTGCACCGTGTGTTGGCTTGGCCAAAGGAGTATCCGCATAATGGGACAATTTTTCCCGGGTTTTTGGCGATAGATTACCTTCTTTTAATAGTTTAGCTCGTGTCTTTGGAGATAATTCACCTTTAGCCAATTTCTCACGCGTTTTTGGTGATAGCTGGCCATAGTTTGGTGGTAAAAAGCTGGATACAGCAGCACCTGCGGCAAGATTTTCAATTTTGCCAGGAGAATAACCACCTCGTGTTGTTGGTGTATCCTGATTTAAATTTGACGATTTAATCAAAATTAATAAATTTTGTAATATAATTTTAAGGAAGAAGAAATATGCAATAGGCCTTATATATGGCTGAGTAGTTGCACTCTGCTGTGTGGATGTGTTATTTATAAAGTTAGTAGAGTTTTGCTAATTTTGCCATCTGCATTTTAGTTAACCATTTTTTTTATTTAATTTTTTTTTACCAATTACGATAACATTTAAATGGAAAAAGCATTTTCAACAGTAAACAGTTACATAAAAAGCATAATTAGGCATGTATTTTACAGACTACAGATATATTATGTATGCTTACCTTTGAGTTTAGTAATAAATCAAATCAAAATAGTTATAAATTTAAAAATTATTAGGGTGCAAATTAACAGTTAATTTCTAAACATGCAAATATATCAAACGGAAAATTAATTCTTACCTTGCGTTCCTCGGTTTTATATAAAATCTCTCCTGTGCCTACATTTTGTACTTCCTCCTCAACATTGTGCGTTACACCATCCAGATTTTTGGTAAGAATTTGTTTGGTCGTCGTTTTAACAACAGTCGGGCCACCAATAATTTTAGCAGCATCCGAACCCATTGCTTTCAAATTTTCTGATCCATATTCATCCATATCATTATCGTCACTGGCTTCGGAATTTCGTCGTAACGCATCCTTTCCTAAATGTTTAATATTATCGTAAAATTGGTCGCGTGTTATCGGCACTGTTTCTTTAGAGACTGTTACTGGCTTACCAAAGTGACTTAGATCTATTTCACTGTAATTTAAAATTAATTTTCCTGTGACTGGGTCCTTTACAGCAGTCGCTGGATCTATATCTCCCGTCTCCAAATCAATATGTCCATATTCGGTTTTTAATTTTCCGGTTATTGGATCTATTTCGCCCGTTAATGACATGGTATGTGTGACAGTTGTTTTACCTCCTTGAACCCGTGGATCGGTTGGATCTACTTGAATGAGTTCACCGGTAACCGGATCAACCATTGTATATACGTATAGTGTTTTGCTCGGAATAGATTTAATTCGACCAGTTGCCTTATCGATTTCACAATTATTTGGATCAATCTCTTCTGGAACGGCGTTCGTAGATTTTGGCTTAAGCAATAGAATTTTAACCAAAACAATTTTACCGGTTTTTGGATCGATTTTACCAATTTTTGTGTAAACTTCACCATTCGCTGGGTTAACTTCAGACACGGCGAATAATGGTTCACCTGTATTTTGGTCGGTTTTACCTGTTGCAGTGTAAATTGTGCCAGTACTAGGATCAACTTTATTCAAATTTGGATCGAGCTTTGTTTGTTTGTCAATTTCACCAGATTTTGGATTAAGATAACCATAAATCGTGATAACATATCCTGTTTTTGGATCAATTTGACTCGATGCATATATAGTTTCACCTGTGGCTGGATCTTTACCCGTAGGTACCCAAACTTGATTTGTTTTAGGATCAATAATAATTTCCTTATCGATTTTATCTGAAATCAATTTACCCGTTTTTGGGTCGATACGTTTGTTCACAATACGTAATGAAATAATGCGACCGTATTCTTTATCAACTTTTCCAGTTTTTGGATTATACTGATTCTTGAGAATAACTTGACCGGTGATCGGATCAATTTTGATTTCCTTAGTTTCGGCCTTACCGGTTTTGGGATCGGTCGATGTGAGTGTTTGCTTGATTAAATCAAGTTGACCGTATTTTGTATCGATTTTACCATTTTCGGGATTAATTTGTCCACTCGATACTTCGACTTGAGCGGTTTTTGGATCGATAATTCCACGTTTCAAGTCTAATTTACCTGAAACGGCTGTCACTTCGACGATTGGATCGACTTCATTTCCGATTGCAATCAAATGTGCCAAATTAGGATCTTGTTTGCCCGTTTTGGGATCAACAATTCCTGCAATAACGATTTGGCCATTCTTAGGATCAACTTTAGCTTGTCGTACCACCAATTTACCCGTTTTAGGATCGACTGTACGTACTTCACCGGTTTGTGGATTGATTTTACCGTATTTGGTATCAATGAATCCGGTTTTCAAATCAACAATACCATTGCTGCGTTCGACGTCACCGTTAACAGTATCGACAAGACCTGATTTTTGATCATATTTTCCTGTGATTGCTGTAATTTCTACAGTTGGATTAGTTTCAGGTACGACCGATATCGCTTGACCTAAAGTGTCATCAACTTTTCCTGTTTTTGGATCAACAACTCCAGTTACGATATGAATTTGGCCGGATCGTGGATCAATTTCACCTTGATGCAAATCTTTTTTACCCGTCTTGAGGTTGATCGCTTCAAGTGTACCTTGTTTTGGATCGAGGAGACCGTATTTCGTTTCAATCTTACCCGTTTGAGTGTCTAAAATGCCATCGGAATGCAATACTTCACCCGCCGCCGTATCAACCTTTTTAGTTTTAGGATCAAATTTAGCAATGACGACCATAACCTTAACACGTTTTTTACGTGGTTCAGATGCGGCTGCGAGGGCAGCAGCACCAACATATCCTGGTTCCTGCTCGTATCGTTCACCGTCGAGGAAGGCTGCCGTTGGATCGTATTTTTGACCAGCACCTGCCAATAATTTAGCTTTAGTTTTTGGTGACCATAAACCTTCTTTTAATAATTTATTAATTGATTTTGGAGAAAGTTCTCCTTTAGCAAGTTTTTCACGTGTTTTGGGTGATAACTCACCGGTTTTACGTTTTTCAACCGATTTCCTGACATTGTCAGCCTCACCTGGTGCATAATTGAATGCAGTCGCTTGACGTGTTTCCACAGAAGGACTTACATCGCCGCGTGGATCACGATTTTTATATGCCTCATCTTCGGGATCGTATCGGAAACCAAGTTGCTTTGGATTCTTCGATGTTGGACTAATCTCGGCATCATACTCATACTCTTTCGTATGACGTGGATCATCCGCCAACAACGCAATCGGAACTTTAGATGGTGATGATTTATCTTTACCATCTTTTTCTTTGGATGGTGAACGATTCTTGTCTTTCGATGATTTACGTGCAGATCCAAATATTCCCTTTATTTAACGGAGGGATTAAATTAAATTAAATAATAAATAAAAACAACTAAATAAATTTAAATATCTAAATTTTTACTAAATTCGTTACTTTACGTAAAATAAAAAAAAACCGAATATAAATGTATAATCAAGCAATTTCAAAAACAACGTGGTTCATAATTATAGTAAGTCAATCTCTCTCATCGCAAATTAAGAAAATTTCAATCATTACAAAATTTACCGAAAAAAAAATTTATCAGGCAACTATTAAATTTTTACGAAAACTGGTATAAATCAAATTTCATCAATAAGTAAATCACGATGTCAGGAATATGTACATACCTTACGTCCCGATTTTGGTGATCCCTGCGAATCATTTGGATCGGTTTCATTTCCTTAAAATTTTAACAAAAAAATACGTTAAAGCTATGGACACGTGGTAAATTTCAGCACACTTACCATTTGCATTTGTGGGTAGTACAGAGACACCTCCAACCGGTTTTTTCTAAAAAAATACAGACAAATTCAAATTATTCAACAATTTTGAAAAAATTTAAATACCATTTGCTGGTTTATAAGATTTAAACAAATTTTCAAGATTTTATTTTTCACATCAACATAATTACCGTCATCCACTAGGAACAGAACACATAAGTACAAGAACAAGAAAATGAAAAAGAAAATCGTGAAAATACTGTTCGTAATCAATAGTTTTAGTTTAAGAATAATTTTACATTAAAAGATATAAAAGTTTAGATGTGCCAAAACCAAAAAAGCTCATGCAATTTTAAAGAAAAATGGAAATAAAAAAATTTTGATGAGATTATGGGTTTGCGTTTCGTGTTGTATTTTTTATGTATGTATTTTATGTGGTATGTATTTTAGTCCCTGTGGTTGGGGAACACTCCCATTCCTCGTAAAATAATTCTAAACGAGTATGTTAATCTTAGAATTCCACCACAGCATCCTTGGCTTGTTGTAGAAGGCGATTAAAAATAGTATGTGCTACGTTTACGCATGCGACGAGGGAACCTGTCAATTATTTGTGTTCCTGCACCTACTGATGTGAGCCAACCCCAAAACAAAAAAGAATCATTTTACAACAATTTGAATGATCATGTGGGATCCATACCAGAGCACGACGTCAGAATAGTGATTGGTGACTTTAACATTTTAGCTGACAAAAATCAGATTGACTTTTGTGAAAACATCAATTGGTCACTGCAAAGCTAAGATGGCAGTTTTCGTACAAGTCAAGGATAATTTATGTTTCAACTGCAAAGGTCTGATAAATCAAGATGAGAAAGCACTATTACAGAATTTTCTTAGCAGTAGCATTGTGGAAACCAACCATTGTTCTGATCATGTGAACGCTCTATGGAAGGTATTGAAAATTTCGGGTTTCAGTCCTGCCCAGGCGACTATAGGTATGGTAAAAATTAAATCCAAAAATGATTGGTTTCATGAGGAGTATCGTCTTGCTGTCGAGCAACAGAATATAGCATATAAAAAAGCGCGAATACGTTTTACAATTGCACAGAGGAACAAAGCGTTTTTCCCCAAGGAAAACGTGTGAATGGTGGAAGGCTGAAGTCTTAAGAGTAGAATAATTCAGCAGTGATCACACAGTTCTTGTAATTTCTTTAAAGAAATTACTGTCAAATGAAAACTGAAAGTTCTCAAATACAGAGTGCGGAGATGTGCATAGAGGACCCACCCTACGAAAAATTCCACTGGCCATGCAGAGACTAAAATGAAACCGTTCCCTTGAGGTTGGTATTCGGCCTTATATAATATTGGAAAGTCACTCCACTGCATTTTGCTTTATAGGCGTTTTATTTTAATGTGAAAAGATCTAGAAAATTCTGCGAAGGCGCAGCTGTTCGGTTCAAGTAATGTTGCTCTATCTGATGTTAAATAGAGAAAATTAACACATGGTTAAAAAATTATTACTTAAACTGATAAAACAACATCCAAAATATTAAATTTATTTTTTATCGAAATTAATTCGATTAACCACGTTTGGTGTAGTTTAGAAAAAAATCTCTAGGTGCTACCCGCTTTGCGTTAAAAGGCGAATATTTTTTACTACTATCCTATATTTAATTATTTTTTGAATTTTGTACCCTTTCTCATATGAAACTGTTAGTGACATGGTTTTCACCGCAGAAGTAACCCTTACGAGTTATTTGTGCATGTTTTAATTAAAACAAAATTAATTTTTTTTATTGAAATATGAAAATTTAATTATTTTGTTTTTCTGAAGTTTTTCGTACATCTAAATTCTGAGCCCATTTCCATGGCTTCGGTGAAAGAAGAAGCACCGGTTAGAAGAATTATAAATTCTTGCATGGTTAATTTGATACCAGCGTGGCTACCACCGTTGATAACATTGAAAGCTGGTACTGGTGAAATAATATTTGGGGTTCTGACCAAATCAGGAATATGTTTATATATTGGGATTCCGTTTTTGGCATCACCGGCCTTAGCGATGGCTAGAGAAACCTCAAAAATAAGCGTTAGCTCCAAATTTTAACTTGTAGTTTCATCCAACCCAGATTTGTCAACATCAAATCAAATTTGTGTTGAGCACGGAACAAGTTTGTGTTCAGATTAATTGCTAAGGTTGGGTTATCGCGGGAGTCCAAAATTTGACGAGTATGGATATTTTTAAGTTGCATTGCGGTCAATTATCCCAGATGTTGGAAGATATTGGTTGGTTACCAAATTCTTCGAAAGTAATTATCACTGCAAAGCTACGCTTACAATTTTAGGTACAAGTTAGAGATCACAAGAAAAATGAGGATGACAAAACCCATTATCAAAACCTGTTCCATTCGGAAACGGATATGGTTTAATGAGGAGTGTTGTCTGCTAATCGAGAAACAGAATCTTCTAAAGAAGCGCGAAATCGTTTTACAATCGTACGCAACAACAAAGCGGTTCCTGCTAAAAGAACCACTAAGCTGATTTTTATACATTTAAACATAGATCTATTGCTGATATAAGTGTGACAACTTTCGTGTTAACAACAATGTGGCACTCAACATTTAAAATGGACCTCACTCTAATTATGCCTGTTAGTATTGCAAAGTGAGGTTATGCTCATTATGCTCAATGAATGGCAAATATTCTTAAAGTGAGAAAACCATCGCGGCAGAGCTCTCTTTTGCACAGCATACAAATTACGTCTTATAAGGCAATAGTTACTCCTAAAGTGGAGGAACTTGTAGGTAACAAGAAAAAATTCGTCCAATGTGGTTAGTTACTGATCATGATTTGTCACTGAGGATGATTCTTTTTAAAAATATAAAGAAGTGTCTGGTACACTTCAGGACACTTTAGAAATGGATTGTGGATTACTTTAAGATATCAGTAAGGAATGTAGTCACAATGTAGCGTTAAAATTAAGAACAAGTTATCGGAAATTTTGGCAATTAATTTTGGTATACGATAAAGATGTGATCTGCGCTCGATTAGAGAATTTTTCTTCCGTGAAAATGAAACAGCTCAACATCTTAAATCGTCTTACTAGGTCTTGAATGATTGAACTAAACGGTGACATATATGACCACAGTTTTTAGAGTTAAAGACACAATCGATTTAAGAAGTAGCTCGTCTTTAACAAATGCTGGCCAGCTAAAGTACAAGATGTCGATCAGACCCGTTATGATGATCAAACTCTTTATGACGAATAAGTATGACAGATTGCTGATGATATTTGAGAGAAGAGTCATCCGCATGATTTATGGCCTAAGCACTTTTACTCTCGAGCCACCAAAAACTGTTAAATATCACTGCTTATTCGATTCCTGTTATTCTTTCAGAATTTTGCGTTAGCCTGGATCTTTCAAAACCACATATTGATGTACTTTTAATTTTTTTGTATGCTGCAGATTGATTTAGTCTTACTACTTTTTACTTATTTTAAGTATAGGATTACAGATAAAATTAGGTAGACCACTAACTTTTGTTGTATTACAAACTCAATATGCTAGGTGACAAAATCTATGTTGAACCATCGAATTACATCTTTAAAATTTAAGAATACAAAAAATTAAATTCTTTCATAAAGCCAAACGTATTCAATTTATAACAATGATGTTATGGAAGCGAGTAAAAAAGCATAAGCTGAAGCGAAAATGGCTCCATTTAAATTATTTTTCGCCGATTTTATAACTTATACAAAAGCTGACACA
This sequence comes from Tipula confusa, assembly GCA_963556175.1. Taxonomy (NCBI): domain Eukaryota; kingdom Metazoa; phylum Arthropoda; class Insecta; order Diptera; family Tipulidae; genus Tipula; species Tipula confusa. The sequence goes on from OY744476.1 coordinate 33,334,783, forward strand.
TAAACAGGTGTATTTTATGCTTAATATTTAACCGTCAATCAAAGCGAATTAGATTCGTGTATAAAAAATATAAATATGATAACCCATACACACGACCACAAAACGTTTAAATACAATCAAACCACAATATTAGTAGTTTCCATCACAAAATTTATATAGCAAAAAGATAGACAAGTCATCAACTTCGGAGCATAATCATAGTTTATTGTAATTACACGATGAGCCTGTAATTTATTCAACTAAAAAAAAATCGTTTAGTCATTTATGTTGGAGCGCTGGGGTCAAGGTTGGTCAATCACATTTTACAATTTTTTGGGTGGTGTAATATAGAACAAAAATATATGCTAGTCATGTTCTAACGGCGGTTATTTCGCTTAAAGCCCTGAAAAATTGTTTGGTTATGCAAGTAAAGCTGTTTACAAATTTATGTTGTGGTGTGATGAGATTTTTTTTTCAATTTCTTTTTTTTTTTTTTAACCAATTTATATAATTAAATAATTATTAAAACACAAGGATACAAATATATATATATAGTATGTATAAATAAAATTACAAAAAAATTACAAGAAATATGTAAAAAATTGGAACTCTGGAAGCGGAATATTTATATGCGATTATAAGTGTAGTAAAATATGCGGCTTTATCACACACAGGTAAATAAATGTTAATATAAAAATAATTAATGTGAAACAAAACAACATAAATTATAAAGTTAATGAAAAAAAAAAAATTAGATTTCTTTAAAAAATGTTAACCTGGTCAGTAACATTAGCTCCGGTTGTTTCATATTCCCCTTCTAATGAACTCTGAGATGATGCCGAAGCTGTACCGGCACTTGATTCTCGCTTCAGCTTTACATAATCGGATTTTGGTTAATTATAGTTTAGTAATAGGTTTTTTATGAATTTTGTGTATTTTAGTAGTAGTAGTAGTAGTAGTAGTTAATAAAATTAGAAAAACAAAGGATTATTTAATTAAGTTTATGAACGAACAAAACACAAATAAATAATATAATAAATAAATTAATAAATAAATGTGCTAAAAATGTTTTAATAATATTATATTGTTGTTGTTACTGACAAATAATAATTTTTTAAGATGATTTCTGTTTTTAGTAAAATTTCAAATGTCAAGATTAATTCCTAGCACGCATATGTAATGAGCGTGATATTTTTATGTATCACAATTCTTTTATTTACCTTTTCCTTGGTTTCCTTTTTAATTGGGCTACGCGATGGTCTCGTATCAATATCTGGAATACTATCTGGTGGCATTGTATGACGTTTATTACCATCGTCTTGTTTCTTATTCGCCAAAGCAATCGCTAAACAATTTAATTTTAATTAAACAAAATGAAAATGAATTATTTATCTAGTTTAGTTCCGTAACTCACCGTCCATACTGCGACTTGATAAGCGCTTACCGTTGAGACTACGTTCAAAAGCGGGTGCCGGACGATCAACCGGTGTTTTATTACTTTCGTACATTGTACGTCCGGAATATCGATATTTCGATCCAAATCGTGGGAATAGAGTTGCTTTCGGTGCTGGCTCTGGTGTTGTCAACCGGAAGAATGTATGATGTTCAACACATGATTTCCATAGTTTTTTAGCAACAGCATGATTTTCGAGTTTAAAACCAATTGTCGATTCGTATTGTTCGAATTCACCGGGACGAATTTTTATATAGAAATTATTTCGTTTGTACGAAATTTTTAATATTTTTGGCCATGCAAAACGATTTATACGTAACTTGTCACGGTACACGAGTATACCAGAAGCGCAAACACCAAGCATAATATCAACACCTTCGGAATCTTTAGCTGGATGTAAATCAACGCCGTACATTGCTAGTTTTTTTGCATTCTCCAAATAGTGTAATTCAGCTTCAGCCGGTGTCTGACCCTTATGAGTCCGATGCAATTCAATAACTTTAGTCTCTAGTTCGGGACTTTGATTCGGTGCCAATTTAAAATCCTTTAAATAACTTCGATCCTTACGTTCTTGATTATCGTAATCGCCTAGTTCCGATTGAACTAAATATGATCCAAGTAGGGCGTGCGTTACAAACGAACATGGTAAACGTCCTTCTAAAATATCATTACGAACTTGTAAACACAATTGATAGCGTGTGATATCCTCTTGGAGTTGTGCGGGTTCGGGTGGATAAAATTTAACGGCAAATGTCAGTATCCATAAATCATTTGAAAATACTCGAGCTACAGATTTATCCAAATCGATCCAGATGCGTGGATCTTTCTCCGTGGTGTAGTATAGTCCGAAATAATCTTTCTCGATTATGTTTAAACCGGCGCATATCGAATTTAGTAAATCTCGGCCAATTGCTTTACGCTAGAAAATAGTTTTAAAAAAAAAGTAAAGGTTAGTTGTTGTCATATCATATCGGTCGGCTAACAAATTCGTAGGTAGTGATCATCAATTGGTCACAGCAAAGCAACAATGGCAGTTTTTGTACAAATCAGGGATTACAGGGAAACGAAGACGAGAAAACACAGATCAACTCTTGTTAGCAATATCATTGTTGAAATCACCATTCGAATGATGTGAACGCTCGATGGAAGGTATTGAAACTTCAGTTATCAGTGTCGCCCTGGCGTCTCTCGGTATGGTAAAACCTAAGCCCAAAATTGGTTGGTAGTGCCGTCATGTTGTCGGGCAACAGAATATAGCCTACGGAGAAGCGTGAATACGTTTTACAGTAACACGCAATATCAAAGCAGTGCTTGCTAGAAGGGCCGCTAAGCGAATTTATAGACGGAAAAAGTGAATGGTGGTTCATTAAAGTCTTAAAAGTAAAACACAGCAATGGTACAGTCCATATGTTCAGACCTAGGGCTATTGCATTTCACCCGGATGTTAATATCGATGCGATACTTGAAACAAAAGCTGCAGATAAAAGTTTTCAAATACAGACTGCGATAGAAGACAAGAAATTCGCACTGGCCATGCCGAGACTAAAAATGCCGGAATGAATACAAGTGCGATGTGACAGCCACCTTAGTCTGGAGAGATTCATTAGAGAGCATGTTAATACAGAACTATGAAGCTTCTTATATAAATTCAGCGCAGGGAGACATAAAACTCCAGAAGTTTTAAGCACCCTAACAAACAGAGATGGTGTGACAACTTATTGGTGTAAAAGGATACCACAAAATTTTTATTGAGTGCACTACTTCCTGATGACAATGTGGCAAGTGACACAAAAGTGCATAAAGAACTTAGAGCGCATACATTTGTAGATATCACGGTCGAAGTTATACAAAGAGCATGGCCTGAAATAGAGTATCACGTCCTTCCTGAGGAAGTGTCTGAAAAAAGGAATTTTTCCGAAAGCTTGCTAAAACGGCGAAGTAATTATAATGAGAAAGAGCGTTGAACGAAATCCCACCAACCCAAAACCCTATGTAGGGCAATCATGCTACTACCAGTCTGGGACAAATTAGTCGAGAAAGTAATAACGGACAGGTTGATGTACGTGTTTAAGAGAAGAGGGAGGTATAGTGACAAACAGTTCGGTCCACAAAGGACGCTATGGTGAAAATGATCAACCTAGTCAAAGAATCAGAGCAAAAATACGTTCTTGGAAGATCCCTTGGCGTATCTGGTGCTTTCGACAATCTGTGGTGGCCTAGTAAAATGAATGATTTAAAAAAGATTAGCTGTCCAGCCAATGAAAAAATAGCAAAAAAATTGTAAAAATAGCATTCTACCTTAAAAGGTTCCATTTAATCGAAACAAGCAGCTGTGAGTGTGGCCATGATGACGAAACCATGGACCACTTGCTACACTGTTTAAAACAAAATATAGTGTCAAGAATCGCTACTATTGTCACTGATTATGGCAAACATCAAAAGAGTGTGACCAAAGAGTGGTACCAATGCCCAAATGTCCAAGAAGAATAATTCGCGGACGATAAGGTAATGATCTTTGCTGGAAACTCTAGACAAAGCATTCAGGAAGTAGCTCAGAATGCTATAAATGAAATGACTGAATGGTGTTGCAGCTATATGACCTTTCATCTGCCAAAACAGCAACGATGTAACTTAAAGGATCGGTCGATATCAGAAGACCACCTTTGGTATCTGTGAGTAGAGCGAGATTAAGATTGTCAAAACTGTAAAATGACTTGGGGTAGATTTTGACGAAAGGCTTGGTGTCCCTAGTCACGACACATGTCAAAAGAATAGCAGAAAGCAGTAAAAGTGGTTGCATGACTCACAAATGGTTGAGATGAGTGGGCTGACAGAATGAATAGTCACCAGTCACCACCGAAAGACCTTAATAAGCTCACAAAAGGGAATCCTTATAGAACTGCATCAACAGATGTCGTTCCTATGTTAGCTGGCGTAATAGCAATTGGGATATTGCTGCAAGAATAATTAGGTATAAATTAAGGAAACGGCTAAGTGTGACCTACGGGAACGTGGTATGCTGGATGTTTGCCTTTAAGATTATTGGTTGCAAGATAGATTGAATAATTCGATCGATGGAAGGCCAACGTTTAGTTTCGTTCCAAACATCGAAGCAAGTTTTGATAAAAGGCTTGACCATTAACACAGATGATAAACGGGGCATGGCAAAATAGCACCCTACCTTAAAAGTTTCAATTTAAGCAAAACGAGCAGCTGTTGCTATGATGACGAAACCATGGATCATTTGCTTTACAGCTGCAAGCTTTTCGAATACAAAAGAAACCAACTAATGATAGAGCCGTTCATGGAGTTATAAGGACTGGCGACGATGGACATGTTTTTATCTTGTTATCTAGAACAACACGAAGACCAAGCTCCGAATCAAAACCGATTAAACCGAATTACTGATTAGGTATGGGCCAGCAATGGCCTGTAAAATCCGTTTTATTATTTATCGTGGTGTAATGGTAGAATAATATATGTTCAATCAACTTTAAAGGTCAGAGCAGATCACAGTGAAATTAATGATTCTGCACTCGTTTAAACGTTCGTTCAATTTTTACGATCGACCATCATACTATGCATGCATGATTAAACATATTTAATTTTTTTTTTGCTAATAAAAATAAACAAAATCTTTTCGAATAAAAACAAAACAGAACCGAAATATACTTACGTCAATTGTAACTTCTAGAACAGATCCATCGAGTAGTGTTACTTTAGCCACCGCTGTTTTACCAGCTGGCTTTTTCTTTGGCGTTTCTGATTTTGTTGTCGGCGACGTTACTGTTTCAGCTGGCATTTTTGTAGTATATTATGATTTTAACTTCTTATAACTATATACTTTGAAACCAACCTTCTTTCTTCGTATCTCCACCACTCAATTTTGTTTCTCCACTTTGACAAAACGATCTGAAATTTAGAAAAAAAAATCGATTGATTTAAAATTCAATACAATAGTACGACGAATTGTAATTAAAAAAAATGTAATTTTCAAACAAATAAAATTTACGAAAAGCGTGATACCACCTCTCTATTTTCCACATTCTATATTTCAACAACACTAACATAATAATACTTCATGAAATTCTAATTAAACGCCTATATTGGTAGACTTTTGCCGCCAAATGTATTACTATGGAGTAAATATCATATGAACTACATATAGAGCATGGCACCTAAATGGCGAGACTATAAATATTTATAATAATTATATGCAGGAACATAACGAACATTCGGTGTTTGATTCGACGAGGGAGAATTACATCGAAATTAAATGCATAGTTTAATACACTCGTTTCGAATAGGTTACGTGATTTGGATATAGTGATATCATGTGCTCTAATTATAGGTATGTGAACAAATCCTAATTACAACAGGTAATATTAGTTCATGCAGTTCAATAATTTATAGTAAATTTTAGTATAGTTTTAGAGTTAATTGTAGATATGTATAATGTGCAACAACTAAAGGAGACACTACGTATTTTTTAAATATAATTGGAATGGTGCCAACTGGTACCAGTAAAGTTAAGTCAATGTACATTCATGTTATCGATGGAATATAGGTCACAATAATAGTAAATTAAAGAAATTCAATTATAAACTATGATTGTATTTTGAATTTGTCTAGTAAATCGATTCAACAAATATTATTGAACCGAATTGAACTTACACATTTGTTCTATCGTGTAAACTATAGTGACTTTTTAATTTATTAACTTACTAAAATTTCACTACTCTTAACCTCAAACCAGTCAATCGTGTAAATACTCGAATGCCAATAATGAAATATTTTATTAATAGGAATCAAAAACCGTCTTACACAATTGTGTAGGTAGGAAATACATTTTTTAAACGAAACGTTAATAAATTTCATGATTGTTTATATAATACATATTTCAATATTATTTTATTTTAAGAGTGATTGGTATAATTCTTACATACACAATTGTGTATGTTGAATTTTAAATGTAAACAAATATTAATTTGATCGCTGCTTAGGTAATTTGTCAAACCAAAACCTTTCGGCCTAAACAATTTTGTATTTACCTCGTCTGCTGGACGCGTGATAGACTTCCAAATATACAAGGGGAAACTGACCTGGGTGATCGAACTTTGGGTTAAGGCTATGTCGTAATTTTTCACTAAGTGAGACATATACTAAAAAAAACTTTATTATTTTTCGATCGACACAGAGACAACGCCGATTAGAAAAGGAACGAGAAAAATATCAATTAAAAATGCAGCAAGATTTATTGAATTCTTAAGCTTCGCGATTGGTCGACCGACACGTTGCAGCTACTTAACGATGCCTCGACGAGTCCAACAACGTACAATGCAACATATATCGCCTCTTGATTCGTTTAGAAACGACATTTTCGAGGCCACTAAGAATTTTCTGCGGCCAATGACCTGATCGAAGATAACTTGATCGAATCAGATCGACTTTACGAAACTCGTTTGTTGTAAGAGTAGAGCGACATCGAGATTTCACTAAATAGCCATTTAGCCATCTTCTCAGTTCTGCGTCAAATTTTCAATTGGCTATGAACAAGATGCTTCAATCTATGGCAGCTCTTACGTTCGTTTGTTGTAAGAGTAGAGCGACATCGAGATTTCACTAAATGGCTATCTTCTCAGTTCTGCGTCAAATTTTCAATTGGCTATGAACAAGATGCTTCAATCTATGGCAGCTTCGATGATCGCAAAAATTTAGAACATGTTTTTCTGAAGTTCACCTTTTGGTTAGGTTGCAGACCGACATTAAAATTGATCTTTTTTATTTCATCTATTCTCACTTACTTCGGTATGCCTCTAAATGATACGCGTCGGCCTCAGGAGGAATCAGAGTTAGTTGGACTATCAAGCTTTGGTAAACAATGTGACTTGCTGAAAATCTCAAAACAGACGAAAAACATTGTGAACGATCGGTGTGAATCTGCGTGGTAACGGACATAATGCATTGCGAGGTTTTCTGTGAAGATTAGTCGCGCAATGTTGCTCAACGAAGGATATGTGAGCAAGGATACAAAAACTGAGGGATGCCCAAAAACTCTTTGAGAAGTATACAGTCATCATCAGCGGTCACTTAATGATTTGAGACAACACAATGATGGTTTTGAAAAAATAGGACGATTCAACTCTCGGAGGAAAGTTGGCATTTCATTGGTGGCTGTATTTAAGTGAAATAGATACACTGCGGTTCACTTGAATGAAGTACTTGCATTTTTTCTTTAAAATTTAAATTTGTTGGTCACATTCAGCTTAACAAAAAACTGTCTGCATTGAGAAGAGAGGAAAAACGAAAATAAAACGAAAACAAAAGTAATTTTTGAGAGAAGAAACTAACGGTGTTTTTCTCCTTTGTTTTGGAATCCGATGAAAAAATTTACTAATACTACTGCTTTTATTGGAAACAACTTAAAAATCGGTCTTTGCAAGAGAGAATAATATAAAGATTATATGTAATCCAATTAAATCTAGCCTAGGCAGCTCTAGTTACTGCAATTAGCTCTGCTTTGGTTTTGTACTGCCTACCACCTTCATAAATTTTGCGAGGTTGTCAAACCCAAATGTTTGCAATAAAAGTCAAATCCAAAGAAAAAATGTCTTTATTTTCAAAGATCATGGAAATATTAATTGTAGCCTGGCCCGTTTAAATTAATTTTTTTGATCTGAGCAAAGAAATTTACACTTAAAAAAAAAATTTAAGTGCGCGTTATCAAATGGACGCAGTGTCTAAATCATGCAGATGGATAATAAATGAGCAGGGCGCCCAGATATTAAATTCCTAACTAAACAAGGAAAAGATGATCAAAATTAGAGTGAGATGGGAGCAGAATATGGTAGTAAACAAAATAACGCCACAAACACATGAAGCGGTCTTAAAAATTATGGTGACATGCGGTTTTGAAACAAATTAGCTACGACTGTCCCATTTGGAGTGTTATTTGAAAAATATGAGCTTTTTGGGACTATGCCTTTAGATCTTGGCAAATACTTTCATTATACTGCTGCACAGAGACGCAGCGGGTGTTTTTACATTCTCTTAGGTATCCTTTTTCAAAATTGTTACGGTTAAGCCTTTTTCCATTTAGTGTTAAGCTTTCTGTAGTTTTTGAACTTCTACACTTTTGAGTGGCCATAGGCCACTTAGATTATAAAATTTACCAACATTAAATTTTTTCTAGGTTTTAGGATTGATGATTTAAGACATACAATTTCCCAAAAAAACTGTTCCAAAAAAAGTTTTAAATGCAAAATTGGATGACAATTTTGGTTGGCTCTAGACTTCAATATATAGAACTGACAGCTCCAAACTTTAAAACAAAATTAATTTATAGTTTCCAAGTGGAAATAAGCCTTGTAGTTGTAACATTGTTAACAGGTACATCTGTATACATATTTTTAGGGCATTTTGCGTCGATTGAAATCCATGTGAAAGAGATTCCAATTACATGAGATTTAGTGGTCTTTTTTTGAAAATACGTTGCCTTATTGCATTCGATACCAACATTTTATCGGTTTTGGTTGCATCAAAATGGTTCATAACTGCTGGGTTTTTGCTCCAGTTTTTGACACTTCATAGAAATATTTTCGTCAAGGACATAGAGCTAAGCACGGCTTTTATTTCGGGATGCATTTCCAAAATGACAATTCCAAAGTGACTGTTTATGCCTAACATTACATTTATCATAAATCAATGTTTGATACATCAATTTCTCCAAATTTATTTCAATCATTCCTATCCCGAAAAAGGATAATAATTTAGGCCCTTAATAATTTAGGGCTTTTATTAGCCAGCCAAAATATGTGTTCAGATATTTACAGTGACTATACGGAACGACGTTTTTTGAGGCGAACAATAAACTAAAATCTCATGAAATAATGTGGAAACAACAAATAGACAAAGAAATACTGTCCTGTTACTTTATCCGCCAGACTCACCACATTATATGGAAGGCCGGTATAAAATCGATCAAATATCACCTCAAAAGTATTTGTGGTGACCGGTGATGTACGATTTTAATCGAAATCGAAGGGATTCTCAATAGCTGGTCTCTTTGTCTGTACACTTTAGATTAGTATAAATTGACAGCAATTAGTCCTATTCATTTTATTGAATGGCGATATTATTCTGATCTGCGAATATTTGAGTCAAGAGATACTTAATACATTGATAATAAAAAATAAAAAATTCCGGTCTGAATCTTTTTCTGTGATCTCAAAATTTTCAGTACCGCGGCCGCCTGTTTGCCGGTTTTCATTCAAATACCAACCCTAATTTAAGGGTTTATCCTACTGATTGTCATACATTCTGGTAACAGTGGTAATGTTCTAGTTGTTTCCATTTTTGATCGAGTATATTAGAGAAAAACGAGATAAGACCGTGAAACGTGCTTGGTTCTTGGACCATAACCAATTTTAGATTTTATTGTCCACACTTCTTCACTTACGTTGTAAAAGGTGTCGTTGTAGAAGCCAAGACGGCTTTATTCGATCGCTTTCGTCTACAATTTGCTTAGCGGAGATAAACTTTATTCTGACAAATTTTTTCCATCGAATTCGATTAAGTACTACTTTGTGCTTTTTAGCTTTTCCAAGTTTTTTGCAGATATGTTTTGCTTCTCACTATTTTCTCGCTGCTCTTTCCACTTTTCGTTGACTCTGCGAATTCTAATTTAGTGACATAATGTTTCTCTTTATGTTGAATTTAAACTGTAGCCATCTCTTCTGGAATTTGTTTTTATTTCAACAGTTTAAATGATGCCACAGTTTACTGATGGTCGAAAAACCGTAATTTTTCGATTCCCTATTTTAGAATTTTTCTGAGGAATGACATGTGATGGAGAAGATTATGTTTTACTTTCAACTTAGACATGTACAACATCAATAAATTTTTGTGGAGCTTTAAAGCTTTTCAAAAGCTTATTAATATTTTGTCCCCATTTAGCCTTCAAAAAATAAATTGAAACGTCTACAATGTCCTTGCAAGCTGATTGGTATACGCCATGATGAAACCCCTATATATAAGAACGTATACAATGGTGATAAGCCCACGACGATAGTTGAAAGATGCTTCATCTTTCTGAAAATTAATGCGCTCTGGGATGGTTGCAACTGCATGCTCTCAAAACATGCACAGTCAAATTATTTCTAAACATTTCTTATGCATATTTTATTTTAGGATGTATTTTGTCAATAAACGGTTATTTCTATTAATTTTAGAGTTTAATTTTTTTACTTTTATTTATATAAATTTTAAAGTTTTGTTAAACGATTGAAATGTGTATAAGTTAGATTTTTACGTGACTCATTGACATATTTTGTCAATTTAACGGTTGTTTTATATAATATTGCTGTTGGTTTTAATTTGTCCGCAATTTATATACATTTACCAATTTTATTATATTATTATATATCATGATATATTATTATATTATTATAATAAAATTAACAAATGTAAACTTAATAAGTTCTAGCAACAATGGAATGAATTAATTAATATTAACAACATTTGACACAACGTTTGACAATATTGGTTAAGATTGCCTACATTTTGCAATTTTATACGAGCAATTTCGAATATTCGTTGCAATGAATTTTTTTGCAATCTACATTGAACAAAGATATTATTTAAATTTAAATAATCGCAACAAGTCAAAAATATACATATGTCCGATATAAAAGATTAACATTTTGCCGAAAATATATGCATGTACAATCACCATATGACATAGAGTTGACTATGTTAATTGTTTTTCGATGACATAAATTTTACACATTACTTGTACTGAGTTAAATATATCACATCATCATTAATCATCACAGAAATTAACCGAAGCTTACCGCATACATATTTTTCAGTATATAAGAGTAAATTTTAAAATTAAAAATTAAAAAAAAACCGCCTCTCTATCTACTATGTATTTGAGAAATATTGTTTTTAATAATAACGTAGTACATATTGGCCTAAATTGATCAAATCCATATTGTGCATAATATATGAAATTATGTTCATAAATTATGATTTTAATTTAATGTTAAACTCACATTTCCGCTTTTCAAATTTCTAAATTTTCTATTCTATACCATTACTTTATACACCAAACGTTCTTTAAGTGTGTCACAGAGGCATACACAAAATCAAACCTTAAAGCGAGAGATTGACAACGAAACTGATTTAATTTTGTAAGATGCGTCTATTAACTGTGGCATGAATGCGATATAAATTGGTAACCATTTAAAATTAAATTAACTTAATGGTGCGTTGTGTACACATGCTACAACCTTACGTCTTATATTTAATATGTTGTTATGTGATAAGTGAAGACTTAAACATACTTTGGAATAATGTAACGGTGCATAGTATCGGTAAGAATATACCGACAAATTTTACGGAAACTCTTTATTAATTTTTATATAGCTTGATAGAATTCTTATAATTTATTCAGCTCAGATATTGTCGTATAATGAAAAATCAAGACATTCAGAAACTTTAGACTTCTCACTGTACGCACGTGTGAGTATGTGTAGACATACACATACGTAGATATGTATTTATAACGCTTTAATACGATGGAAAATTTAATATGTTGTGTTATTTCTTCGACTTAATTACCTATATCAAAGCGTATAAATCTGGTTGACAGGTAATTAAACCATGTATGTGTTTTTGTTTTTTTGCCCTGATAACAAAACAAAAACAAAGATAAACAACATTTTGTAGTCTAGTTAACTTTAACTTTTCGAGAAATTAGAGGACAGAATGGTTATAGTTATAGTTAAAGTTATAGTTTAGTTAAAAATTTTAATTTTAATCATTTTGTAGACATCCAGTCGTGCCAGCTTCTCGCTTTCGTTCATGAAAGATTTAAATCAAATGTATGTTCTAATAATTGAAGAAAATTGTTATCATCGACGCGTTTTTGGGCCAGCACTTCTTTAAATGTGTGGTTACTACTACTAAAACATCGTTAGAGTGGTTCTTCCAAAGTGTTTTTATCATTAATGTTTTAGAAGTCCAGCTCGATATTGTTTAAGACCAAAACAGTCGATATAAAAAACCAATCAGGGAGTAGCTGTGCGCGTCCAACAGCGACTTTTCAAGGCACCGCTAGAGGCACTAAACTTAATAAAGCAAATACAAAAGTTTTTAGGCAACAATGTACGAGCAAATATATTGAAAATATTCGAACAAGAATTTTTATTGGCCCACAAAATGCAATGAAGCTTTCGAAGAAGCTAAACAATGTTTGGCAACAACTACTATGCTAGTACATCCTAAAGGATATACCTGACTCTGCCTAACTACCATCAGCTCAGATTTTGCCATTAGTGCGGTGTTAGAACAACATAACCAAGAAAAAAATATTTGGGAGTCACTGAGTTTATTTTTAAAGAAACATCAATCGGCTGAAACCCGATGTGCAGCGTTTGACAAAACTGCTTCCAATTTATGTAACAATTAAACACTTTCGGCATTATGTCGATGGAAGACATTTTTTTTGTATTTACAGATCACATATAAATCAGAGAGAAGCCCTCTTCAAACCAGAAATCTCGACCCGCTCACCTCGACTCGCTCAGTTTACAGCAGATAAACGACATATTTATGGACGCAATAACGTTGTTGCGAATTATTTATCGCCGATTATTTATCGCGACTTGAACATTCCCGAACGAACAACGAAGAAGTCATTGATACATAAATCCAATGGATTAAAGGTAAAATTAAGTCAGATATCGATAAATGAAACCAAAGACGAAATATGGTGCGAAATATCAACAAATCAAATATACATCCTTCTGGAAATTATTTTGCAAAACTTCAAGGACTATCACATCCAGGTATACGGGCCACGCGAAAATTAATAACGATGTGTTACTTCCGGCCTAGAATGAATTCAGATATCGGTTCAGAAATCTTGGACCAAATGCCAGAAGTCATATAAATTGTAAGGCACATCAAATTTTATTTAGTATTCCACAGTCCAGGTTCAATCATATTCACTTGCATCTTGTAGTTAAAATTTTTGTATCTCAGTTTGTGTCACGATTTCCCCTCTAACTATAATCAGTAATCAAGGAGTACAATTTGAGCCGAGGTTGTTCGATGAATTATCAAAACTGTTGGGTTCTCAGAACATACATACAATCAGCCATCACCCACAAAGTAACGGAATGATTGGTAATCTACATCACCCTCTTTAAAATTCGCTGAGAGCAAGATGTAATACTTTCAACTGGGTTGATGAATTGCCATTTATACTTTTGGGTTTTCGAACTACTATAAATGAAGATATCGGTTACTCACCAGCAGAACTATTCATTAAAACACCAGATTCATCTGCAGACGATCACACTAATGTTATTGATAAATTTTGCAATCAAATGAGAGACGCAAAAGCTACTCTACCTCGAACAGACAGATGCGATACTACAGCATCCTCCATACTTGACAGCGTGAAATATGACGTTAAAAGCAAACAGCGAAAGAATAAGGAGTGCTTCGGCAACAAAACAGATTGCATAGAATATAAACAAAATGACATTAAGTTAAAATAAAGCATCTTAAAATTTTCAATGATATTATGACTTTAACATAATAATGACGCTACTTGCACTTAACTTGATGTTTTTATAGTGGAAATATTAAAACATCGTTTTCGGATCATTAACATGCCACACTACAGCTAAACATGTTTTTTACTACTTGCAACTATAATTAATAAGAATGTGATTAAGTTTTAGAGCGAAACTAAACAATTAAACCGAGTAGTAGGTAAAGCAGTTGCGGTTGAATAGGAAGGTAACCGAGTTTAAATCTAAATACAGGTTTTAATTTAAAAAAAAAGGACAAATTTGTTTTTGTGCAGATTGTTCATGGAACTTAAGCAAATTTAGGTTCCTGTATCGCAAGCTATCATTTCAACTTATTTATTTATTTGTATGTTTACGTTACATACATTTAGAATTTAGAATTAAGGGGAAAAGCAAATATGGAAGCAATTATAATAACATCAAAACCGACATTTGCTTCCATTAGGCATAAAAACCTCTTAAATTTTTTCAAAACAAATTCATTTCATACAGCACACCTCATTTTGAGCTAGAGCTCATTTATAATGAAATGCGCTACACGAGATGAAATTATAATAATAATAAAATAACAAAAAATTCAAATATCATAAAAAATTTAAATATCATAAAAAATTTAAAAAAAAAAAAAAAAAAAAGAAACTGTGTATTGCCAATTAGCCACGCCACTCTAAAAATTTTTACTTAAATAATTTTGTCGAACCTAGCGTTTTAAAAGCAAGTGGAATTGAATTCCAGAGAGAAATCCCCCTAAAGAAAAAGGATTTATTTAACGATCTACACAAATTTTTTGGTGGGAGTAACCACAAGTTAGCTGAATGAAACCTACCAATTACCAACTTCCTACACAAATAAATTGGCTGCTTAGTTTTAGGAAGTTTAAATATAAAAAGACAAACGCGAAGTTCAAAAAAGGTAGATAAACTACATTCTAAAACAACATTAGAATAAGGAGAAATAAGATCGAATTTTCTAATACCAAAAATAAACCTAGTACAAGCATTGAAACATCTTTGGAGAATACTCATATTTTCTTGAAGTAATCCAAACAAAACTACCTCACCATAAATAAAATGTGGGAGAAGATAAGACAAAAACATTCTTTTCTTAAATTGACTTTTCTTAAATAGACTGAGATTTACTCGCATTTAATCTAAGCCCATTCGAAACTGACCAATTAACTATACTAAATAAATCTTCATTTATCAGATAAATATTCCTAACTATACAGAGTCTTGATCTAAACGAATGTTTCTATATATTTGGACATAATCAGCAAATATATGTAGAGAGCAATGGTGAATAGAGATTCTATGTCGTTAATGTAAATAGAAAACAATAAGCGACCCAGCACTGTACGCCGAAAGTAACTAGAAGGAAATCACCGAAATAAACTGCCTGAGAACGATTAGAAAGGTAATTGAAAACTAATTTGGCGGCGGAAAACGAAAATCTAAATTGAGAAATAAACTTATTGAATAAAATGCCGTGATTTATAAAATCGGAGACCTTGGAAAAATCTAAAAAAGTTAAAGAGGTCAAATCCCTATTACTGATATTACGCCTAATGTCGTCACAAAAGTTTAATACCGCAGTGGTTGTACTATGGTATTTTCTAAACCCAGATTGAACACAGCTAACTAAACTATTACTATTAAGATGTACCTGAATTTGATTCTTGACCTTAACCAATTCTCAATTTTATTCAGATGATTTTGCAATTGCTCTGAGGCAGTTAGAAATAGGCAAATCGGATGTACACAGTAAGTATAAAATTGGTTCCAAGACACTTCCTTGAGGAACACCTGCGCTAATATCATTTAAACCAGTGGTGGCTGTATTTTGCTTAACCAAGTATTGTCTTTAAAAAGTATAGTTTTCAAGAACTACATGGAACTGCTTCGGCAAAAGATCTTTAATTATGTATACTAATCCACTATGCCAAACTTTATCGAATACTTGTGCAATATTCAAGAAGACAGCAGAACAATATTTATTTTCTTCGAAGGTGAGTTTGACTGCATTGATAATCCTGTGAACTTGCTCTATAGTGTCATGCTGATTTCGGAAACCAAATTGATGATCTGGTATATTTTGCCGTTCTTCTAGTACTGGTTTCAGTTTCCTTAGTAACATTTTTGCAAATAGCTTTGATACTGTGGAAAGCATGCTTATTGGACGATATGACGAGATTCATGTGGTGGGAATACGCTTTTTTGATGAACAGCAAGAGCATTCGCTTTTTCTTCATCACTTCTCGCCCAATTTCCAATTGGCACTCTAATGGGTGAACACTCTCTGTTGCCGAGAGTTCACCTAAATAGTTTCGAATAAAACGTTAAATATAGTGGCAATTGTTTTACATTATATAATAAAGTAATTTATGGTCGTAGGCCCAACCGACTTTCCAAGTCAGTTAATGAATAAACTTCTTCTGAATATTCTCTAGTTTTTGGATAAGCACGTCATGCTAAATGAGATCTAACGTAATCATAAGATATTATCTTTATTGTATCTTTAACTTTAGCTGTAGCTCTGTACCTATACTGTTGTAATTAGAAAAGCCCATATTTCCAACAAAAATAGTCCTTAGGCCTTTCGAATACCTTTTTTAGAATGGCAGCATTTATTTGGTACAATTGCTTTTCCGATGGAAAGATATGGGTTTTCACTTATTGTTCAGATTAGGCTTGCATCACACAAAATCGTTAGGTTATTGATATCTTGTTGCGGTTTGTGGATATTATCGATGTTCCCCACAATTTTGAAAGTTTTGAGGTCATCTGATACATCGAAGATAGCTAAAATAAATTCAGACCTTTTGTATCCCACTCAGGTAAGATTTAAACCATATCACAAAAGGGCAGTACATTTAAAAATAAAACCTTTTCAGTGGTTTGCAATGGCTTCTGGAATCAAAGGCTTTAGCAAAATCCGTACATGTATACCACATCAACATGCTTGTGATTTTAAATTTCTTTAATCGTGCTGCAGATGAACCCCGTACGGTTGTTTGCAGTTGATATTTCTGGCATAAAACCATGTATCGAGGCACCAAGGTCCTAAATGAATTTCATACTAGCAGTTCAAATAACTTAGGATTTGATGAAATGAAATATTTAGTCAATGACAAATATCGAACTCGGGACCGATGCGTGGTAAGCAAGTATCTTAACCATCGCTTATCTTAAGCGGTGATCGGCTTAAACACAGATTAAAAATACTAAGCAAACTTGTTAGATATGACTTGCGGATCACACGATTTTAGTCATTTAAATCAAAGTAATCGTCAATGTCCCGTTTTTATTTAAAGTAGCTCTAAAATGTGAAAATGACTTGTGGTTCATCCGAAATGAAGACTAAGCCCAACATTTAAATATGGAAGACATCAATAAAGAAATAACAAAAATGCAACTCGAAATACTTTTAAATTAATTGACACCCTGTAAGACCGATTACGATAGTGCCAATTTTGGGGGAGATTTGTGCACACATTTTACTACGTTGACAAAATTTTACATGAAATTGATAAGAACAATTTTTAGGTTTTAAATGTTTTTTTTTTTAAATTAATCCAATTGCTATATATATGCAATTTGTTATCACCTTATCACCAAAACCAAAACAATTAGTTTATCGCGTAAAAATTTAAAAACGCAATAATCGACAAAAACATATACATAGACTTAAATTTAAATAAATTCAATTTGAAATAATTTTTTAGTCTTCTTGACTTACATTTCATATTGAAAATATTGAAAAATCAATCAAAAACACGCTGTTTCGATAACATTAAATCTTGACACATTAAAAAAAATTGCAAGATTGAAAAAAAATTGACAAGTTGAATATCAGGCTTAAAAAAACTTTTTGATCGTCGCCTGGTGGTGAATAGCATAGTTAACCATTTTTAGCTTAGTTCATAATTTAGTCAAAAAAATCGACCTGAGGTCTACAGAATAATCGATGGTAGGCAAAAATTTAATTGCAAATTCCTAATTCGAAATTACCATGGTTATTACCACCTAAACGGTTGGTCATCCGTACAATGTTGTGGACGTCGTTATCTAATTCATTTAAATATCTCGCGTATATATATACGAAATTAAGTAATTCACGAAGGAAATTCATTTAAAAGCCAAAAACAACATTTTTATAATTTTTTTTTTTTTTTTTTTGTAAAATTTATCATGAAATATAATAATTAATTAAAAAAATAATATTACTATACCCTATACTATGCGATGAAGAAAAAAGTCGAAAATATGTTATAATTTCTAAAAATAAATTTTATTTGTTTTAATTTTTAAGCAAATTAATTATCACAAGAACGAAGGAACAACAAAAAAAATATTGTTGGAATTTCTTTCACTGTAAAACACTATTGTATGTACCACATACTACTATTTTAAATACTTAAAGGAAATGAAGTGTTAAATTTTGTATGTTTTCTAGTGGGAAAATTATGATAATACTTTAAATTATAATTTAAACCAAAAAAAAAAAATGCACGTCAAATTGTTTTATCGTTAATTATTTTTCGCGCAAATTACTTTTGTTTTGTTATTTCCATCTCAGCCACCACGATATTATTTTGTAATGGTGGTGATGATGACAGTATTTTGTGAATGTTGTTTATGATTCCTGTTTTTGTTATGGCAGGCGTCATTGACAAGATGTGATGTCATTTTGGCGACAACATTTTTCTTTTCTTCTTCTTCTAATTTGATCATGTACACTAATGCAAAAAAATAAACTTGTCGTCGTCTAAATACGCTTTAAAGTGTAAAACAGATATTATCTGATATCGTTTTGGCGCTCAATTTACCGGACTATACTAGTTTTATGATCAAACTATTATAATCCAGAGGCGTTGTTTTGCTGTTTTTATTTTACAAAGTTCCTAAATACATAACCTAGTTTTGAATGAAATTTTTTGACTAAAACGCGATAAAATCGTTAATCACGTATTCTTGAAATAACGAATATATTTTAAACTATATATGTTAGTTCTACACTAACGTATTTTTTATAGGTTTGGGTGATAACAAATGGTAAATTCAGTAGAAACCTTTTCATTTCTTATCCGAGTACAGGAAAATGAATTTCTCAAAATATAATAACAATTTTGTGATGTTGCACATTCTACATAATTCTTAAGAGCAAAATTAGCATAAAAATTTACATAAACCGAAAAACCTGCCTTCGTTTGTCAGCCTTCTCGTGTTAAACATATATTAGGTCTTCGCTTCGTTAATTCGAACGCCAATTTGCTGGGCTTATATTTCTAATGGGAGAAGGACTGATTTCAGTAAGATAATGTTGCGACCCAGAATGCAAATGTCGTCAGCGTATGCCAATAGCTGGGTTGATTTGTAATATAGACAGCTGCGCTGCGCTATATTGGGCTGACGGATGACATATTCGAATGATAGGTTGAAGAGAATTTGAGCTTTTAGACTCATTCATTAAAAGTTTGCACATAGATACCAATTTTGACGGTGTGCTCAGATAGGACAATACGTTCCATAACGCGTTCCTTTAAAAGCTGTCGTACGTATGTGCAGGGATGTCCTTTTCGTAGCACTTTTCTAGGACGATCCTCAGAGTGACAACATGCGGTGGCATATATGATCGCCGCCATATTTGAGCATTTTGTTGCAGATACCGTCCTCACTGGATGTCTTATAATTTTTAATCCGTGCTATCACGTGCCGCATTTTATCGTATGTTGGTTGTGGTGGTGAGGTCATCTCGACGGTAATATTAGATTGACGCAATATAGGTTATTGCTCAGGAGGTGGTGTGAATAGCGCTGCTACTTGGATGGAATTCTGTAGCTACTTCTCTTATGTATCGATATCTATCCCTAAGGTCTGAATTTTGGATGTTATGTGCCTGTTCGTGCCAATCGTTTTTCTTTTGCCTGCATAGCCGATACGAGGCTTTCCTCACGGTTATGTAGGTATATCGTGAGATTGCTTTGTTTTTTGTGATAGATTTCGTTGGCGTGCACGATTTTCTTGAATAGCCCTTAAATAATCATCGTCTAGCGAAAGTTTTTAGGTCTAGATGAACTGCGACCTATAGTGGAAATTGATGCATTGGTTTCCGCTGTTTTAATTATGTCTTATTGTTCTTGAACGGAACTGCTTTGTCCCCCAAGATTCCTGTTATAGTAGTCTCAAAGATGATACTGAGTAACTTTATTGCTTAATGCTAATACGTTCGAGTGATACGCTGAAAAGGTTGATTGTATGTGGTTGACAGGCGAAATTTTGAATCAACAACTACCAGCAAGTGGGCTAAATCGATTTTAGCCACACGTTTGGTTCTGAGGTCGTTGAGTCCAGAAAAATGCCTTTTAGACAAGTGGATGTGGTCGATTTGATTGACCGTTGTCGCGAGATTTGGTTTCCATGTGCCTTTGTGAATCCGCTTATGTGGGAAGCATGTACGGACAACCACCAATAGTTGTACAGTAATGCTAGCTCGGTGGTGCGGGTCCCGTTGCTGTTTGATGTAGGGTGCAAGGAGTTTGGACCAATGGTGCTACGATATGTGCTGCCAGGACTGCCAATTTAAGCATTGAAGTCGCCTAGCTAGTCATAGAAGCTATGCTAGATTTGATTTTTTTTCTCCTCAATGGGGCATGAACGTTTACAAACTCGCCCGCGGTGTTAGGTCTCGGTCGTACACATTTAATACCCCATGCAATAGATGTAGGAAACGCAAACGAAATTATGCTGTTTCGCTCGCTGTGCAGGCGAATACATATTCTGAGCTGGACGGGATGTTGCATTGGCAGTTATAGAGAAGAGTTTCAGCTCATGGAGTTCCCCTGTCAATCGATTTTGTAAGCCGAATGGCAAAATACGACTGTTTTGATGCATAGAAGGTAAATGAGGTCGCGGTTAAAAACGTCTATTCTTTGCCACTCATCAATGGACTCCTGGGCCCTCTTGTTCTGAATAAAATAGCGGTCACAGTTTTTGGCCGACTGTTGTATCAATTCACAGTGCCATTTGCCATTTGGACTGACAAACTTCCACGAAGAATGTGCAGTAATGCATAATGTGATAATTCACAAGTTGCAAGTTACGACAGACCATGTAAGGTAGTGGTTTATGGACCAAATTGACATCTCCAGACGAATTGCTCGAAGAAGTTTAAAGCTAGAAATTGAGACATTGTTCAAATTAAATACAAAAAAGGTAACAACCATTTGGTTCCAGACGCATTGTGGAGAAAAACGTTGGAAATAATACAACGGTATTATTATTGACCCGGTATGAGTCAAAACATTTATGATGTGGTTATAGAATGTGATATTTGCAAGGAGTGCAAAACTGTTAATTTCATAACTAAATTACCTATAGGAAATTTTTGTGAAACCAAGCGTCAATTTCACAAAATTTTTATAGATTTTCTTGGGCTTTACGCTCGTTCTAAGGATGGAAACTGCTATATTTTTATTGAGATCGATCAGTTTTCCAAATCTGCTTTTATAGAACCTATGCTTGACCCAACCGCTAAAAATGTCTTCAAATTCTTAGAAAATCGACTGTTTAGTGTCTTTTCTGTTCCCGAGACTATAGTAAGTGACAATGGTTGTCACTTACTATAGTCTCGGGAACAGAAGTTGTGCGTCATCAAATTTTACTGCCGAGTAACCTTCGGATGGAAAATTTCCTAGTTGCTGGCAAAAAGGCAAAATAAATTAGAAAAACTATTAATTCAAGTGAAAACGACATCAAGTATCCTCAATGTCTCAGGAGGCCCATATGTAAATCGATCACAATTTCAGAAACCGTAATGTTCGTGCTAATATTTTCTGCATACTTCGTGAAGTAAAAGCTAAAGCAATGCAAGAAGCTCACGGTGCAGGTTATGTTATGCTGGCTGTGAACCTGGTGTTTGGCCGACATCGTCATTTTGATCAGCGAATTTTCAATGCACCCACTGCCAATGAGATGGTGTTCATAAATAATTATTGTGAGCCGGCCAAAGAAAAATCCAGGCAAATCACAACAGCCGTTCATTAATATGAGTATTGTCAGCGACCGCACCGAACAAATTGTGTCGGTGAAGATTTCCGATGCTAATCGAAATACACGACTGCATGAAATCGCCATAAGATGCATCATGCATTCAAACTCATTTTCTAAATTTTTTGAATTTTAATTTTAAATGGAAAATTTTTAAAATAATCAATCGATTTTCTTAAAATTTGCCAATTTGCCAAAAAATTCCTAGATTTTTGACTAAAAGAACAGGAAATTCTGAATTTATTGATATGATAGAGAAACTAAACTATTTTCAAAAAAATATTCCTGTCGTCAAGTTCAAAAGATACAATCCGAATAAGTTACCGAGTAGTGGTATTGAGTCAGTTTGCCAAATTAAAAAAAAATCAATTTTTAAAAAATTCAAAATTTTACCGAAATTTATTCAAGACTTTTCATGAAAAACTTAAGAAAAATGATTCAGAATTCAAAATTTGTAAAACTTAATAATACTTAAATCGAAATTTTGAGCTATTGAATTTTCATAATTTATTGAAATTATCAACTGTCGATAAAATTTACTGAATTTTTTTAAATAAAAGTTCAAAATTCGTAAAATATTTTTCATTTAAGTTAAAAATAGATATCGAATTTTTTTGCTTGAAACTTTATCAATTCTATGAAAAACTTAGTCATAATTACTACTATTTTACTTTGTAAATAACTTTAAATGTAGCTGCCTAAATTTAATTCAGTTTCATATCCAAAAATTTAATAAAAAATGTCAGAATTTTCGAAATATTGGGTAACATTTATAAAAAATTAAAAACACATAATACATTAAAAAATATACTTGGAAATTTAAAAAAATATGAATAGAGGAAATTAATTATTTATATATGGAAAATAAAATGATGCCATCGACTCAGCCTTGGCGTATTCACGCAAACATGCGATTGCCATACTAAATATAAAAAAAATACTTTGATTTGTTACATGTTTATAGAAGAATTCAAACTAATTTGTAACAATCCATATTTAATTAAGACATTGCATAAAAGCGGAATTTTGTTTATCATTGACAGGAGTGGTAAAGATTTTTGATTCAACAATAATATTTGAAAAATTACTTGGCCAGTAGTATATTTGAAGCAGAGCACTTAATTGTTTGCAACACAGGAGTATTAAATAACTTAAGAAATTATATAAATTAACATTGTTGTGCTTAAACGAAATGGATAGTCAGAAACGAAAAAAATGTGGTTTTGAAATTTTGGGGTGACAGACGACCCCATATAATTATAATTACCTGAATAGTTTTATTTCTGAATACTTGCACAGTTTTTTTTGTTGGTGCCGCTACTGTATTTTAGATAGCAAATTTTGTTATTTTATTGTTATTAGCTTGTTATATGTTTTTTGGAAATTGGGGCAGCTTTTATAGTTTTAACTTGTCTTTAGTTGTATGGAGTTGTATCTGCCTTTTTAAGTATGCTTGAAAAGATAAATTGGAGGTTTGTTTCAGTGTTGTGTACATCGAGATAAGATGTTTTTCAGAGAACGTTTTTGTGAGAGTAACAATTTAAATCCGATCATATGCCCAATCAAATTACTCAAATATGGGCATATGATCAAAAAATCATCTATTTTCCCTTACAAATTAAATTTATTTTAAATTTTTATTCGGCTTTTGATCACATGGTAACATTTCAGTGATTTGATTGGGTAAATTATCGGAATTTTTTATCACATGACAATATTTCAGTAATTTCGTTGGTTAATGATCGACTTTAAATTGTTAGCATTTTAATTCGAACTGGTGAAGGCACCTTTTGAGCAAATTATCCGAAGATATCCAATGTTTTGTACGTAGCTTAAAATTTACTTTTTGGGAATTTTTCGGAAAGACTGTAGGCTCATTGAAATCATTTTGTTATTCTAGCTATCGGCTAGATACATAAGCTTTTTTTGCAAAAAAATCAATTAAAGGCCAAATAGGTTTGTTTTATGTATTGTGTATTGCAGTCTCTAACGCAAACGGATCGTCAAACAAAACATGAAAGCCTTATACCTTTTTCCACTCCTTATGGGATTACTATATCTGGCAGCTTCAAAGTAGTTTGTCAAAAGTTTTACGTAATGGTATTAAATATTAATAAAACGCGTGTTAATAAATCGTTTAAATGGTAAAATGGGACAAGTGCCTATGGAAAATAGGCGATGCGATGCATTAGATTTAAAGATCACCACAAAAAATTATTAATTTTACAAAAACGTTGGAACTGCATTATTGCTGAGGTACTATTGCGTGACAAATACATCTGAGCGGCCTTAAAATTGCAAAATTGTTGAAAATGTGCAAAATTGTTGAAAATGTGCAGGTGGTATTAGAACGCAATTTAAAATCAGTTTTAAACAACCCTAAACTCTAAACCGCCATTTGCACTTACAACTGAAATAAAATTAAAAAATAGAATGAGATTCATAAGTAAAGGAGCTGCTTTTTACGATACTTCCACTTAATAAATCAGTCAAAATTATGCTTAAATCAGGGTTCTAAAATATAGCCAAAAATGCCTAAATTCCGTCTTTCAACGATGACGGTCGTAGTATCCGCCAAATTGCAGTTTAAAATGGTAGAAGCTCAACTGTTGTGCAAAATTACCCCAGTACCATGGAAAGCTATTTAAAACAAATTTAATACCGACTGGAATTTCTTAGAGAAGCTTCGAATTCTACCCTGTCGACTAGCAAAATAAGCACTAAATTAGTATTGCGGCCAGCAGAGCAAACCTCCATCGTATAATACAGCGTACTCCATATTTAAAATTTCAAAAAGTTGGACTGACAAGATGGATAAAATTATTATTTTCATAACCTAAGAAAAAGGAAATTATTTTTAGCAAAATGTCCAGATAAAGGGGTGGTGTAATAGTATGGAGAGTATTGTCTTTTTAATGACAGAAAATTTCTTTAAAACCATTTTGAAACGATCTTTTTAGAAATTTACCGAACTTTTTAATGGACACGATGGATCTTCTAGCAGGACAATGCACCGATTTATGCTGCCAGGATAATCAAAGCGTGGATTCAGGAGCAAAATGTAGTACTATTGCCTTTATTACCTTATTCGCCAGACTTAAACAAAATGAAGATCTTTTATGGATAACAATCACGGAAAGTCTATGAAGCAGGAAGGCAGTTATTGAGAGACCTTTTGAAGTTACTAAACATCAGCTTTATATGAATTAGAGAAATATTTCCATAAAAACGGTTCCGCTGTAGGCTAAACTTTTTAAGAACCAACAGTAAATGTGCGTTATCTATTTGGCTGGCGACGTGAAAGAAATACATTGCTTCTGAACATTTAAATTTAAACCATATGCAATCAAAAAGTAATATTGCTTTATCAGATTTACAATTCAGTTACGGTTACCTAACCCTGAATCAACACTATTAAACATTTTTCGAATTAAATATTTTCAAGTTGAATATGATAAAATACTTGTGGTTTTATGATATAGAGGAAGTTATTTTCGTTATAAAAATATAAAGAGTCTGATCGTTCTATATATATACACAATACTGAGGTAGATAGCGAATAATCATAAAACATTACATCACATTAACGAGGTAGGTGTTATCTTGTAGTACTACAAATATAGATAGTTTAGTCGCACTTGTATGTTATGTACTTATATCATTTAAATTTGCAACTGATCCCATCACAAAATCAAAAATTCCATAAACCAATTATAAACGCGCGAATCAAAATTCTGGTGGCCCCTACACATATAAAAATTTGGCTGATGACTGCATCCTTTGCTCTAGTAAATACACGTAGAGCTCCCCTATTTTTATTTTAATGACGAAATCGATCAATTTTTTTACTATCCTACACAAATTCTCCGACACAATCTAGCAAACGTCAAATTATTTATTTTATTCAATTATTAAAATTTTGCCAGTTGTTGCTTAGTACGATATAAAAATATGGTACTTGTATGCCGGTTAGGTATGTAGTAAGGTGTAAAAACACTCGTTTCGTACATGATGAACGAGTACAAGAGTAAAAATAGCACGGTAAAATGCACACAACATAATTTGCATTGTTTAAGCTTTAAAAAATAAATTATTTTAATTAATTATTTAAGGATTTTGTGCCGTACTGTACCGAAATAATATACTGCACACGATTCAGCAAACATATAAATTTTATAGAAGACGAGAATAATAGGAAGGAAGTACACGTCATGTAGGGTATTTATAGCGTTGAGAAAACGAAAAGAGAGAAGAAAATCAATTTTTTAACATATTTATGGCGACAGTTCGACTGAGTGCGTTTTGTGTTTTAGTGGCGCACAACACAAACATAAAACGACATCTAAGTGGAAAACCGAATAGAAATTGTATGGAAAAATAAATAAACAACAAAGAAAATTTAATTATTAATGCAAACGATATATGATGAAAAAAGGAAGTATTCTTTAACTAGAGTAACTAAATATCCTTGTTGTTCGTCGTTATATTACTGATATTGATTTTCCTTTTTATTTTATGTCTATAGATTTTTTAAACTTCATTAGCTTTGTTGTTCTGTTGTTATTTATCGTTGTCGTATCATACGTACACACAGACACACAAACAACGGAAAACACATTCAATTTCCTTTGTCTGTAGAATGATTTTCCATGAATATGTTCATATAACTCTATATAGATCGATTGCTTCTAATTCATTAAAAATGCTTGGCTAATTTTAGTAGAGCAGAAGATATGAGATTTCCCCCCGATATTTAAAAAAAAAAAAATGATATAAAAGGATGCTAATTAGGAGCAAATTTTGTTTGTGTAGCCATGATATTTATTCTATCCTTGACTAACTATGTATAATAAATGTATGAATCACAGATAAATTTCCTTGAAATTTAAGAAAATATTTTTAAAACTATTAATTTAGATATACAAGAAAAAACTAAAAATGAAAGTATGACATCATCCAAATAGAAATAAGCAAAGGAAAATAAATCCTCTATTGATAAAACATACTAATATATTTTTTTTGGTGGGATTTTTGGGTGAAATTATTTTTGTTGGAGGACGTAGATGCCAAATTATATGAGTCAACTAGCGACTCAACATAAGAATACAACTAAGAACAGGTTTTGTTGTCAATTTTATGTTATGCTGTCGCCACCAAAAAAATTATGTTCTTGTTATCGTTTTCCGTGTATCATAATCTTAGGGATTGGCATTTCAGCCATCTTACTATTTATTTTTACTTTAGGTAGCAAAATAAGTTCTAAGTTACTATCTTATACTAGAGAGATATCTCACTAAGGAAAAAGGCTCTAGGCATATGGATTCCTAAAACAGTAGACGAAAACGCTATAAAAGGAGGTCATTTATATTTATTGCAGATCAAAGATACAAAAAGTTGCTCAACTGAAATTACATAAAATAAGGTAGATCACACTTTGGCAAAATGTATAAATAGACTTTTGATGCGCAACTTAAAAATCAAATGTGAAATAGACTAGAAATAATGACTGCTGAAGAATATCCGCACAAGCTATTAAAACTTATTAAAGATTTAAGTCAGATAATCTAGACCCAGACTTCAATTCCCATGAAAATGGTCCGCTTTTAGAAAAGGTGACCATGACCTATGTTTTTAGTATAACTGGAGTATTCGGGGCACTGAAATATCGTATTACATTCTTGTTTTGTATATAGGAAAACCGAATGCGTCAGATCAAAAAACTCCAGCCATTTGATCAGAGCAAAATTGCCACTTTTAAATCGTATTACATAATATGGACAGTAAAACACTTCCCATAACTGACCTAGAGAAAGTGCTAAAATATGGTACTGTGTTCGTTTTAAAATTAAGCTCATCAAGACTGAATGAATGCTATAGAAATAAATTTGGCCAGCATCTGTTAAAAGACAAAATATTCGGTTACCACGCTCCACCAAAGTATATTTTTTACAAAATTGATATCTGACAATATCCTAATTGATAAGGAAATATTAAAACAACTTGCTACGGAGCAAATTGAGTCAAAAGCATATTTTAATCAAAAGGTATACACAAATAAATTAAGTAAATACTTTTTTTACGAAGGATAATAATAGTAG
Organism: Tipula confusa; assembly: GCA_963556175.1. Classification (NCBI taxonomy): domain Eukaryota; kingdom Metazoa; phylum Arthropoda; class Insecta; order Diptera; family Tipulidae; genus Tipula; species Tipula confusa. Next base: position 33,362,963 of record OY744476.1, read on the forward strand.
GTGCAATTTCAAGGAGATATCAATACAATCATGGCTCGAAATCAAGAAACGTCCTTAATCTTACCATAGTAGGATCAAAGAGAATAATAAGCAAATTCCTCATATGAGGAAAAGAAAATGAAGTGCTTCAACCTTTTTGCCACTTTTTGTCAGGATCTAATCCTTACCGACGCTTCGTAATATTTAGTATCATATAATCAGCAAAAATCATATAATCAGCAAAAAACTTAAAACACATCAATTTGAACGAAATCTAGAGGTGTAATTTTTTACAATATTATGCAAGTTATGTCGACGAAAATTTAAATTAGAACTCGTTAAAAAGGTTCATTAGAATTTGTAGTGCAAATCTTCAACAGCCGTCATTATTGGTCACCAAAAATTGGGTATGTCATGATTCAAAGTGCTCTGTCTATCAAGAATTAAAAAAAAAATTAAGCAATTTATCCACTTTAATGATAACGCGAAAGTACTACTCATTCGAGAAATTGAAATTTTAAAAGAATTTTTAAGAAAAGATTCGGTAGAAGAACGGCTATGTGGAACCAAAACAAGACACTAAATGAAGCAATATATTCCATCAACACCGCACAAATATAGATTCAAACCATTTATTCTATCGGGTACATCAGAATTTTGCCATAACTTCGAATTGTACACTCGAAAAAGTTGATAAGATACTGGGTCAATACAACACCTCCAAATATTGTTAAAGCATATAATAGTTTAATGAGGTGGCACTGCCTGTTTGGATAGCCGCTATAAAATAAGACTACGATCTAGAAGATAGTATCACTGAATTTTTTGCCATTTGATATATTTAGCGGTTGTCAATGCATGGCCGTTATATAGACGCAACGAGTCTAATAATCCATCCAGCAGCAAACTAGTGTCTCTCTTCGAATTTAGAATGGAAATTGGTGAGGTCTTATGTACGTCTGGAATGCCATAAAGAACCTGAAAAAACCTACATAATTTACTTGGTATTCAGCTTTAACCACCCTAACTTAAAAATATTTTTTTAAGCTATACATAAAACTGTGATATGAAGGGTTAACGCAATCATGGCTCGAAATTAACAAACGTTTATTGCCATAATAGTATTATAGAGATTAAAGGCTGCCGAGCCTTTTACCACGTCGAGGAGCACACAATATGTTGACTAATGAAAGCAATGTTGTAACTTATTCTTCTCAGCAGAAAAGGAATGTGAGTATTATCTTCTCTCCAGCGTCTATTGACTCAATAAAACCCAAAGAGAATCAATGTGTATCTTTTATTTTTAAAAATTACAGGCATTCTGCATTATTTCTTATTATTGCCAATTATCCGGCTTATGGTTTTAGACAGCCAGAAATACTAAAATTGTTCTCTACTTTCGGCTTCTGACTTCTTATAGTTCGTTTACGACTTCGATAATTTTTATCAAATTTGTGATCTTTTGATGGAAAGCTACTCTTTAATGGCTGTCGATATTGGATCCATACATGATGCGCATTAATCATCTTTTATTCATCCTTCAGGCTCTAACTATCACGTATCTAGTTGGCAAGGAGCCCTAAATAGACCTGGGTCTGATGATACAATCCAGGTCGGGACTCTTTTTAGGAAGTCACAAAAAATATGTTAGACCAATTGTTTTATGAGAAAAAAATGTGGAAGCCACAATAAGATCATGTCCGATCGCAAAGATAAGTTTTTCGACATCACTCAAACAAATATAAATCGATTTCTTCAACCTTTTTTTAAAATTTTAGGGATTTTAGTTTATCTGGTATTGTATGGGAATATGAGGATCACATTTTGACTCTTGCCAACAGGAATGATGACGTGAAAAATTTAAAATTGAAAAAATTTTCATTTGGTTTATAATGTACTAATGGTCAGAATTCTAGCAACAACGCTAGTTGGATCTAGCTTTTGAGCCTATTGGCCTTGATGTGACCGTTTTAACGTGTGAGGACAAAGCTGGATCTTTAAGTATATATCACTTTCCGCTAAATATTTCAGTTATGTTTAAATACTGTAACGTCTCTTGAACTAATCACTTACTAAGCCGATCTTCAAGTGTGGCTCTCGATGTAATGTTGCGAAGTATATAGAGATATTTGTATTATTTACACGTTAAGTCATTGGTTTTCCATTAAACAGCAGGGTTTCGTCCCCGGTAGATCAACTGTTATCCAAAACACTATTAGTGAAGATTGGTGGTTTTATTTCGAAAATAATTGATGTAATTTTGGGAGAACCCCAGAGTAGTCATTTGGGTTTTATGGTTTGCTTATTGTTCATAAACGACAAGATTGACTTATTTAGACATCCTAATTTATGCGGATAACATAAAAAAATTCACTTCAAAATTTTTGAATAACAACAACACAATTAATAAAGGCCAGAGCAATGTCAAAATTAACCAAATAAAATATAGGTTTGATAGTAATTAAAATAGTAATGCTGTGTGTAGTGATAATACCGAGCCTATAAATGTATTAGAAGAAAATTCAGAGGCTTGTGGAACTATCACAGAATTGAACGTTTCAAAAATGGATAGTCTATTCAATTTCACATGATAAACTGTACCGGTTTTGCTGCAACATTAATAACAAGGTTTGTGTCAGGTTATAATGATTGTAAAATTGATGGATATGGTATTAAAAATCAAAATAACATAACCCATCTTAAGTCATTCATCGAATGGGAAAAGCTTGGTAAAAGGAAAGAACTTAACCAAACAATCAAAGCCACTGAACAAATAAAAAACAACATTGGCCAAATTATTTTATCATTGGCGGAGCTAAACTTACCTCTATGTGGGAGTTCATGTATGGTATTAAAAGAAGTAGGGTTTTCTTGAAATTTGTGAAATGTGTATAGGGGTTATATGATTATGTCCTTTCATAAATCCTTCACAAAAGATAAGGAAACAAATGTAAATTATAGAGGCCCACGAATCCAAAACGAATTAAAAAAATCCTGTCCTAAAGATCAGGAACACACATATTAAAATGGCGAAAAAATCAGAATATTTTGCTGTTATTATGGAATTAGATTAGTAAATACCGATTTAAAAAAATTAACACCTAGTAGAGGAACATTTTTTAGGGTTTATAGAAGTGGACCATTAATCAAGATTTGGACTTGAATTATATCAATATAATGCAAGTCTTGTAAAATTTTTAGGTTAGTTAGAAAATATAGGACTAGACATCAAAAAATGTAGGGGTTAATGGTAAGACAATGTGCCTATATTTGTTTCCCTACATCTCCAAACTGTCTGATAAATCGATCTGGTAAATTGAAATTGTCACTAATTGACGCGCATGGCAATAAAACAAAAGTTGACGCCAAAACGGAAATTAATTGAGTAAAACTCTTGATGCAAATTCCCAAAATTTTAATATTCGCGGCAGTTAAAACAATTGAAACTGTAATCATCTAATTAAAGACTCTCAGAAAGATGTGGAATATCAAAACCTTCTTATTAAAACTCGTAAATTAGCAGATACAATTGGCTTAGAGGCTAAGTTTAAAGAAAAGCAAATGAGAAAACGTACCAAGAATTTAGCATATGAAGTAGTTACTAATCCTGTGGAAGATTAATGCTGTGTGCCTTAATCGACTTTTCAAACTAAACTTTTCAGATTGTTCAACCTTCCGCACTGTTGCCATAGGTGGTAGTTGAGAAGTACATTTTCGATGTAACTTTTCGGTGAATTTTCACACAATGTATAAAATAACTATAATAGTTTTAAACTATAAATAAATTAAAATACTTTTTGGTTTAGTTTAATTTCAAGTTGAGTCGCAGTAAATGACTTTTGTGATAGTTCCATCTATCTATAGATATAGCATGAACTAACTCGTTATAATTTAGTTTAGTTAGTTTGGTCGATTAATGCTGTGTGAAGACTTTTCAAACTAAACTTTTCGATATAGTATTAGTTCAAGTAACATGTCAACAGATGTCATTAGTACAAAAGGCTGTGTCTGTGCCTTACATTCGATTAAACTTTTGAAAATAAAACTTTAAGAATCTAAAAAAAAAGTTAAATTCATTAAAAAAAATAAGTCGCCTAAAAATAAAAATAATTCGATTACAGGTCCAGCATTAATTATATGGAACAGAGTAAGGTTATTTCTTCCAAATTTTTAGATTTTTTTAAATATCAAACTTCAAAACAAATTCACGTCACACAATAAAATGAAAAGTCTGTGAAAAGAAACCTCGTAATTTAACTTTTTAACTATCACCTGTGAGATAATAGCGTAAGCTACGAATTTTGAAAAGTTTAGTGCGAAAAGTCACACAGCATTAGTCCACAAATTTAAAGTAGAGGTTTACAATAGTAGGCTAGAACAATGCGATCTTTTATTAATGAACGTTTCATCATTAATAAAACTGGCGCCGAAGAGTTTTGGGGCGGATTAAGGTATTACCTTTTTTTTATTTAATTTATTTTATTTGGCCGGAGCATTACTGCTCATATCACCAATTTTTTGGAGTACATTTTACCATCTGCGCATTGCATAGTTCTATGTCATCTTGTACCACGATGATATGGAAGATGAATCGGCCCTTGAGTTTTGCTCGCCAATAGGTGGTCATAGTTGTGTTTATCAATATCACCGATCGTAATCTTTGTGAGAAAAATTCCCTTTTGCAAAAAGGGCAATTGGGATTCGAACCTCCCGCTCCAAGCACAGCGCTAATCACTGAGCCACTTGCTCGGCTTTTTTCAGGTATTACCTTTATTCGTTACTTGGATTTATCAAAAGGTTTTTTAAAAAATTTTGTGATCCTTATGTCATCTTAGTGTTGTATATCGCGTTTGCTGGTCCGCTTTGACATATGCTGCGGTTTTTGAAATTCGTTTTATATTAACTATACTCTGACAGAAAATGTCAAAACAGGCGTTTCTCTCCGAAGATTGCCTAGAGTACCTAACTTCATCTTCTACCGCATTAAAGTGGAGGTAAAATAATTAATATTGTTTACATGCAGGATCGAAATTAGAGCAATCTTTATTAGAGACTCACTTTTGTCTAGAATTGACTATCTTGAGATTTGGTATTTGTACGATGTATTTCCAAAATTACGTTGGCTTCACGTGATAGTCATTCAAATTAAGCTGCCTTTTAGTAGGTACGTTAGGCTTTCAACTTTAACCTTTCTGAAATGCATTTAAGGAGTTAACAACAACTTCACATGATCAGAACCACAAATAAATGTTGGTTTAACGACAGATTATGTCATAGTTATGCATTCTTAAATTTACCCGAATCTCAACCGTCCTCAAACTATAGCTACCATTTGTGCAGTTTTATATGGATGTCCAAACTCACCTGAAACAAAACAAACAAAAAAACAAATTAAAATAACCGTCAAATTTAAAGATCGCGTAATTGTTAATTTTATATATATACAAAACAACTTTCGCGAAACGCGATAAAATGTTTAGCTGTAATTATATTACTGCATACCGTACATGTAAATATAGAAATATGTATGATCGAATATGAAATGACATAGTAGTTGCATTAAGTAATGATGACGCCATTTTCATGCTACATCATACGACCTTAGATCTAAAAACAAATTAACTTTTATTAAAAGTGATTCAATGCCTCTGCCGCACCGCACGATGATATTTAGAAATATAGTTTTCTTACGAACTATACGATAATAATATAATAATGACATCAGTCGAAAACTATAAATATATAAGTTTTAGTTTTTTTTTTATAAAGTAACCTTGATGATTAATTTTTACTAATCTAAGGGTAAATTATATTTGATTAAATCTTTCTTCATTCAAGAAAACATATAAACGATTACAATTGGAATGAAATGAACGAAACGAAAAATGTGTCTTAATTTTTATTTAAGATTCTTTTCTTCACTTCCTTTGATATATACAAAAAGAATTATGTTTCATCGGTTATATAACAAATAGTATGGTGATCGTGATTTTTTACTGGTTGAAGGTTTTAATATCAAAAAACTATATAAGTATGTACATAGGTTTTGCCCCGCGCACAATATATATCGCCGGTGTTGGTCAGTCGGTTGGCGGCGTCGTAGGAAGTTTACGCATTTAGCATATTTTGTTTTTTCGACAACATTAAACAAATACTTCATTTTTTTTTTGTTACATCCGATGACTATGATTTAGGTATAAAACATCTTAGTATTAATCTAAGTGTTAACCAACTAAATTATGTACAATGGATTTAGACATATTTAACTGTAAGTAGATCTGATTGGGGTCTTATATGAATTTGACGTTTTATTTTTGTCGCTAAATTTTTGATAAACCGTTCAATGTTTAATTTCCAAAGTAAACTTTTCGGAATATATATATATATATATATATATATATATATATATATATATATATATATATATATATATATATATTATATATATATATATATATATATATATATATATATATATATATATATATATATATATATATATTCAATTTAAGTGCATTACTATGCCTTTTCAATGATTGTCTGATCTCACTTTTATACTCATATTAAAATTGCAAAGCTCACTCCACTCATTGTATGATTTAGATATCAGATTTAAAGGCTCGTTGTCTTTATAATTAGTGCTATGAAATTCTGTTTTCAAATGGAAACGAAAACTTAAGCTCCTTACCGGGGCATAAATCTCAAGACAATAATCCTATCATAACTGTGAAATGTATGCCAAAAATTAAACATTTTCAAAATCCAGGAAATTCATGAGTTACCAAGGCTTAGTAATAAAAATGAGCTCTGAATGTAGTTACTCTAGATCTGATGGATTGACAATAGTAGTTACCTTAAAAACTCATAATATTCATGATAGGCAACCGTCTAACAAACAGTGCTTATTTCCAGATATATTATGACATTTCATTTGATTGCCAGATATTACCGAAATATTGTCGAAATTCTATCAAATGTTTTTTTTACTTGTATTTCACGTCCTTAATTGCATTTGTCATAGAAATATGTTGTGCTCATTAGCTACACAATTACTCAGAATGTAAGTTTCCTCAATTTTTGTAATACAAACGGTTTATCTTCTATAATTAAAAGCTACTGTTAGATATCTATACTGTTAGATATCTTGCAATCATTCTGAAAAAAGAGACAATATTGTTACGTTGATCACCAATATCGTTTGCCGTTACACCAAAAGTAATCCCAAGTATCAACGAAGGAATATTTTTCTCAAGTTATATTGGTTAGGGAGGAGCTTTCTTTAAAAAATCCACGACCTTCAATGGATTAGCCCCTGAAAACAAGCAGGTTGAAAAAACTACAAAATAACAAATAGAAACAAATCAGGGAAATATTATGCACTGACAAAAAGTGAAACTTCCGCCAAACTTCGTAACTAAAGTTTTTAGGTTAAAGCTATATAATTTGGTAGTCAACATTTTGGGAAAATTTCTTTTTGGAAAGCATCGTTATCTCCAAATAAGGTGTTTCCAAGGCTTTTTAAAAGAATGTTAAGGTTTAGCATTGGAAAACAGGTATCCTAAGTACAAAAGAAGAAGATACGAAATAGAAGCTTATCGAGTATTGGTAGTAGTTTGTCTAAGATATAACTGACATATCAGCGTTGTATGTCAAATATCCACAGTAAACAGACGGCAGTGTGTAATACTTGTTTAAATTTGTGCATAAAGTATAAGATTGTGCTAATGTTTCGGTATCCGAAAAAATAAATCACGATGGATCGATAATGTGTGTGGATTCGCGATAGGTCATTGCTCTGGAAGCCATTTGGAGAATTAATTGAAAGATTTTCTCTTTGATCCTTGCTTTAACATGAGATGGGAGCTAAATCATGTGAAGATGTTAAAACAATTGCAGCTTTTTTGCAACGTTTTTTTGTGTAAATTTCAATGGTGTTCAGCGCAAACCTAACTAATAGATAATAAAAGCACAAGAAGCACAATCTAAATGGAGTATACTTTAAAAAAAAGAATCAAATGGCGATAAGTCCTAAAAATGGATTAAGGGGACAACCTCAAAAAAACTGGACGTTACCTTCCATTAATTAAGCGTTCTTTCAGTCGATCAGTCTTTTGAAAACCCCAGCACAAATCTAAAGTAAAGGAAAAAATATAAAAAAGCTAAAATTTTAAGCTGAGCAACAATGTAGGCAGCTGACGTCAAATTTTTATTTTCAAAATGATTATCTGCGGAGGAATTGTTTTTTTTTCGAATTGTGACTAAACTTAACAATTTTAATGCGGTGGCCATCATTATTATCAATATTTTGTAATTTTTGATAGTTTTACTGTGGTAATCCTGTATTTATTGATAATTTTTGGCTATCATTTTTTTTCTCAAATTTGGGAAAGTTCGATTTGTGGCATAAATTGTTTGTTTAGTGGATTATAGATCATAATAAAAATATTAATATGACGGTTTTTACAGGCCATTGCTGGCCCGTTTGGTATCAACAATCTGGCTCTATCGAATTCGATATCGAGCTTGCTCTTTGTATTGTTTTAAATAACCAAGAGAAAACAAGTTTCTCTCTAAGCCGAGGAGTCATCTTCGTCGACAGCGACATTTTAGCTCGCCAAATGTAGGTTCTCCTCTCAGAGATACCTTCACTATGCGTTTAGGATCGACTTGTTACGTGAACTGCGGTTATTAGTGAATTGTTGTACTCTTAAGACTTCAGCCTTCCACCAATCACGTTGTTTACGTCTACAAGTAAGCTTGGCGGTTCTACATCATCAGAACGGTGGTTGGTTTCCATAATCCTTCCAATTAGAAGCTTTTGATATTATACTTCCTCAACTTTGTTCATCAACCTATTCAGCTGCAACGCAAAGTTTCTCTTTTTTCTATATATTGTACGAAAACTGCCATCTTAGCTTTACACGCATGATCAATTTGACTTCGATACGTCTTATTTGAGTGTGTCCATGTTTCCATATGGCTATTTTTATGAGAAAATAATGTGCTAGCCATAATGAGATCGTCCGGGATTGTAAAATAAAATATTAATTTCCCATTATTTGTCGCTACATCTAATCGGAAAAACGTACCTTTATTACCACATACAAGCCAGTCTGATTTTTGCAAGCCCTAGTTAATGTTAATCAATTACTATTTTCACGTCGTGCACTGCTATGGATCCAATTAAATCATTCAAATTGTTGAATGTTTTAAGCAATATAATTTAGATTAGCAATTATTTTGAATGGCACTGGTGCTTCAATTACCGAATACAAATTAATCGAGTTTGTAAAAGTTAGGAACATCATAATGATGGGTTAGAAGCAGCAACAAGCTCAACTCTAACATCAGGCGTAGCGAGGAAACCTGACCATAACACCCTACAAAAGGGATGTGAAATTTTGATGACATCTATAGCAAATTAATTTCAAACTTGTCAAATCTATTCGAGCCATTGAAAACAATAATTCAACATACTTCTGTAGAAAGTGAACGAGCGTTTTTAAACTCATCAAATTTTGCAATAAGAAACTGCCTCGTTTAAGTGTTAAATCCTTAATGCTTTCAGAAAGCTATTTCTTGAGGAAAGATAATGAAAAGCATTTTGTTTACATATTTTAACGTACATCGAATTTATGAGATACTAGAAAATTGAAACGTTTTATGATTTTATTTTTAATTTATTTTATTTTTTTATTTTCATCCATATATTAGTATCCTAAGCAACTGACAATGCTTCAGTGAATTTTGAAAAATTTTATTAAGTACTACAACAGCTTAAATCGCTACTAAGTTTACCAAAATTGATTAATGTCCATATCTTAAATAACACCGCAAAACAAGGCACTTATCGAGCAATTGGCGCAGTGGCTAAAGCTGCGGTGTTTGGGTTCGGGAGGTACCGGGTTCGAATCCTAACGGGGGAGGTTTGCAAAAGGGGTTTTTCATCACCTGATTACGATCGGTGATGACGAAGAACACAACTATGACCCCCTGTTGGAGTGCAGAATCCATGGGCCAAACCATCGTCCATGTCAGTACAGGCTGACTGGAGCAAGGCAATGTGCAGATGGATTTAAAATTGAACCTGTATTCGTGCGTCCTCGATTTGGCTGGTGACGGTGTAAGGTAGGACGTTAAAAATTAACCGCGTAAGAGTTGGGAGAGCTTCGGCCCCAGAAAAAATTGCAGGGTTCAAAAGCAAAAACAAAAAAATACAAGGCGCTTAAACTTATTTAATTTGATGCCGGAAGCTTCATAAATAATGTGTTTAGTGAATTTTCATACGGCGCTTAAAATCTGGCAGAGCTATTCGATTTTATGGAAATTACGTCCAATCCCTTTGGCCTAATTACGCCCATTCTAGAAATTTGTTGCAGCAGATCAATATTCGGAAGTAGATAGTGATGAGGTACAATTATCTGAGGAAATGGTTGAAATGTTTTGAGAACGTCAAATGGAAAAGCTCAAGTTTGTTATTAATATATCAATAAATTGTGTTAGTATCATCAAGCAAGGTGTTTAAAAGTGGGTGTCCCGTTTCGTAAATTTTAAAAGGTGGCAAGTCTATTACAATTGACAACAGATAAATGTAGCACATCTAGTTCTTATTAAATTGTTAAATTGTTCGACAAAAATTTCCTGTGTTGTTATTTTAAAGTTAATGTAATGTAATCCATAAGTTCTAGATCAAAAGTCTTTATTCGTCCTAAGAAAAGCATTTAAATTGTAAAAAAAAACTGTTTTTAAGGAATACGAAAATATTACAAGTGAAACTACATTTTTGGAAACCACGCCTGCTATTAAAATATAGTGTTCCTTTTATAAAGAAAGACTAATTAACTATGTTTAGCTGACTATACGGCATACAAGATATGGCAGAATACTAATAATATTAAGTTTCGGAAGCAAATAAAACACAGCAAGTACCTAATTGGAAGTTTCTAGTTAGAGTTCAAGGTTAAATCTTTAGTTCATATAATGTACCAAATGTGGATTAATCTGCCATTGAAACTATCTCCCCACACTTATTATAGGTATAATTAAACTTGTTTAGACTTTGACTAAAATAATTACCCTCCCGAACTGCATATTATTCTGCATAATATTGAAGATACATCTGCACATTGGATCCGCACCTGCATAATATTGTTAATTGTAATGGTATTAACCAATTTACAAAATGTATAAATAACTTTTCTTTAAAACCATTGTCAAAAATCTAAAAATGTTGATGCACACAAATTTATGAGAATGCCCAAATAAATGTAAGCCTATAAAACCCAAAAAATGAAGCAACAAAAAATTTGCTAAATAAATAGGAAATTTTTTTATATTTCACTTACCAACTAAAAAAAAAAACTAAACAAAACTATAAAAACAAAAAACGTTTTGTTTAGATTCCACCCTTCCGACTCTCGCTTTTTATGTCTCGTTAGCACGTGTTATTTGTTGATGATGAGACTCGCACATATCACATAACATATATACATGCATACATATAATGTATATTGTTTGATTTAATTACGCGCTTTGTTTGCATGAGAAATTTGGATGAGTTAATTTCAAAATCGCGGATATGAAAAATATGGCATATTCGTTTTATATAAACAACACCCAATTACGACACTGCAAATCCAATTATTTCATTAAAAATTTACTAATCGATTAATATCCCTGCCGCACACACCAGGTGGGGAGTATCAATTAACTTATAATGTATGCCCACCAAATAGAAATGAGCATGTTACGACAAGTTAAATCATATAATTTTATTGTCTAGCCAACATTCGTCATTTGCGTTTCTATTGATTTTGTTAGGTCAAAAAAAAAAAAAAAAATGTTTTCGATTTAAATCAATTTTAATTGACCGCGATACACCCAACCAACTCAAAACTATATATACGTACTATATTTTATAGTTAGCTGAATTGATGTATGGACATAAATTTACCACAAATTTACTGGTACAAATTGATTTTAAACAATTTAAATTGAAATTTTATGATTTAATTTATGTAGGTAAATCTAACTGCGCGATATAGTGTACGATGCAATTAAACTATTAGTGTTTTAATGACCACATGCAGATATATTACCGTCTATATTACACTACTGTGTACACTTTACATTCATTGTGTGTACATATTGTAAAACCGCGATAAGATATCGTATATCGATTATTTAATATTTATTTATGTATCAACATTCTTGACGGGATATTAGTGTTTGCCTCACCTTACACGATTCGATAGATTGATAAAATGGTTTTTCGAAAAAATATTAAATTTCATATAGAGTATAATATACATTTGTAAGAGTTGGGGGCGAAATTAACGAATTTATCGTTAAACAACGAAAAAACTGGATGCATAAAGCTTCAATTTTAAAGAAGATGATTTTTAACATTTTGAAATAACGGAATCACCAAAAACAAACTGCATCATGCAAGTTTGCCCTAAATTAATAAAACTAGGTGTCTGAGCTTTCTATATAATACATAAAAGACAACATTTGTTTGCTGATAATATATTTGCGCTAACAATGTTTCTTCAAACATTGATATATAGAAAAAACTGCGTCATCACGAATTTTAAAATTAAAATAAAACTCAGGTCATTCTGGATTTCTGTCATTCAGCCACATTCTCGGCATTGCAAAAAAATTTTCCAATCAAATTGTTTAATTTAGACGGTCTGGGTTGGTAATCTTCGTTTTTAATGACGATGATTGTGTTGGTGATGTAGAGTGAACATGGATGGTGTTGGCGTAGGTGATAGTGTTGATGTTGGCCTTTTTGGTAGAAAGGTGATACTAAATATTGAGATTACTTTTTTAGCATCAGAAAGCAAAATCGAGTTTTTTTTGACAGATTTAGAAAATACCCAAAAAAAACTCTGGAGAACCAAGTAACAACCCAGTAAAACCTCAATATTCATAGGTTTTCTGCTTCGATCTAAGGGTTTTTTACAACCCTGGTATCTCCTAAGTTATATAAAGGACATAAACCATAGAATTATATCTATCCATAAATCCATACATCATGACTTTTGACTGTCTGTAATAATGAAATTCTGGTTACATATTTTTTTTGTAACCTTAACTAAAACATTATACAATTCTAAATTTAATTAAGGAAACACATAGTTTACTTAATTTAAAAAATTTAAAACTTACATAAATCCAAAACTACCAAAATCTAGAATTTACATAATATTTTATTTTATTCAAACTTGTTGAACATTAGGCTTGTCAGTCAAATATTTTTAATCGAAACTACTTTTTATTCAATCGTTTCATTTATTTTCATTTATATACCCGACGTTTCGATCAACTACAAACGTGGTGAAACGAACATTATGATAATTATAACAAATTTACAATATAAATTATTAGCTTACATTTTATAAAATGGAGTCATTTAAAAATGTCACTTAAAACGATTGAATAAAAAGTAGTTTCATTTAAAAATATTTGACTGACAAGCCTAATGTTCAAGAAGTTTGAATAAAATAATATATAGAAAGTTAACAGTCACACAATACACTACAATATATGTATGCATAATGGAATTATGTAAAATTCACAGCCTAAGAATTTGGTAGCCCATTTTAACCAGAATCTAAGACAATTTAAGACTTTTTTTAATGGAGACTTTAAAACGACCGTTAAAATTGCAATTTTATTTTTTCAGTTTCGGCAATAAATTACTTACATTCATAAACACATACAACATACATATTCTCCTGTAATTTGTTGCCAGATTTCTATCTCGATCTCTTTTGGTTATGGTACACTCTAAATACTCATCTAAATACTCATTACTGAGAATTTAATCCTTTAATGCTCTAGTTCGCCTCAATACGGACTTACACTAAACCGTTTAAGTCCACACATTTATATTTTTTTACCGTAAACAAATAATAATGAAACTGTAATCGCAATTCTACATACTTTATTCATTGGTTTCTTTCAGCCATGTTCTATTTCGTTTCGTTTTTCCTATAAATCAGTTTAAAATGATTTTTTGACGAAAACAGACAGAATAATTATTTGTATGAAAAACGGGACTTACAACAATAAAAGATAAATAGTAATTTTTATACGGTTTTTGTGAAAAAAATATTGGTAAGTAGAAAAAATAGTTATCTTTGGAACGGTACAAAAAATAACGGAAATTTATTAATGTTTGTTATCAATAATATAATATCACTCAGTAGGCAGGCTCGGGTTTTACGGTCAAAATGCTAGCGCTTACAGTTTTTTGCATGATTTATTCATGTTAAGATTTTATTTTGTATTTTTTTATTGTGTGATGTTTAATTTTTTGTTTTTATTAGTCATGGTACATTATAAAACATATAACGATCTTTCGAGAATGACTCAAAATGACATTTGGGATATGATGGAGTCGGTCCCGCAGGCATGTTCAGCGAACTCTTCCCTACAAGCTCGAACACATGCTGAATCGTATACATGAACTTCTTCAGCTACTATCAATCTATTCACTCGACATCTAACTACTTTTCGGTCCAAGAAATGTACTCAAGAAATAGAATGACATCGGAATTCAAATCGATAATTTGGAAGAAAAAGCTTCAAATTCATGTAAATGAAATTATTTTTCAAGGTCAAAACACTTTATGACTGCTTTCGTTACTTTTTAACCAGCGATTTTTTCGGTGCCTAGCAGATCAAATGAATTTATATGCTCGGCAAACTAATATTGAAATCCGATTCATCACTGAAGAATCAGAACTTCTAAAATTTATCGAGATCCTAATTTTTATGTCTGTATATCGGTTTCGAAACGTTCGTAGCAGAAGCCTTTTATGCGTTGGGCACTGTCCAACCAGCAGAACGTGGTCGGCTATCTTTTTCGGAATCGCCACTTCCAGCCAAACGTAATCATTCTAAATACGACCAAATAGGGCATTGGTGTATATTTTTAGATAGATCAGACAAAAAGATTTGCAAAATGACAAACTGTAAATCTGAAACCCAATCAATTTGCAAAACATGTAATTTAAATTTATGCATCTCTCAACTACTAAAAATTGTTTTTTTGAATTCTATAACCGTTAACATGCTGTAAAGTATTAGTTTTTAACAATAAATGTTAGAATCCCTCCTCACTCGTAAAAATTCATGACACAGGCGTTTTTAACTAAATACATCAGCGTTTCCATGTAGATTAAAAGATTGCAAAACGATTCATTGTAACCACTGGCAATTTGTTGTTTGGTACAAATAAACTGAATAACGGTGTGAAGCCCATTTTCAGGATAAATTTCCGTCGTAACATACGAACTTATTACACTTATTTTATTTATCCCATGACCCAAATGGTCCACTTCAATCTCTGAAAATTTATCTAGTTTTACCGTCAGACTATGTTCTTTAAGTCTCTGGAACACTTATTTTATAATGAGCATTTATCTGGTACAGCCTGCACGATGATATATAGCCACTGACCTGGACACTCCCATTGATAGTAGTTGGTAATTTGAAACATATCTCACAAAGTGTTTAACGACAACTATTTCCTTATTTTTCGTCCAGCTGTAGTTATAAATAGGCGTTAAGTTTTCAAAAAATAACGGCCCCTACGTAACTTATGGAAGAGTTTCTCTCTGCGAGGTATATAATGATGTTTAATCTAAATTTAATGACCTTAAAATTTGAAATCGCCTGTAACGCACTGAGCAGTCCTTGTCAGCGGTAGGATCTAATCTATAAACTGCCTTTCAGATTCCATCAGCTATATATCATTCGGTCTATCTTTTTCTTCACTGCTTCTATCTGAACAAACAGAATAGGACGTGCTTTACAAAATAAGCAACGACCAATTTTGTCTACAAATCCACACGAATATCTCAAAGTTAGTGCTACTCGTTGTATCTCTGAAATTGACTTCAGTAATCCAACATCCTCAGGCTTCTCAGAGGTATTCCGCAATTTCATAAGCACCCTCTTGTATATTTTAAGTGGTTCTGATGGTGTAAAGTAAAACTTACATCGTCGTAAACATCCAAGACGTCTGCGGCTGTACCAATTGCTGAGTTGTTTATTTGTTCAGCCCAAGATATTCTGTTAGATATATATTTAAACCGATAATACCTGATGGGTCAGACGTAGCCATGCTGGATGCACCAGTCAGAAAAGATGGTGAATCAGTTCGGCTAGAAAAAACATAAGATTGAAATTTTTTGGGAATGAACTCAACCCTAGTGGCTTCACTACCTTCAAGAATTATAATGAGATCTTTCTGCGAGAATGTCGTTCACATTCAAGAAAAAAGTAAACAGTATGAGAGGGAAAACGAGCTGTCATCAGCATAGAAATATGTTGGATTAAGAGTTACTGAAAGAAAATCATTGCTGAAACTTATAATGAGGGTGAACCGGAAGTCGCGCCATCTTGGATTTTTAGAAGTAAATTCTAAGTCCAAAGAACCGTGACGGCTTACGGCCCTAAATTTGCACAGCTCGCATGGATACACGCGATCGAATATCTTTGAGATATCGAGCGCCATGACTTGTGACCAACCAGATTGATGAATGCACCTATTCCAATATTTATTGATAATATTTATTAAGTCACCTGTTAACCGCCATCCGCAAAAACCATATTGACGGTCAGAAATTAGATAATTATCTTCCAAATACTTCATCAGCTGAAAATTGATTATGGTCTCAAGTACTTTGGAAAACATTGAAAATATAGCAATTGGACGATAATTCGAAGGGTTCGATTTCCAGTTTGCCAGATAGAAGGGAAAATGCCAGAAGACATCCCTAGGAGAATAACATCCTGACCGGCTGACTTATTAATTTTATTGTTTGCAAGGACTTTAGCAACTACTCTAGGCCTGACGAGCAAAGAAGCAAAAGGTACGATTGCTATAGCTTCAGTTTAAAACTTGCCGCTACTTTTCTCTAATCTTTCTTTCGTGATTCTTTTTAGCAAAATTCAGCTAAGTTTTTTGTAATCGAGGTTTTTACATATTTGAGGTGAGAGGCTTCTTTATTGGCGGTTGCTGTTATGCAGTCGTGATTATCCTAAATTACCTAATTTCTTTGGCTTAGAGACACTAGAAAGAATGAACCCTGTGAAAATGACAGTTGAAACCAGAACAGCTGTACTGTCAATATTACCGAAGGAAAAACAAGAGAGATCTTGAAAATTTTCTTTTCGCATGACCACGACGTTGAAAATTTTACTGTAAAGAACAAATACTCAGAGGGAGCACTAACATTAACATAATAGAGCTTAATACATATTGAAAAATATAACGAATACGATGTACAATGGTTGCTTTTGTAAATTTGAGGCAATGTTTTGTCCGCCAAAATGTTTGTTCATTTATACCAACTCATTGCCCGTATTTTGTCATAATAGTATGACAGAATACGAAAAAGTTGTCCGGTTTTGATGACTGATACCTTTATCATAAAATTTGGGCAATGGGCTAGCCCACAAATTTATGAATTTTCATAATTGGCCAATTATTTGGAAGTTCCAAAAAGCTGGTAAACAAATATATATTCGTGATTACAATGTACGCCTACATATAATTCTTAATTGAATGCGGAAATAGGCACAAAGTTATCACCAACTGATAGGTTTAATTGGTTGCACTTTTTTTTATTGAATACCTTATATAATGCTTTCAAGAACTCAGCGAAGGCTCAGAAACTAATACGACCGATTGCAAACAAATTTTACATAACTTAAAGTTCAGCAATTTCTTGACAAAACTGTTAAATACTAAACGTGAAATACTACACATCATGTTGGAATGCACAAGTATTGTATCTTATATTTACACTGTCCAAAGTTTACACACTTTTAACCTACCTATGTTTTTAGTTTTAGCTTCGACCTTTTCAAATATTATAGAGTGCATACTGTTTGATCTTTTCAGATATCTTTTCAATTATGGTATCTTTTATCAGTAGTACTACACTGTTTAAACTTTATCGCTAAATTTATTCACCTGTATGCTGTCATACATAATGCATAAACATAATATTCTTCAACTCTGTTTACACTTTACACGGTTAATTTATGATTTAACAAACATAAATAAGTAATTATCACTTCACTTGCTTTTCATTGAAATTGTGCTTTCCTATCAATATACAAATAATAATAAAAAAAAATAATAAAATTGATAAGAAAAAATTAAAACTCTTAACTCTTCTTATCTTTTTTTATTGATTGGTTTACGTTGGGTATAAACGTAAAAATGCATAATGGCGAATTTTACACTATCTACATGTGAACACATAAAGGAATGTTAGATTTTGACGACACATATTGTGCATTTCTTGGGACTCTATTCCGAATAAATATAAATACATATACAAAAATTTATCTATATCTATTTTTCATTACATATACATACATGAATGATATCCATATAAAAAATAAAATTACCTGACTTAAAGCAATTTATAACTATAATTTGTATGCATAAAATAAATTTTGTAATATTACGAGATATGAAATAGTTAGAGGGTTGCTCTGTCGTCGAAACATTATTCGTTTATGTAAATCTAAGTTGATCGATACGATATACGAAACGATATTATAGCCGCATCAAAAATTAAATTTTAAGAATGAAAATGTTTACCCTAAAAACTATTATTTACTATATAGCTACATACAATATTATATTGTAGTAATGTTTATTTTCATTACATATATACCCCCCTCGAAAAAAATATAAGACTGATAAACCATTCATAAAAAATATATATATTATGCGGTTTAAATTTCTAATGCTTTGAATGCACGTTGGTGCCTATGTATTACCTTATCCTTAACCCTTATATACAGTGCGTTATTATTATTATTTTTTGTCAGCCTTTCCTCCCCTATTGGCGAAAGAATGCAATTATGTACACAAAAAGAAAATTGAAAGAAACTCGTTGTATATGTGCATGGGAGACACTAAAAATGACTAACCGGAGCAGTACGGCTGTATTCTTTATAAATTTCGACTAGGGTGGGATAGTTGTATTGAGCACACACATACGAGTACATTTATATGTATAAAAAGGGAAATTGATTTTATTCACGAAATTTGAGGAAATTAAAAACGTAAAATTCTGGTCAAAATTCTATGGAACTTTTACAAATTTAATTATTATTTTCACTTGTAGAAATAAACAAGAAGACCTTTCAATAAATTTTCATTTTGTGGTCAATTTCAATGAAAAACATTTCTATTGATAAAATAGTGTTAGGTTAACATTGGAATTTTATTGTACTGTCAAAATAATCGAAACTCCTTACAACACAAATTAGGGGTCGAGTAGATGAGATAGAAGAGACGGCATATAATTTATCAATAACGTCAAAAAATAGAACAAACACTGTTATCTTATCCAGCAGCACTGGAAACTGGATGCGATTCAATGGACCATTCATTATATCAAATGAATACAGAAACGAATACTAGAAAAAATAATACAAACCTGGGGCCTTACTATTGATTTCGACGGCGACTATATCGCCTTCGTTTATTATCGTCACTCTCTGAACGGCCGTCGAAAATTTTCGTACTATTGATTTCGATCATCAACAAAATATGTAGTACTAAATATATTAAGTGTTACCAACACGAAGTATAACATGTTAGAACTAATATTGAGTCAAAACAGTCAAAATGTCAACCTTTTATATTGAATTATATTTTTATTTCGATTACTATGCAATCATTTTTTTATTTAAAATTATTAATTTAATTTATTTTCAACAAATTAAAATACATTTATATAATTTTAATTACTTTAGTATGAGATATAGTAGAGTATATGAACACAAAATAATTTAAATGTCTTAAAATTTAAATAATTTAAATAGTGAAGATAAAAAGTGAAGAATTATGCATTTTAAATTTTCGACTACAATCGGTACAATTCGACCAAAGTCGATCAATTTAGATCGCGTCGAAACCAACAGTACAAATTTATTTGACCGAACACAAAACGAAGACGATCGAAATCAATAGCAAGACCCCTGATAAACAACCAAATATCATCAACCATTGTCTTTCGTACGAATACGGAAACGAATTAGAAATTGAAACAGGCCTTAGGAAGACAAATGAGGTGAAGTGAGTACAAGTAAGTATTTACATGATATTTTAATATTCTGGTAGATTCTAGACCCCTGCGCTGATACGTTTTTTGGTATCCGCATCCGCAAGAAAAAAATAAAAATTATCCGCATTCACACTCGTTCAAAATGCTTATATCCGAATACGCACACATCTGCATCCGCAAAAAACAATAACTCACTTTGCCAGCCGAAAAATTACATTTTGATAATATCAAAACCTCCTATATTAATATTATAAGTTTTTGAGAGGTTTTGATAGTATACAACTAAAGCCGTCTATATTTCTCTTTGCTAAAAATATAAATTTTTTGGTTGTGTTGCAAGTGTCGATATTTAATTGCGAATAAGGTTAAAAAAACGATCAAGCGGTAAATTGAGAAAAATAAAAAATTTAAAACATACTCGTACGTATAACACAAATACATTGATTAGTTTTAACATGTTTAATTTTCACTTGTGATGAGGATGAATTTAGAAATATCCGCGCGAATATTGCGGATGAATCCGGTTTTCCGGATGTTCTGGGGATTTGCGTATAAAGAAATAAAATCCGCATCTGCAAGGTTTTAAGTGGATGCATCCGATTTTATCTGCAGATAGCGGATATTTGGGGATATCCGCGGATATACTTATCCGATCTAGTAGAGACGAAGTCCATTCGAAAGTTTTATAATTTTTTTGGCTCCATTCAAACGAATATTAATATTGAAAGTTTATACTTGACAGTCGTAAAGTGTACACGTGGTAAATTAATCATCGACAAATATTCGATTGAACAACGCGATTTAATAGCGAAAGCCTGTAACACTAGTCACCAATTATATAAACTTCAAGAAAATTATACGAAAGTTTCGGAAGGAATATGGTACAATTTACTAAAGCCCACAATTTAATGGAATATGAAAGAATTTGAAGAAAGAGGGACTGTGGCAAATAAGCCAAAGTATTTGCAACAATGTATATAGTCAGAACGCCAGAAGGTACGTGAAAGTGTACGAGATAATCGAACGACAAAACAGTCGGTTCTGGGCAGTAGAGAATCCACAAAAAAATCATCAATCTTCATTACAAAATTATACGGATAGAAAACGTGCACAGCGATTACTTGTTCGATCAATTTCAAATCAAGCCAATATAAACAGATTGGAAGATTCTGAAACAAGAAACATTTTCAATGAAATATGCCTATTCCAGTCTTACAAATGAAGCCATCAGTAGTATAGATAAAAATATAGTTTCTGATTTAATCGACTTCCGTGTAACCCACGTATTTATTTGCACGTACTTTTTTATGCTAATGCCACCTATTGTTTGAATATATCATTTGGCCATTCACCGGTATTGTATTGGACACAAGCAACGTTATCGGTAAAGACGTTATCGTTATAATTGTCCGAAAATTCGGTTTCCAAATAAATTGAGGAGCATTTCTTTGTCAATGAAAATATCCTATTCCAAGTTTTTCAAGCCCACAGAATATTTGCCTTATTACAAGTTTATTTCTAGACAAAGCCACTGAAAATTTTAAGACTTCTGTTTTTATCGACTGGCTCTATCGGATTCGATGTTAATTTCTTCGTATATAGTTGTATAGAAGACTACCAGAAATAGACAATTCGTTTTCTACCGAGGTGCCATCGTCGTTGGCAACGACATGTCCCTACCAAATGGTGACTTTTAGGGACAGCTCGAAGACCATGACTGAGCCAGGTTATAATATTGCATATACAATAAACACTTGTTTCACTTCTTCTATAAGTATCCTCTAGATTGTAAAATTGGCAAAAGTTCTAATCCCAAACTTCTTAATGATTTACAGATTTTATTTTAAATGCCTTAATATGCATTTTACCATGGCCTTTTACCATGTTTATCTGAGTGTTTTTCGTGCATAATCAACAATACCTTCTATAGTTAGTTATCTCTTTAAGTTAATGAAATGCTAGCTCAAACATTGGCAGCAATTTTTTTCGCATAATAATATTTCTTTATCTTTTACTAAGACTGTGTCCGAAACTCATGATAAATATTTGTGAATAAAATTTTTGACATTTATTTGAAAAAATATTCCTCTACATTTCCAATTTTTTATTACGCTGTCCTAAAAGTATAATGCATAGTTGAATAAAAAATGTTCACCGCCTTATTTGTTTTTAAATAAATTTTTTGTGACGTATAAAAACTACGAAGAAAAATTACATTTTTGAAATTGTCATGGCAATGAAAAAGTTCAAATTTTTCTTAAATGGTTTTTGATTGGTATTATGACAAAACCAGCTAGTGAATTTTATATGTTTTATTGTATTGTATATTCGAGTGTGCTACGCGATAAGTTTGAATTTTACTATAGAAAGTTTTGGCATTTGTCAAAAATTATCATATCATAATTGTGATAATTTGGATGTCATTGTTTTCTAAAAAATTGTATTCTCAAATATTTATCCTGGGTTTCGGACAGTCTAAGTTACTAATGTTTTAAGAAGTGTACCACTGGGGACTGGAGTCATTCTGTATTAATGAAGTTATTATTGTTTTCACTATTTTTTAATGACATTTCATTTGTTATACAATTTTCTAAATAATTATATATCATTTATTTTTAACCATTTCATTTATACTGACTTGGTGAACGTGTTTTTTCAGTTTAACAGTTGTTTCATTTGATTTTAGTGTTAAATAAATTTATTTTAATTAATTTATATAAATTTTAGAGTTTTGTGTAGATTTTTGACTATGATGAATTATATAACAAAAAACTAAACCTTGTAGCTATTTATAATATTCTAACTAAACCTGATCCAATGGGCTTTTGCTTAATATCTAGTATTTTAAGTAAAAATTAAATCCTATAATCAAGTAGTGATAGCTGAAAACTTTAAAGCAAAGCACCATAATTGTACTAAAAGATGTAATCTACACGTTTCATTCCCGATATTAATCCTTTAACTTTAGACTTTCAAAAAATTATTAATATCAATAAATGTTTTGTCATCAAACCAATCTCCAGTTCTTTTTGAACTAGGGACAAGTCTAAAAATCACATGCAAATCATTCATTGGTTACATCTATAATAGCTTGACCTGGAACCCAAAATCATTTTCCAACTTGGAATCCATAGACGTATAGTTAAAGATTTAGTTTCGCGACGCATTAAGCTTAGGCAATTTCCCTCACGAATAACAATATTATACTAATCACACCTCGATTTAAAAGTTAGAAAGAAATTTAAAAAACCGAGGTAATAAAATGCCACCACTAATAAAATGCATTTTAAAAAAAGGCATATTAAAATATCATGCATGCTTCGGCACTTCACTTTCTTTTAGTATATGGAAACATGTTAAAGTTATCCCAATCCATAAGCCTAATAAACCAGCTTCAGATGTTTTCTATTATCGGCCAATCTGTCTCCTTTCAGTTCTAGCAAAAATCATTGAATTGAAAAATTTAAAAAGCCAAGCCAAACATTAGTTCTGTTTTCAGATCGGGTCATTTTGAACAACACATGTTGCCTTAATATCAAACCTGAACAAGTTTATTGAACTTATCATGGTTGATATTGGTAAAGTATTTGAATCAAAGATAAACTTCTTTGCAAACTCCTCAGGATAAACTACATTCCAATCCACATACTCAAAATAATGCAATCATTCCTGCGTAGACGGTTTTTGCATGTTCATGTACACGATAGTCCAATAAATTCCGAGACTAACCCAAAGATGGCGGCTTTATGAAAAATGTTGATGAATTTAGGAACATATCTTACCGAGCAATTGGCGCAGTGGTTAAAGCTGCGGTGTTTGGGACGGGAGGTACCGGGTTCGAACCCCAACGGGGGAGGGTTGCAAAAGGGATTTCGATCGGTGATGACGATGAACACAACTATGACCTCCTGTTGGAGTGCAGAATCCATGGGCCGAACCATCGTCCATGTCAGTGCAGGCTGGCTGGAGCAATGCAATGTGCGGATGGATTTAAAATCGAACCTGTATTTGTGCGTCCTCAATTTGGCTGGTAACGGCGTAAGGTAGGACGTTAAAAATTAACTGCGAAAGAGTTGGGAGAGCTTCGGCCCCAGAACAGATTGCAGAGTTCAGAGTTCAGAAACAAAAAAAAAAAAAAAAAAAGAACATATCTTTTGCAATTTTGAAATAAATGGAAAAAAAGAATATTAATTGATAAGTAATTGTTTTTTAACGCGGAAAAACAACATTTAAGCTTAAAAGTATTATTTAGACTCTTTTCCGTCAAAATTAACCATTTGTCGTTTATTCAATTACAATGTTAGATTTAATTTATTATCCAAAAGATTGGTGGCAAGACACTTTAAAATTCAACAAGTTTTAAAAACTCTGGAAATCCAGAATAATACTGCCCAAACCCAAGCTGCTCTATATACAAATTTAAACATTAATCAAAACCATTGCGACAACTGTATTGGATTTTGATAACTCCGCCATTTAACGCCAAATATCTAGGTTGTACTTTGGATTTCCATCTGAAATTCTAGTTCATATCAATTCTAAAGTAAGCTTATCTAAACTTAACTTTAACTTAACCAGACTAACAAATTATATAAAGGTAAATAAACTAGCATAAAAATTCAGTTAATAAAATTAATAGTTTTCTAAAAGAACCAAATATTAACGATTCGAATTTAAAAAATTAAAATGCCTGGACAACAAGTCTTTTCCACCAAAATATAAACGAGTTTTTATTCGATAAGTTTAAACTATTTCAGTTTATTGATAAAAATTAATCTCACCTTATAAAATATCCAGTAAATTAATCAGGTTTAGTTGTGCAGGTCGTATGTGGCTTGTGTGTAGTTGAGTGACCTGAAAATAATAATGAATACATTTTAATTAATTATTTCAATTTATATTTAAAGTTTAAAGCATTTTTAATATTAAATATAATAGGAATCATTTCAACCATTCAAACTATATTTACCTACCGCAAGTGTATCTATATAAAATCAATTGGAATTTAGGTAAAGAGAAATTACTATTTATTAAATATTAGATAAGGCGTATATATACTTTGTATATAGTGAGACAACAATAAATAAAAAATATAAATAAACCATAGAGAAATTGACTTGAAATGCAATTAAAGTTTAAAGTGGTTAAAATGTAATTACTATTATTTGCATTTCTCCTTTATATTTGCACGAGGTCTACTAACGAATAACAATATTTTTGCGATTAAATGAATGAACTTCATTAAGGCGCGCAAATGAAAGTAATATTTAAACAACAACAAAAAAATGACCTACAATCAGAGATGATGTTTAGAAAGTATATGTATATACAATCAAGGGCGTATACAGCATAAATTTATTTAGAAATATTCTAAAACATAAATACACAGTAGATAGTTGTTCTATTTACAAACTCTATTTGGAACGTGGCCAATTTAAAATTAATTTTTTTTTTTTTTGATTTTTAATATGCTGTCATTAAATTTGTCCGATTGTAAGTTATATGCCCAGTTAGATATGTTAATATTTTGTTAATTTATATAGATGAAAAATTATATTTGGTACATATTTCATAATTTAAATAGACTACGAAGGCATACCAATTTTCCAATCACGCAAGAACTAGAAGGGTCGAAAATTAAAACGCAGCGCAGATTGTCGGATATAAATTTAGCAAATAAAATTAAATGACATATTGCATGCAACTACTTGAATAAGGATGGGCAACAACTGTAAATGCCATTTTGTTTTGTTTTACAACTTCATTTTTGAGGGGTTTATCCAACCTGAACAAAAGAGGGTATAATGGGAGGTTTCAAAATAGCAAAGACTAGAAAATGCAGCAAATATTTAAAAAAGAAACAAAGTAAAAGGTATCCCCTTTTTCTGCTTACGTACTCTTGATATAAGAGAATAGTGCTAGAATAGAAACACTTAGACAAACCATTGGAATAATAGTGCAATGCAAGAAGTGCCAATGATTTTTTTTGATCCAGTTGAGATTAGCGAGCTGGTTAGCAAGTAAACCGATGCTAAACTTTTTGCATCTTACATTGAAAAGGCATTTAAACTACACATAAAGCAATCAGTGGAAAAGAATACTTTTCGAGAATTACTTTTCATCATTTAAACTGAAACGTATACCTCCTCGATAACCAGGAGCTGAAATAATTATGATACCGAAATCAGACATGCCCTAACGATAAAAAATTATCAAAACTATTGACGGTGATGGTAGCGTTGAGCTTTTTAATTGAAGATTGATTTTAAACAGCTTTGGTATCCCTCATCAAATTTGTTGACAGTAATCGTTATGGCTAACGGCTTTGATATCTCTCGCAAGCACGCGGATTGTCACTTCTCTCCCTTCCGTTTACCCCGCCTAGAGGCCTAAGATTTAATTTTTAGGAGAAGTAGAAGCCTAGATCTGCCAACATGTCGGGAATTTAGGTACTATTTTAGTTATATTTAGTCCCTTTAAAAAATGGTGCCACTGAACAAATCGCCACAGTCAATTTGATGAGTGACATGCCAAAGGCCACCCAAAGGATTTTTTACTATACATTTTTTTTCTCTCAACAAAATATTTTCCCAAACGGCAGAATACACTTTAGAGAAAAAGAGATAAAACTGCCAAATTTCTATTCTCCAGGAATTACCAGAATAATGCCACAGTATTGTGTTTATATTATACAAGCGACTTAGGTACTACAAGCAGTCGCCAATGATAACAATCCACCAGTTTACCCAAGTGAAACCGAAAATGAAGAACAAAAAGAAAGAAAGGGCCATCGGAAGAGGAAAAATGGCGAAGATTAACTGCCTCAAAGAAATGATAGAGCTGATGAAGCAATAAAACGTGACAGTAATAGAATTAAAATGTAGCATAAGTTTAAAACATTTTAAAATTTGAATCTCCCGAAACGGGCTTTTAACATGCAGAAAGCCTATTCGATAACTGTCCTTTTTGAAGTAAGTTTCTAATTGAATTTGGTTATGAATTTAACTATTTGGTTTTTGGAAAAATAAGAACAAAATACAAGCTGTTTTATCAGTTCCTGATAAGTTCTTTGTATAGAAAGAACATTTTGAAAAAGTTAGAACATTTTGATGACGTATTTCGAAATTTATGGGAAATTATCAGACTCCGTTCAAATCGACTTCCGTAAAAAAACTCAATTTTCAGGCATATGTTACAAAACAAAGTCGTTAAAATTATTACTAGATATAAAAACGAGGTAAAACTGGAACTCAAGAATTTTAATAGTAATGCGTTTTCCGATCATTTACTCATTTTACAAGATGTATTATTTGGCCTGCTTATCCTAAAGAAATAGCTGTAATGGAGTTAAGCAAAATTTCAGTTAAACTTTTAATGGCCAAAGGAGAGTAAAAAATTTGGTAGAAATATATTATTACTTATGGCATTTTTTAAATAAAATCATGCACGCTAAGGTAAAACACTTTTACGAACATAATTGATACTTTTAAAAACAGGAAAGATCTCTAGTTCTCAAAAGCACTTTGACTATTCAACAAAAATGGCCGGGATTTTGTCGATCTAATGACAAAATCGTATCCAAATGCATATGCCAATGGGGTTTCTGAAACTATTTCTAGTGAAGAGGTATATCTGGATAGTTCAAAATTTAATTATTCGATATCCGGATTATGAATTAACTCGGATAATTGCAAACTCTAGAAATGACTTAAGTTTTTGATAGCGTATACTATGCGACTCTCTTAAAGAAGGATTATTGCTATGGTTTTTGATGAACTGCTCTTTTTACAGGTGAATCTGTTCAAATAAACATGTTAACATTTTTGCTATTTTAACGCCTAAAATACGTTTTGGGTATCAAGACTAAATACCAACAAAGGAAAGAAGCTACTATAACCGCAGGTCAAGCAACAAAATGCGTATTTTACTCTGGAGGTAAACCAACATACTGGCCTATCTCATAGATTTGTATGTAATAAAAGGGTTACCATAAAACTACGTATTCATAGAAGACAGTGAAGGACTATCGGCATATTACTCTCCTGTAATCACTGCAACGAGATTGTTAAGACTAAACTCGAAATATATTTTTTTTAACAATCAAAAAAACAAATTGGAAACTGGTTCAGAAACAAGTCAAATATAATGTCAATCTTCAAGTGCCAGTTTAGATTTCGGCACAATTGGAGGACCAATTAGAACTACTTAACAATATTATATGACAAGCAGCTTGGGATAGTACGCCTAATAGTCAAAACGATACTCGAACACATATTAATTTCTCTTTGGAAGTTAGAGAAAAACGTAAAGCACGAAAAACATAGCAGAGAAATCGCACCACAAAGTAAAACGATACTCAACTGTCTTAAAAATAAACTAAAGCTTCAAATCAAAGTCAATACAAATGAAACGATTCATAATTACCTTACTGGCATTATTGGTCAAAAAGATACCGATTATTTGCTCTAACGCTGGGCTAGAAGCACAAAGAAAAAGCCGATTTGTTTGCATTATATCTTGAAGATACATTTAGACCTCTCCCAAGACAAGTTGCAGATGAAAACATAACACTTCTAGTTAAAAAAAAATCGACAGCCAAAGCATAAAACCTATATCTTTTCAAAAAAAATCTTCTGTCTATGATCTAATTACAGGAAAAATAGTTGAATCACTACCTGAAAAAAAAATACGAAAGATACTTCAATTAATTAATGCAGGATTCAGACTTAACTATGCTCAACACGATTGGAAAGAGGCAGAAGTGCCATAATGATACCAAAACAAAACAAACCATTTAACAACAAAAAATCTAATAGGCCGATTTCTTTGCTTCCACCTATTTATAAATTATTCGTAAAAATTGCTGCTTAAGAGACTCAATTTAATCATAGAACAAAGAGATCTCATTCCTCCTCACCAATTCAAGATTTTTCTACCAAGTAAAGAAAACCATTAGCTTATAGAAAAGATCCCCAGAATCACAGAAATAATTGACGATGCGCTGGAGAGCAGAAAAATATGTTCACGTATCTTCTTGGATGTAGCACGCGCCTTCGATAAAATATAGCACAGAGGACTGGAATATAAACTGCATTGAGATCACCCAAAGCAGTTTAATCAGGTTCTACAATCCTACTTAGCTGACCGATATTTTAGGGTATAATATAAAGATGATAACTCTTCATTGATTCAAATAACAGCAGGAGTTTTACAAGGTAGTGTCTTAGGACCAATTCTTTATATCCTATGTACAAGAGATTCCCCAAGTACAGATGAAACTCATATAGCAACATTTCCTGATGACACTGCAATCTAAGTAATTTGTAACAATGTAGAACAAGCAACTAAAAAAATACAAAGAACCTTTAACATATTGAATAAAACATATTGAGTGGACAAAGAGATAACGAATCCAGCTTAACCAAACCAAATCAATTCATGTTAACTTCATCAACAAATAACTTAACTGTATATACCAGTGGAAAACAGCATTTTCACATGCAAACAAATACAGCCAAATATTTAGGCATGACATAGGATGCTAACCTTAACTGGAAAGAGCCTGTCAAGATTTTAGAATGAACATATCATTCTAAAACCAATATGAACCAACGGTATTTAGCTTTGGCGATGCACCAAGAAGACCAACGTAAAAATAATACAATCATTTCAAAACAAAGTTTTACGTGGTATTGTAAATGCATCACGATACGTAAGAAATGATAATCTCCATAGAGATTTAAACATGGAATACGTCAACGAATAAATCAGAAAGCACTAGGACACCCAGAGTAAATAAAATAAAATCTAGACTAACCAATGGGTTATATGCCACAAATATAGAGAACACAAATTTATAAACTACCCTAAAGTTAAAAAAAAACTTTTGATTAAAGTATTAATTCAGAAAACAGAACCCAAACTGGAAACTAGAGCTTCATAGACATTTCTTCAGTGTGATCTCACCTATCATACTGAACAATTTACCTATATTTTCATCGGGTACCGGTCGAAACTGGGTATTTTACAACTGGATTTGACGAAACAGGATAATTTAAAACTGGATATTTCAAAACGAGATAAGGTACAAAACGAGATATGGTACAAAACTGGATATTTCAAAATTGGATTATTCAAAATGAGATAAGGTACAAACCGAGATGTGGTACAAAACTGGATAATTCAAAACTGGATATTTCAAAACGAGATAAGGTACACAACGAGATATGGTACAAAACTGGATATTGCAAAACAGGATATTTCGACATGTGATTTAAACTTAAAATGATTTTTTAGGAAAGTTCTAAAACATATCGAATTTCATCAAGATCGGTTAAGACCTCACCGAGTTCCTTCCTAACTGGCCATATTCCAGAACCTTCCCAAAAAATCATTTTAAAACCCCATTTTCTTCCTACGTATCAAATTTCATCAAAATCGGTTAAGAACTCGCCGAGTTCCTCCCTATGGCCATATTCCAGAATTTTCCTAAAAAATCATTTTAAGTTTAAATCACATGTCGAAATATCCTGCTTTGAAATATCCAGTGTTGTACCATATCTCGTTTTGTGCCTTATCTTGTTTTGAAATATCCAATTTTGAAATATCCAGTTTTGTACCTTATCTCGTTTTGTCAAATCCTATTTTGAAATATCCAGTTTTAAAATGTTCAGTTGTGAGCGGTTCCCATTTTCATCATACTTTATACACTTCTAAACGTCACAATAACACCTAACCTACAAATTGTGTACCAAATTAGAAATGTCAAAATCACAGTTTTAAACATACTGGCTAATTTTATGCAGATTTAGCTGCGTAATTATTAAATTTTTGGACCGCACCCTATTTCGGCACACAATAATAAACTTAACAATTCTGGCTAGTACTATATACAAATTAACAGATTAACGCAGCATAATGAGGTTATTGGCCAACATAATAATACAACTTTTACTTTCGAACATTTTACAAAAACTTTACAGTGCACCGCATCCTTCGCAAATTTGGTAAAACAGCATTAAATAACTTAATGATTCATTTGGCTTTTTCTATCGAATTTGATTAATTCATCTCGTCTATGACTAATTGTTCTTTATATGTGTAAGTAAAATAGTACATAAGAAAATAATAATAAACTGTTTGAGTTTTTTTTTTAAATTCTTAATTGTATCATTATTATATTTAACAAAAAAATAAAAAAGAAGCATTTAAAATGGGCACTGGGCCAAAAATTAAATTCACTTTTCTGCGAAAACAAGTCGAAGAAATCGATTAATAATGTATTTGGTTGGTAGACACGCAGACAGATCATTTTGTTGAAGTAATTGCGATCACATTATATTATTTTTATATGCGGGGATTGCATCAAAATAACTCAAGATTAATTTCATTTCTGGGGTGCATCGATCAATATATATATTTTTGGTTGGGCGTTGTCATTAATTTAATATTTTGAGGAATGTTTCGAGTTAATTGAAGCAAATTAATTAGAAGCAAAAAAAATATTTTATGACCTTGAAATTTATTTTTATTTATATTGCATTGGCATTGGCCAATGCCGTTAAAATTGAATAAAATTAAAATTTAAAATGGTTATTGAGGTCATAGTCGGCTCGAACACTTTACTCACAATTTGGTACCGGATGATACCGGTGCAAGTTTTATTTTACATTTTTTAACTATTACTAACAACCGCTGACGATCAATAAAATATAATTAAAAAAGTTGTTTCAATTCAATTGAAATTTGATATCGGATATTAAATCTCAAGATCTAAATGTTTCATTTAATTTTTTAAATCTTACATAATTCTTCTTTACTAACTTTACTTATAGAATATTATATGTCATATTCTTAATTGTGTGAACTAATTGTGGAAAAGGGTGCCACAGTTGTAATTATAGTATTTTCTTTTAACAATTTACTTCTAAGACGATAGATGGTGGATCGGCGAGAATATTGGGAAGAAAAAAGGGTTGTCTTAAAACCGAACAAGCAAAATCAAGAAAATTTTAAACCGAAATGCCGTGACCACATATGAACCAAAGCTAAACCTCAGAAATGACGTGACAGAATCAGACCGAAAACATTTCTAATAAAACCAAGGCATACAATCGTACTCGTTGTAACAGAGATAACCTCACAGCCGGCAATGAATGTTTCCACGAGGTTTTGAGTAATGCGAATTGAAAGAGATGGCAAGCTTTGGAGAAACGATTACAGTGAAGATCCGCGATCTTGAATGTTATATTGAGAAACTCGAGCGGAATATCTCGGAAGTAGAAAACACAAGGTTAAGCTATTTGCCATTTGCTGAGCAAAAGTTCATTACCCAACGAAAACTAAAACTGAGATGGACATTTTTCAGGGTGCGAGAAAGCGCTAAGAAATAATGTGTGCTCTGTTTGGAAAAGGGCATCGACTAGATAGATTCAGCTTATATTTCTAAATAAGGGAAGTGCTAAGACTACCAGGCGGCACTTCAGGTGGCCAAGAATCTCTTATGATGCACATACTGCAGTGAAACATAAATCTGAGCTAATTACCGATTAAATCTTAATTTTTGCTAGTTAACAATTAAGAATGTAGAGGAGGTTGAGACCACGTTTTGGTCAAGTAAGTAACCTATTTTAACTTTTACTTTACGCCAAACGGGATTGCAGCTTTTCTATGAGCATTTGAACCCTTGAAGGATGTCATATTAAACAAAACGAGACCTATAATAGCAGCTAAAGACATTCATGCCAGACCTCGCATCCAAAGGCTAGTGCCACAAATCCGAGGATGGAAAGTTTTGGAGGACGACTGGTTTAAACCAAGTAGATGGAACTCGGAAAATGGTAAGACTCTTTTCTCCCTCCGGTTTTTAAATCATGAAGAAGGAAAGATATTACAAATTACTCAGCACAGGTTTTCTCACGGGAGGTGGCGACTATGACCATTCTTGTTTCATTCTGAGGACCTCCTCCCATAAATATTGAGTGTAAAGCGCAAATCGGCGTTACAAACTTTTCTTTTTACAAACCAACTCTAGCAATCGAACTGAGAGTCCTTTTCGGTCAAATGGTTGTAGTCCTACCTATCTGGACGTCGATAATTTGCTAAGATGATGATTCAGAATCTAATTTTTTTTAATGTGGCTTCAGGTGTTTTGCAGGAAGGCACATTGGGCTGTTTCAAGCTCGCTCTTTAATATTTCAGCAGTATTTCTTCGGTGCTACTTTTATTGACAGATTGGGTATTGTTATGACCTAGGTGTCATTTTCACTTCTGACGATTATTACAATTCGGATAGTGCAGAAATCCGTTAAAGTTAATATTTTGTAAATCTTTACATTATTTTACATCACCGAATGCCAATCCGATACTGTAAAGGTAATCTGATGAATAAATAAATAATTTGATTTTCTTAACTGTCCAAAATGTGCGATGAACTTCAATTGTTGTAATATATAAAGGATTCACTCCGCATGACATAATACAAGAACAAATTTTAAACATTTTACCGCAATCCAAAATATGTGAACATATAACTGAACAAATTATCTATAATAAGAATGAGGTGAATGAGTTGAAGTGAAATTGAGTGAAACGAAAAAACGTGCGTATAAGAGTGAACTTAAAACTTGTCATGGCTGAGCAACTTAATAACAAGTAAGGCACGTAAAATTTTGTAAATAAATTTCTAATTCAATTCAAACCGAAATATGTAAAAATAACCCTACCGAATACTGCGTATATTTTTATTTAAATATATTGAAATATTGAAGTGCAAGTCTTTAATTCTTGAGTCCAACGTAAAAACGAATTCCTTGGTATTTTATAAATAAACTCCTTTAAAGCAATGTTTTTGCTTTGGTTGACAAAAATGGTAAAACCTTGTGTTGTAATTGTTGAAGATTTTCTTAAGGAATATAATAAAGGCATTTCATATAATAGATCTGACTATTGATTTCACGATCATTTTTTGAAGCACACAAAATTTTACTGTCACCCACTTGGTCTTCCACACCCAGTGTATGTGGATGAAACTATTAATTTCGATTTTATTGATCCTACTAAAAAATGTGCCATCTTTGATGAAACGTTTAGAAGCGCTAATGATGAACAATGAAATAAAGTTCAAGTGGAGAAGCTATCATTCATAAACTAAATGCAATAAAAGTTCATTGCAAAGCAACTGCTTTGAGTGGTATATCTTTAATTCTTTTGATTATAGCAGCCATTAACTTTGCATAATATTTTCAAGTAGACTATTCCAATTTTAGGAAATTCAGTAACAAGCGTTATTGGAATTAAATGTGCTCAAGGTCGATAAATTAAAGCAGCTTCGCAGATAATTATTAATGAAGTATATCAAAGTGGCCAATTCATACCTTGAAAATGATTGATAGAATATTGAGAGATTTGGGTGCAGTGCAAACATTTCGAAAATTAGATAATTTATTAAGACAACCTATATTTATTCATGGACAGTTGAGCTCGTTCGTTTAATGGATTGCAATTTTACATTTTTACATATATGAAATCTACAAATTTACACTGGAAAGGAAGTTGGTCCAGCACCAGAGAGAAACCAAGATTTACGAGTGGTACTCGATCTATGTTCAACGCAACTAAAGAGCAGAAATGTGACCATCGATAATTTTTTTCTCTTCAAGCTCAAATAACGAATCGAAACTGATCGAAACGAATCGTTTTGTATGCAAACCATCAAATTTTGGAAAAAATCTGATGGTACCTCTAGTCTTGTATTAATTGGCGCCCTATTATCATCAGGAATAGGGCAGCAATTCCTCCTGTTCTAAAAGAGAAGTAAATAGAACGGGCTACCGATCCATTTATTAAACCAGTTAAGGTTGACCGTAAGCATTGCAACATTATTTCCGGCACCAGTTCCTTGCCGAATTTTGAAATTAAAACTATTGCTCTTAAATATTGGCTTCGTTTATCCAGTTTAGTCCTTTAACTACTAAATGCGATATTTTGGCTTTTGCGAATAAATGTTTGGGTATCAATTTGTGCAAAGTTGGTATACTCATCCCTAAAACAAAAATTCTTCAAAATATTGAATACATTTGCTTTAAATTGGGTATAAATGACCAACTTGCTCTAACTGCAGAAATATTGCCGATTTGTGTTAGCATTAAACCATTCCATAACTACTATTTTCATTCAGTGGTCTCAAATGTTAAACTTTGGAAACCGTCTGTGATATTCAACCCAACAGAAATTTAAATTTATCGGGCTTATACAGTTGGGTTTTTTAAGTGTCCTGTCGTAAATACACCACGGGCTTGATATCGATCCCCGCTGCCTACCACCTATATAATAACCACACATTATGAAAACAAATATGGTCTAAAAGATGTTGCAAAAGATTTCAGTAGAGGGTGCGGATTTTTATGTTAGATTTGTTGTAGCTCGAAAGGAGTTTAAAAAAAACCGAAGTTTATGATGGTCATGATGGTTTTCCACCTATGATAATCAAGCACTGTGCCGAAAGCCTCATCTTTAATGAAAGCATCCGTTTTGAAAATATTAAAGGTAAATATAAAATATGTGATATCGGTAACTATCGCGGAATAGCAGTTCCGCGATAGTTCTGTAATTTCCCTAACTTTTCGATAGTGCAGATCAAATAAAAACAACAGTAAATAATCTGGTTACGCAGCAACGGGTATTTTTTTGAAACTATAATTTCAAGTCAAAATGCTGATTTGAAAGTTCCTCGCATTCGCATCAATCCATTCAACCGCGACATCAAACAATGACCTTCTTTTAAGGATTTAAACAATTTATAAATTTATAAAGGATTTATAAATGTGCGCAGACCACCATTTCAAAAAACAGTTCCTACGGCATCAACAATGAATAATTTCATTTGTTGTAGCAAACCTCATACGTTATTCAAATGTTTCAGGTTCAGAGCTTACGATGTCACTGGTCGTATACATTTTGTTAAAGAGCGAAATCTTTGTTTTGACTGTTTGGGTGATAGCCATTCTATATGTATATGCTACACTATTTGGTTGGGTCGTTGGAGGATCTGTAAACAATGATAGTGATACGAATATTAATTGTAATAGTGCAGTAGTGTACAACGATAACATTTTTACGATAATTCAACGTGTCTAGGAGGTAGAAGAGCAGCATTGCGAAATAAAATACTCGACAGATAAAGATCTCACGGCGACCTGCTAAGAATTGTGTGATACACTTAAAATTGCACGTATAACTTCAATATTTAAATCAGGCTCTAAACTAGGCATTAATAATTATAGACCGATTTCCGTTCTTCCAACTTTTTCTAAAAATTTTAAAAGAACGATTTATCAAAGGTTGGAAAAATCTCTTAATGATAATCGATTAATCAACCAATGAAATTTAGTGTTAAAAAAAATCTAGTACTCTTTCAGCTACCATAAATTTGTTGGATAATATTTATAGGAACTTAGAAGATAGAAAATTTACCTCATATATTTTTATTGAGCTGGCTAATGCTTTTGACTCCATAGATCATTGATTTACAATAAAAAAATTATGTAGTCTTGGATTTAGTGATAAAGCTCTTTTGTTACTGCAAGATTATCTACATAACCGAAAGCATTACGTACAAATAGGAAATGTAAAATCTAAAGAAGTATCATTAAAATGTGGGGTGCCTCAAGGTTCAATTCTGGGGCTGGTGTTTAATATCTATATAAATGACATTTTTTTCATTAAACCTTTCTGGCAAACTTCAGCTGTTCGCAGATGATGCTGCAATTATTTATGATGCTAATGACAGGGATAATTTGGAATTTCAAATGAAAACAGATCTAAAAATTTTGAATAATTACTTAAAGGTAATAAACTCCGACTCAATAAATCAAAAACCAAATTTATAGTTTTTTCTGTCCAACGGCCATTATTTTTTGACCTTTCAGAAATTATTCTAGATACGGAAAAAGTCGAAAGGGTAGAGAGTATCTATTATTTGTGTCTGAATCTTAACTTTAACTTATGTTGGACGACACATATTAACTCCATCAAATTAAAATTGTTCCATACATAGGGAAATTTGTTCACCATTTTGTTTCATTAAATTGCTATTTGCATTTATTCATTCAAATTTATTATACCTAATACAAATATGGGGGTCAGCAATTAAAACGAAGGTAAAATAATTACTGGCCTACCAGAACCAGGCAATAAAAGCAATTAAAGGGTTTCACTTGAGAACACCAACCGTTTCGCTATATACTAGTAGTCTTTTGCCTTTATCAAAGATGGTGGATTGATTGATTGATTCTCTTAGTATATAAAATTAAGTATCGGATGATCAAATGTAACAGCGTATTGACTACAAATTATGAGATAGCTAAAGGTGCTAACATAGGCGCTGCTCACTTTCGTTTACAAAATTATCTTTATAAGCTATCATAGTTTTTTCTATCGTTGACTAAAATTATTTAACGAGCTCGACCGTTCATTGACATCTATGCCCGTTGGAGCCTTTAAAACTAGAGGAAATAAATCGATTATATAATGATTACGTTCAAGAATATGAATTGTACCACTGATTTATTTGTTCCTTAAGTGATTGATGTTGGTTATATTAGTTTATATACTGTGCTATGTTGTAATTGGAAGTGAATTTTGTATATATATTTTGTTTGTTTGACTTTACTTATTATGTTCTCAATACCTATTGTTAAAAAAATAAAAATAAAAAAAAATATGTTAACTTTATGTTTAAATTCAATTTTGATGTTTTCCATAATAAAATGTATGTTTTCGGAATATAAATAAAAAAATATTAAATATTAAAATATATCAGGTAGCTCAAAGAAATCTGTCATCACTTCCCAGATGCATGCACCGTAATTAAAAAAGATTTTTACGTCGATGATCTTGTGTCCAGAGCCGAGACCGTAACTGAAGTTTTAGGAAATGCAGGTTTTACACTCAAAAAATGGAGCTTAATTAGCCAGTGTTTTATGAGCACAACTCCTGCATATAATCGTGGAAAAAACTCTATCACAATTAATGATCATGTAACCTTTGTTAGAAGTCTAGGAGTTTGTTGGCTGCCAGAGAATGAATATTAGAAACGAAAAGCAACGTTACATGCGCAAAAAAGACCCGTTATTGAACAAATCGTCGAAAGGTTCTCAAGCTATTCCAAAATTCTTCGAATATTGGGGCATTGTATCCGATTCGCAGATTTGAGCCAAAAAAAGAAGACGATTCGCAGATTTGAGCCAAAAAAGGATTCATCACAATGAATAATTTACAATCCGCTGAACGAGTCTTGATAGGTTGGATAGGTCTTCATAATCAGTGCTAAGGACAAGTTCAAACGAATGTTCAACCAATGTCAGGATTGTATATACGTTCGAGAATAACCTACCTGAATCAATCAAAAGGAAACTTACCCAAGCCGAAAGTCGCGCTCATACGAGGCTTTCTTAATATTGGTGTTAATTACGCTGGTCCAGTAGCTATAATTTCCAAGAAAGGAAGAGGAGCAAAAGACACGGGATCATACATATGTATATTTATTTGGCGACAAAAGCCAATTACTTGGAATTAGTTAGCGATCTTACAACCGTTGCAATCCTGTCAACGTTGAGTCGCTTTACTACCAAACGGTTAGCCATACGGAAATTTGATCAATTTTACAATATTCTAATTTTCAGAAATTTCCATGATTCACCACATCTTACATTACGTATGTAACATGCTAAGTGGCGCAAGCTTAAATATTCGTTTACGGCGGACGTCGAAAAAAATGTTCAGGCAAATTTTCATAAGCCTAAAAGGTCAACATTTGTATCGCTTCGTCAAAATAGAGCAAAATCGGCTACTTATATGGCGGTTAAGGTATTGGAACAGGTGAATCATTACTTTCCTAAAGCATCAGAGATACCATTAAATGATTTTATGTAGTTGAATTATTATCAGGAGCAGAAACGAAATGGTTAAAGCTTCTTTTAAATATAGAAAATCCACTTACATACATCTGATGAAAAGGTTACCAAAAAGGTGATTCCATAAGAAACAGGTATGTGACCCATTAGGATGGTATGCGCCAGCATCAATATGCCCACCGATACTATTTATTTATTTCTATACTTCATAATAAAGCTCAGAGCTTATAAAATATTATGCCAAGTTAACTTTGTTAACTTGGCATAATATAGTTAACTTTATTGCTAATAAGCCAACAATAGTTTGCGTCTTAACTCATGAGAAGCAAAAGATGTCCATAAACATCGAATCTTCCCATATGTTTTAGCGCATATGGAATTAACATGTTCATCCCAAGTCAAACGATTGTTAATCAAAATTCCTAAGTCATTTACACAATTACTAAAGGGAATACCTTACGTTAACAAGTGGACACCCTAATGTGTCAACATAATGTTTATAGACAACCATCGTTTGTGTTTTTCTGGGGTTCATTTTAAGATTATTTAAGTTGACCGAGTCCTGAATAGCCACAATGTTTTGATTAATGTTTCTAACACCCTCATCTAGCTCCTTTACTGAACAGTTTACATATATTTAGACATCATCAGGATATAAATGATGCTTGCAATTTTGCAGTACTGAGGGCAAATAATCGATATAAAATGAAAACAAAAGTGGACCCAGCACCGACCGTTGAGGGACGCCACAAGAAGTTATAGTAATATCCGAATAAGTTTCCTGACAAGATACAATAATTTTTTTATTACAAAGATAGTTTTCTATTAATTTACAGGCAGTACTGGAAAAAATAAAATTACTGCTCAATTTGCTAATCAAAGTTCGATGGTTCACAGAATCAGAAGCCTTCTTGAAATCTAACAGGACTAAAATAGTGACATTCCTTCAAAATTGTTTCAAATACTTTAGAAATACTAGGTAGAATGCTTATAGGGCGATAATCAGCTAAAGTATTTAGATTTTTGGTTTTTGGAAAAGGAATTATTTTGGCAAGTTTCCAAATATCAGGGAAGTTTGATGAAGTAATCA
The DNA here is from genome assembly GCA_963556175.1 of Tipula confusa. Classification (NCBI taxonomy): domain Eukaryota; kingdom Metazoa; phylum Arthropoda; class Insecta; order Diptera; family Tipulidae; genus Tipula; species Tipula confusa. Next base: position 33,403,060 of record OY744476.1, read on the forward strand.
TATAATTGATAATATGCAAAACATAACTATGAATGACAGGAAAAACTATTTAAAGAAATTCAATTGGCATATTGTCCAACTCAATACTCGCATTCTTGACCAAATTAATTGCTTTTTCCAATGTTAAACCATCAATACTGCTTAAAGATAGTTCAGCATATCTGGGTTTCGTTTGAAGATAGTTTGAATTGGAATCGTTTCTTAAAATATTATTATAATCAATAGTAAAGTCTTTACAAAGCTCATAAGCAGAAAACTTGGAATCTTGATTAACGCTTCTACTACTACAACCAATTTTATTCATCAACTTCCAAAATTTTCTCTGTGACAGTTCGGAATTAAATGCTCGATTTTAATAAGCAGGCTTCTCGTTTCGAATCTTCACAGTAACCCTATTTCGAATTTTTGTGTAAGTTTGCCTAAACTCTGACTTTTTATTGATTTTTCACATACTAAGGGCATAATCTCTTAAATCAATTAAATTCTGTATTTCTTTAGTAAACCACGGCGGCCTATTTATTCTAGTTCTAAAAGTGCGCAGGGGTACATACTTTTCAAACAAATAAGTAACTAGCTCATTACATATATCCAGTTTCTGGTTAATATTACAAAAATCGTAGATAGCATCCCTCATTCTTGCAACAAACAGTGAAAAAAAATATCCTTATAATCTCTGTACAAAATATTACTACTTTAGAATATGTGATTAAATGGGGTTTGGTTGGAATGAAAGATGGCTGACATATCGTGAAATAATATAAGGGAACAGCTTCCTGATTAAGAACTAAGAAGAATTCCACGCTACGTGAAATTCAGCAAAACAAATATAAAATGTTAGCTCCACGGATTTTGCGATACCTCTGTAAGTGCTGTGGTAAAATTATTGATCTTAGCGGAAACATCAAACAATTTAAGGTGTGAAATCTAAGGTCACGCCATTAGCAAATCAACAAATACGCTGATTAGACTTTTAACCAATCTAATGAGGCAAATTGTACAGAATTTCTATGATAGATTCAAAGCAAACTACAAAGATGGAAGATATTCGTAGATAACCGAATTATCTGTATCCAGTCGAAAGTCCTACAGCAATGAAAATCCTATGTTATGTTAGGTTTCATTAAGCGGAACTGTAAAGAATATTGAGACCCAATCTAAAATCTTTGTATGTATTCTTTGTTCGATCCGTTTTGGAGTACGCTTCTCAGGTTTGGTCTGCATTCTATCAATTTCATTCGGACAGTATTGAAAGTATTCAGAAGCAGTTGGTTTTACATGAGCTTTGGAGCTTACCTACATTTCGGGTAAATTTTTAGCTGGTTTGATTTTTCAAAATTTAAAATTGAATCTCGAATAGTTTTGTTTCCTCTAAGATAATGTTTAGAGAATAGCCTACCAATAAGTTTCTCATACCATGTATGTATATTTTTTTTTCTCATGTTATGTGACAACATAATTCCATCATCATCCTTACCCAACACTTTGTTTTCACACAACATACATTTTAGTTTAATTTAAAAAAAATAAAATCCAATAACTTACATCGTACTGAGAATGTATACGCGAGTACATGCACAAGGTACGAGGTATATATAGCTCGATAAACCCAAAATGTTTATATATACCGACTGTATATATGTTCTTAAAAGCTATATAAGCAACCTAAATTAAAGGATTAACCTTTGTTACACATGCATTGCAGCATATACAAAGTCGTTCGTATATATGTATAAACATAATATACATACCTTCATGACCTTATAAAAATCATGATCTCTTCGAAAACTATATATTCAAACGTTAGTTTTTGGTTTGGTTACTTTCCATTCCTCTAACTCGTTAGTGTTTTGTTTATTTCATTTCTTAACTACTTTTTTTTTTTTTGTATAGTGTGTTGTATTCTTACAACAATAAAACCACCGATTTACCAAAAGACAAAATTCGTATGTACTATGTATGCATTGATTCTTGAGAGTGTGATATTATGCTTTTCATGAGGTTATTGTTTTTGTTTTTATGTAAATTTTTCCCATAAATGACGTAACTTTAAAAGTTCATTTAAGAATTAAATGAATGAAATACATAAATTATGTTGATATTGAGAACGATAAACTGAAGATATAAGTAAGAAATGAGAATATATATATATATATATGTATATACATATATTTACTTCTCAAGTGCGTGTATATTATTCAATCAACGATATTATGTATGTTTAGCGTATGTGTGATGAACAATGTTTTTATTAGTCATACTGTAACTTATTTTTATTTATTTATTTTGCTTTCTCGAGACGGCGATGAAGAAGCGTATATATTACTCCACACTACATATACTGCATATGTACACATATAAATATTGTATATACATATATTCAACACATACGTAATTGAAACTGATTCTTATTGAAGTTTGGGTGTGGTTCCATTCTCTTGTAGTGTAGAATGGCGCATAGGGTCGTGTGGTTCATATATACAAGTGGTTCAGAAATTATGTTTTCTGACAATGAACAATATTGTGATGACACTTGTATGTTTACAAGTCAAGTACACAAAGATATAGTTACAGTTTGATGTTTTATAATTCTATTTTTTGCATACAGTTGCACGTTTTTGCCAGTTGCCTTGTTTTGGTTGTTGTCATTTTATTTTTGTATATTATGGTAGATGTGTTATGTAACTTATATACATTTATATATTAATAACATGCTTATATTGCCGCTTTTTTTAATTTAACATTAATTTATTATATAGTAGTGTCTAGTTAGTGTATATATGGATATCCAAGGTGAAAACTATATACTATTACGTAACTATATATAATTCTTTGATTACGTATGCATGAGCGGTCACTCCTCTTTTTATACTATGTGAGATATTTGTATAGGTTTTAGATAGCATAAAATGACATTTTTGTACATATAATTATGATTATATGACTAATTATAATGAGCTATGAATTATATTATTTGTTGAATTATGAAAAACGCGATGACAGTTAGCAGTACGGTAAACGATTAACCTTACAAAAATTTAGGCGCTGATCCATGAGCGCTTGCTTTCATGAATATACGGTTTGTATAAAAGCTCACATTTGAAAAATAAAATGACGCGTGTTATAATTTATATCATAAGCTGTGAATGTAAACTACAAACTACAAAGGGTTGTATGTTTCGCAAATAAAAGTTACACTAAAAGCTGATCAAGTTTAATTTTAAATAAAATAAAAAGTTGGTAATTGGTTTAAAAAGTACTTGGCTTGTCGATTTAAAAGTAAAGAGCTTTAAAGTACATACGATTAAGCCATGGTCAACATTTAACTTTCGAATAAGCTTTTTGTAATGTAAACTAAAATAGTATAAAGCATTATCACTTAAAGCTAAGTTTAAAAACAAACTTCTTTTATTTGGCCAAAAAAAAACTTTTTAATTTAAAATACTAAAAGCTCTCGTGCCATTTCAATATGTAGATTCTAAATTTAAGATTAAATTCCAAAACTTTAACAATTTTAAATACAATAATATTTAGAAAATTTAAAAATAAGCCAAAAATATTTTAAGTGAATTATGAGAGTTTTTATGAGAGCTTTTATATTTTTGTTTAAGTAATATAATACAAAATATACTTTTAAAGTGAAGCGACTTTTATTAAACCATATCGATTTACATAAAAGCTCAAGATTAAAAAAATATATTCTAATATTATTGAAGCTTTTATATAAGTTTGATTAAAAGGCTAGAATGATTTTTGAAAGCACCTTTTTGGATATTTAAAATCATTTTTAAAAATTTACGATCGATAAAGAAAATAAAGTTCTAAACTTTGGCTTAAAAAGTACAGCATCTAAAATTAAAGTACTTAAAGCACATAAACTTAGCTAACCTATTCGACTTATCGAAATTAAGTTGTGGTTAGGACAATGCCATTGAAAATTAATATAAAATGTTGAAAATGTTTTTTTGTTAAACTTAAAAAGTACAACCGAACGTGCTATGAACAAAGCTTTTACTAAAAGCTCATAACACTTAGCCTAACTGATATAACTTTTTACAGGCGAAAATACTTAAAAAGGTTTCAATGTAGAAAATTTTTGTCAATTTAAAAGTGAATTGCGAGGATCAGAGAATCAGAGCTTTCACTACATATGTCAAAAGTGTAACAACTTTTATTCAACCCTAAAGTTTACATAAAAGCTAACGATTAAAAAAGACCATTGTTATAGTTTTATAACTCATTACGAAAAGCTTTTATGTCACTGAAATTAAGTCTTTTAAAGCACATAAACTTATCTAAAGTAAGCTTAGCGTAACTAGTCACACACACCAAAAATGTGCTTACTGGGCCAAACTTTGGGAAACTGAAATCAATAAAACTTAGAAAATGAGGTTTTTTTTATGAAAACTTAAAAAGCTCTAAGCACCTGAAAACCTAAATAGTTTTCATTGCTTTTTAGTTTAATTGTAATTTAAAATTCTATTTATTAAACACAAGTTACTTAAGCTTTTATTTAACGTTTTAAGTTTCAGAAAGCTTTTTTCGATACCATTTTAAAATGTAAGATGGTTATTATTACTTAAGCTACTCGTATGATAAGATGGTGATTAAAACAACAAAAAGTCAATAAAACTTTGAAAGCTTTTATTTGGTTAGTGTTGTATATTTTAAAAAGAACTTTTACATTTTTTATTTGAAATAACCACCAAGATTACCGTAGTTTGTTCCACGATAAAACAACGAATAGCTTTGTGTATACAATCTTCATTTTTGGTTACTAAGTTTGCTGAAGAGCAGCGAGTGGTAGCCTATAATATTTCAAGACTAAGACAAAGCCGTAAAAAAATTACACGCAAAGCAAAGCTCTTGGACAATATTATTTGAGTGGTTGTGGCCTACTGCTTAGCAGAGAAGTTTCGACAACCTGTATTCTGGTGAATCAACTACATTCTTATACCATACGAAGAAAGGGGATAATGCTCATTGAATCGCTTGAACATGTGGATCATTTAGCAGATTTCGCTAAAAGAGGCGCTGTTTTTTTATGCGTACTTACATGGTACACAATGGGATGGCTTGACAAGGTGGAAGGTTAATTCAAAACCTTTTAGGTTCGAAAAATTAAACTAAGTTGCATCTAGGATTATTCCATTGTGCTATTGTCAGACTGCCTTCAGTGCACTGCATACAGCCCACCCAGTTTAACGGCCATTTATGAAAACACAACTCGACCAATTTGGAAATTCAATTTATACATTCAATTGTAAAAATATGAGAGAGTATGTTAACTTTAGTGTCAAAAGGGAAATAATTTGAATCCCACCATATCGTGATAAAGAGAACACTAAAACAGAAAAATGATGAAAACATCGGGTTCACCTCGGGTATAGAGAAAATGTATCGACAAATTAAGATAACAAAAGTACCAAAGAATTATATGGATATAGAACAAACATAACCCTCTCTACACGAATACCAAATCACCACCGTCACATGTGGGACTTCGGCTGCACCATATTTACTCATCCGAGCCTTTACATCGGCTAGCTGATGATGAATTTTTCAATCATGGTAAGGCCAACCAAATCCTCAAAAACGATTTCTATGTAGATGACGTGTTAACCGGTGATAAAACAATAGAGAAGGCTCAACATCTGCAGTCTCAATTAATCCAGTTGCTGCATAAGGGAGGACTGGAATTAAAGAAATGAACCATTTATCATCCATCCATTTTAAATTAAATATATCAGGAAAATGTCCTAATCGGTGACATCACACTCTTAGAGCAGTCGTTTAAGACTCTAGATATTCGATACAGCCCAATCGGAGACTGCTTTTTATTTGAAGTTAACCTATACCACTATGCATTCAATAAAAACGGAACAAAGCATAAATTTTTATGGGAAATATCAACGGTCTTCGATCCATTGGGGTGGCTGACACCACTTATAGATATGTACCATGTTGGGCAGTCTAGTCGTAGGCTGGGACGGTTTGCTACCAACAGGGTTCACTGGATCGAATTAATCTGGATCTTAGGTCCTCAGTTAAGGCTAATCCTACGATACACCCACTATTCCAAGAACAAATGCCTCTTTAAACTTCAAAGATTTTGCGAAGCCTTCGAACACGCTTACGCAACTGTATCTTCAAAAGAATCGTCACCGACGGTCAAAATTACAAAAACAATCTTAAATATTCCACATCTGGAACAACGTGGGACATTATTATTAAGCCAACTAATTCAACGAATACTAGAGGCATTTGACGTCAACATCGACGGAATAACCTGATGGTGTGATACAATCACACTCGCTTGGATACGAAAACCTGCATCAAAATGTAAATCCTTTGTGGCACATCGAGTGACCGAGTACCAAACCTATACTGGCCTGGATTCGTCGAACCACGTCCGATCAGAGAGAGAGAGAGCGAAGGTAATCCAGCTAATTGCACATCTCCTTGATTAATTTCAAGCAAAAAATCGTTCCTAAATGAGGAGCTCTTATTGAAATAAAGAAAGTTAGATTTAGAAAATTTTCAAGATATTTTATTAATTTTCATATTTTGAGCACCAATCCGCCATCTCCATTTTGAATTTCATTTAACTTTTTATTAACAAAAATCCCTCATAGTTTTATTGCACCCACATCAATTGTTTCTTTTAGATCTTCTATAGGTACAATTTCAGATGAATAAACCAGCTGCTTTATTGCTCCCTATACTAAAAAATAGTACTGTAAGATCAGGTGATCTTGCTGGCTAGTAAAACGATCCATTTCATCAAATCCAACGATTGCTTTAGTTAAGACCAAGGCATTCCTATATTAGGTACCCAAAATCGTTTCGGAATGACATTTCGTTGATAAATGACATTTTCTAGTCCATTATCCGCCAGAAGTATTGGAAGTTCGTTTCACAAAAACTCTAGATAATACGAATTGTTTAATGTTCTAGTAAGCCTAAATGGCAGAATCAATTTCTTACGAACCACACCAGCCTATACACTATTTTTTTTGTTAAAACGATGGATGTATTTTTTTTAATGCAGATTTGTTTCAGCCCACGGATGCAAATTATGGAAATTCGTAATACCGTCCATCGAAAATTGTGACTATTCGTTAACAGAATATTGAAAATAAAGTTTTTATCGTCCATTTGTCTTTCTAAAAGAAGGTTGGAAAACTTCCTACTTTCTCAAAATCAGCGAGCAACAAACCATGGGCGGTGTATAATGGTATTGACGAAGAAAATTGCCATGAAACAAACTTCAAATTTTGTAGTTTAACATATTGAACAGTAAAGACAAATGTCTGATACTGATTGAAGGTTTAATTTTAGCTGCTCTAACTTTAGATACTATATAATTTTTTAAAAATAACAAAGTTTAAACAGTAATATTTAAATAATGGAATGGCTATGTTTTTACATAATACATTAAAACAAAGGTAATTCTGATCCCAAATAATAAATAAAAAAAACAAGGCGGCTGTGTCGTCTGCACGGCCGTAGTGATACGTGATAACGTAAATATGTAGTGTGAGAAATGATAGACTGTAGGAATTTATTAAAATCGATTTATTTATTACTAACAACCGCGCCATCGGCGGTGTACAAACGATTAAGTATTGGTCGATGGCACGAGAAATACGATATGAAGGACAAGGTCTCTGCGGTGATGTTCCTTTTTGTTTTTATTTTGAAATTTTGAAATTGGCTACTGTTTTGTCATAGTCGTAAAGAGTGGCATAGAGAACGATTCTTGTATTTCAGTGAAACTACACTGAAGATGTAAAGTGACATCTATTACTATTAATATGTACTACTTTATATTGTTTCATTTCACACATATTTTTATGTAGTTTGCCTCAATGTAAGCATTATTGTAATACCAACTTTCGTTTGAAAACAAATAATTGCTATAATTAGGCAATTAGAGAGACATTCAGACTGTATAATTTGAAATTTATGTTTTTTTTTTCTTAATTATAATTAATGTGGATATTAATTATTTTAATTTTAATTTAATTAAATCGCAATGTTCTTTACGCAAATTTTGACACCAAAATTGGTTCGATCAGTTAATGCATTGATTCGCTATCACGGTAAATCAGAGGTTCGCGATGTGCCCTCCCCCGCCTCCTGTTGATTACAATGTGCAAATACAAAGAATGATGCATCGAGATTAAAGATGAACCTATACGCAATGATATATTTAGAATGAAGTAATACTTTATACTTAATGAGTAGTCTCTATGCAAACAAGGACAAATTTCATTCGATTTTCTGAATATGCTAGCCTTAGTTCTGAGTTTAAAAACGTTATCACATTAAAAGTAAATGAAAAATATGCGGGAAGGTACCATCCAAAACTAATTTTTCGTTAACACACTGTATCTCAGTAGATATTGAAAAAAGTCCCCCCACTCAAGAACGATTTTATGCTTGAAATTAATCAAGGGATGATTTCTTGATCCTGAAAATATTTACACTCAAGTACAAACACCCTGTATATCTTTATGCTCGAAGGGTATTGATATAATAATAAAGAGATATTTAAAATTTGGGAACCGCTCAGAACTGGACGTTTTAAAACTGGATATTTCAAAATAGGATTTAGCAAAACGAGATATGGTACAAAACTGGATATTTCAAAATTGGATAATTCAACACGAGATAAGGTACAAACCGAGGTATGGTACAACACTGGATATTTCAAAACAGGATATTTCGACATGTTAATTAAACTTAAAATGATTTTTTAGGAAAGTTCTGGAATATGGCCAATTAGAGAGGAACTCGGCGAGTTGTTAACCGATTTTGATGAAATTCGATACGTAGGATGAAAATGGGATTTTAAAATGATTTGTTGGGAAAGTTTTGTTAAGAACTCGCCGAGTTCCTTTCTAATTGGCCATATTCCAGAATTTTCCTAAAAAATCATTTTAAGTTTAATCACATGTCGAAATATCCTGTTTTGAAATATCCAGTTTTGTATCATATCTCGTTTTGTACTTTATTTCGTTTTAAAATATCCAGTTTTGAAATATCCAGTTTTGTACCATATCTCCTTTTGTACCTTATCTCGTTTTAAAATATCCCGTTTTGAATTATCCTGTTTCGTCAAATGCAGTTGTAAAATATCCAGTTTCGACCGGTACTCTTAAAATTTGTGCGACTTAATGCGTCGTGCGTTAAGTTTACATTTCAATAATATTTAATTTAACGTGACCATAAAATCATAAGCTCTAATTTAATATTTCAATTGAATCAATCAAAAACTAATTAAATTAGCTAAATATTGTATAGATATCGATATAAATCATATCTTGTAGCCTTAAGTAAATATTTAGCCAATAGTTTAAGGTGATATATAGGTGTGGTGTACACAATTTACGCAAGGGAAATCCTTGAATAGGATATCTTTATAGTTTTTGTTTATTTTTATAGAAAAACTAAAAGCTTTGCGTGCAAATGAAACATTTACTCTATTACAATTTGTGTGCTAATAAAGTAGCAACGCAATTTACCACGAATATTACTGTTACTATGTACAACTCGCGGCATACAATAATTCCTAATATCGAATATATAAGTATATCTGGATTTTATCAAAATCACTCAATCTTTCCGCATCGATATTTTTTTTCTCGTCTAAATACATTTTTTGATGAAAACAACTCATTTCAATAAAATTTTATGTTATTCAATCTGCAATGCTAAAGAAATTTTTTTTAACTCAAATATTTAGTTTAAGACCATCGTGGTCTTGTACGAGTTTATATATATAGTTATAGATATGGCCTGATTTTATTTTAAACATTTTATCTAAATAGACTCATCGTTTTATTTACAGTTCTATTTAGATCTTGATCTTAGTTCTTTAATTATTGATAGATTTAATAAAATGATATAGTCCGACCGATGTGTATATATAACAATAGAATATATAGATAATGATGAATTCAATTGACAGGATGACCCCTCTGGTTAATTATTTTGGAATTTTATCGAGTTTAATTGATCATCACGATCTTATTGTATTTCTGTGTGTTTTTATTTCGGTCAAGACTACATTTCATAGGCATCGTTTAAAATAATTACATATGGCAGCTGATATTAAATGTACTAAAATTACTAGACACATCGGGTACATAAATCTTAAAATTCAATTAGCACAATACACACATCAAGACTTTTACGATAATTGATTTTTTAAATCTTGTTAAAAGTATACGATTCTAATCACGTTCGTCTCGATGCCATACAATATACCGAAAAAATTGTATTAGAAAATTGTCTTGATATAGGCATATATAAATAATGAATGTGTATATAAATGCCTAAGACAAGTTGATTTGCGTTTAGCAGTGTATTTGTCGTTATCTAATTTTTCATACCATATTATACTTTTTTTTTATATTTTATTTTATCTAATCTTGAAATATCGATTAATAATTGATAAAAAATTTGAAATATTTAAAACCGCGTCATAAATGGGTTATGAAAAAAATTCATGTATGTACTTCTACATAATTTTATAGTCAATAGGTTATATTTGACGGGCTTTGAATATGACACAAAAATGTCCAATCGAAAAGAGGGCACCACTGATACATTGGAATACAGACGCAAATTTAATGATTAGAACCACAGACACGAAAAGTTTCGTTAAGTTAACTTAACGGAAATCTGTTAAAAAGCAGATAAGACTTACTAAAATTTCAATAATTTTTAAATGAATTTTTTAATTGACATTAATAACATTCGTTAATTTAGTTTCGTTAAGTTTGATTTAAGATCATTATTGTCTGAATGGCACAAATAAAAAACATTTTACTATCTAAACTTAAACTATAAAAACTTAAGCTAGCTGAACAAGACTTTTTAACCAAATTGCTAGCAATCTAGTGATTTAAAAAGAAAAAAAGAAAAACATTTGATATTTTTTTCAAATTTATCACGGTCTCAAAACAATTTAGCAAAGTACGACCTTGCTAAAAATGTTTTATCTACTACAGATATCTTTTATGATTTTATAATTATTAATTAATCTTACAATATGCCCGGACCATTCGAAGTTTAAGATGATAACATGTCAAATAAATACACCATTTCTTTCGTTGAATTTTGCAATGTTTAATTAAAGTGTTAAGTAACAAAGATTTTCCAATTACCATTAAAACCATCCCTAGCTTCTTAAACACGTTTAGATTAGTTATTCAAACTTATTCATAACGAGTGCTAAAACTTATCAGCTTTAGTTTTTTTTTTGTATTTTTCATACCAACTAGTTTATATAAAGTAGGAGAAACTTTACCAGCTCACATAATATTGGGCTTCTAAACGGAGATTTTCCAGACCTTTAATTAAATATACATAAAATGTAAAAAATGATTTGGACTAATAACTCGTTGATTTACTTTCAAAAACTTGTAAAATGCATTTTTAAGACGCTTCGTTGGATATTCGTTAAGTTATTTGAGTACAATTAAATTTTATTGGATCGTTTTTAAATAACGTTATAGTTGAAATAAAAAAATTATTTATTTGCTTCTCTAAACTAGAAAAGTTTCGTCAAGTTAATTTAACGAAAAAATGTTTTATGGAAGTAAACAAATCGAATCGTTCAACAAATAAATTATTATTGATATAAATACCCTTTGATTTTAATATTGTTTAAATTGATAACTTTCTATAAGTTATTTTCGTTAAGTTTGTTTTTGAATCGTTTTGAACTTTGGGTCCAAACAGAAAAAAGTTTAAAATTAATAATATTACACTGATATCGGTCGTGACTCTACAATTGTTAATTCATTTTAAATTAGGCTTCCCGAGTAATAGAAGTATGTGGTGAAAACCTATCAAATAATTGGCAACGCTTTGAACTAAATTACTTGAAGTTTAAAATTGTTTCGATTAATTATTTTTATTTATCTTTTAATGACATTTAATATTTCGTTAAATATTCGTTAACTTCTTTGAACACAGTTAAAAAAGTATTGGTTACCTTTTTATATACTATAACGTTATATAGTCAAAATAAACAAAATATTGCGTTAGATCGTAAAATTGAAAATTTTCGTTAAGTTTACTTAATCGAAACCTGTCATTTATCGGTGTAAGAGTTGGATTCTAATTAATGAGCAAGAGATCTCTCTTGGTGACTAATGACTGGGTCGATCACGTTCTGCAAACTGATCCTAAACGAATGGTACAGCGATCTATGATAAGAGAGAGGTGCCATTGCCAGCCGCAGAGGTCACTCGGGGAAGACGACCAATTGTCCCCCAGGGGCCAGCAATGGCTTGCAAAACCTATTTACATATTATTATTATTATTACTGTTCTATATTCAATTTTTTTCTCCTACAAACTATTATGATTATTTTCATGAAAATGAAAATCAACTCAACAAACATCTCTTCATTTATAAGAAATAGAATACAAAAAAAAGGAAACCACCTGTGAGAACATTCAACATAGTTTTATGGATAAAATTAGAACAGAAAATTAAACTAAAAAATTAAAAAAAAAAATTGACGTCACCGCATAACACAACAACACATTAATAGAACATTTTTCTTGTTGTTTTTCCACCTCCTCCTCTTGACTCTGTGAACTTATCATCATTATCAACATTTTCTTTTTGTGTTTATGTATTGCTGTTGGTGGTTTTAATTAGAGTCGCAATATATTTTCTAAGGTAGGTAATTTTAATTTTATGGCTAATGATTAAATTCATGTACATTTATTGCGATATAGGTCAAGGGTTATAGGAGTATTATTTTTATAGTTTTGTCGAAGGTAGATTATTTAGTTGAGGTACATGTGATAGCGTCATTTTTTGCGCAGAATATTTTTTTTTATGGTAAACCTTTTTAGTTCTTTATTTTTAATCTTGCTACGGTTATCTTAAATTAGATGCAAAGTTATAGTAATAAATTCCATGTTGGGTGCCAAAACATACATAATTTAAAATATTACGCAACAGTTTTGTAATATTATTTTAAGCCTATTGGGCTTAAGGTTCCAACTAAATATTTTGAATGCATTTTATGTTGATTTGTGATGTGGTTTTGCTATATAGTTCATAAGTCATAAAACGAATTTCATTTTAAGGTTTACACCACAAATAATTATAACAGATAAACATTTTGTATGGCTTAAATGTACACAAGTAAATTCATACTACTCAAATTAATACAACAAAAATCTAACCAAACGAAAAATAGATGTGCATATAAAAACGCATATTTCTCTCGTTTATCTATGTAAAGGGACAGCTTTAGTATCGCTTATCAAGTTTATTTGACAGGTGTCAATCTGATCTATTCTCTGCAGAAACCTCGCATTTTTGTGCGATTCTACATAGCATCATTGTATTGAATGGAGTTTCAGTACCTCCAGTGAAACATTCTATTTGAAATTGACACAAATTTAAATTTCGGATCCTTTGAAACAGAAGATAAAGCAAACATTTAGGCAATTCGGAGAACGACAAGGGACCATTAGGCTCATTCATTTAAGCAGTAAGAAGTGCTAGTTTTTCATAAATTAATGAAAAAAAATTAATTTGATTTTAAGATATTTGCTCTCATCACAAGTCCATTTGAAATATGAGGAACTTTGCACGCTATTAGTGCTGTACCAAATATCGTTTTTTCGGATGGAATTTTAACCAACAAAACGTAAATAAACAAAATGACTGAGTTTGCTAAAACGGAATACAATTAATCTAAGGAAGAAGCGCTGTCTATGGCGTCAAAATAAAACAGACTATGTGTAACGTGAAAGTTTTAAAATGAGAATTAAAATTTTAATGATTTAAGCGGAATTTTAATGCGAATTCCGATTATGGATATTCCATCCAGATTTACAAAGTTTGTAAAAATTTTCTAAATGAGAATGTTCGGAATTTATTTCGGCGGCAACAAAGCCTGTCCTGCTGAAAACTATTGTTTTTGGAAAATTGCTTTGTTTCCAAGTAAACTACTAGATGTCATTATCTCTGGTGTTTTTGTCGCTAGATGTCACTTATTATTTACTGTCCGTTTTTGTGTTTGGATTTTTTTGGGAACCGAAGTATTGTGTGGAAAAAGCAGAAAACTAAAGTAAAATCGCAACATATTTTTGGTTATTGATGTCAACTTTTGGAAATTATAGTTTAGGCTACAAACTTAGTTTAAACCTTTTACCATTATATGTCCACTACTAGAGTACCGTGCCGGGCTAGAAAACCTCTTTCAGTGGAGCAAATTGTAGGTAGCTGATCAAGATATTTCGCTGAGGATATTTTCTAAATTTTATGAAATATCTCGCAACGTGCATTTCCAACAAGCGTATTTGCTTTGCGATATCTGACAATATTTTAAAAACTAATAGGTATCCTGTGATAGATCACAATGGGTTTCACTCGTTGTTGAAACTTGAGAATTTAAATATAAACATAAAAGTCGTGCTCGTATAAATTCTCAGTTTTGTGATTTTTATTGCTGCATGTTCTACGGCGGCTCGCTCTAAATCTTCTTTAAAACCATTCATTTGTTAATTTTACTGATGGACAGGGAACCAACAAATTGTGTAATGCATTAGCAGGCTAAATAATCTTCAAATGGTTTCAGAATCACTAACGCATTTGGATTTTTACCTTCAATAGTTACACTCGACCAGTCATGTCGTTTGTACTCTTATTGAAATAAACTTTTAACCAACCATAAAGAAGCACAAAAATCTACGTTCCTATAGCCCTCCTGGCTGATTCCGTTAGAAACAGTTTAAGGGTGGATTTAAAAGATTAGCCTTTACGCAGCCGGCAGCCATAGCTAAAATATTCTACCTTCTAGGTCTACTTAGGATTGCAAGTTATAGCTACGAATAAGTCCGGTTTCCAAAAATTTTGTTACAATCGAAATCGAAAATGTTCCTACTATTTTCATTACTGAAGCAAACTTTCAATCCTTAATAATTCTAATAGGCCGGCATGTATCTTCATATGCCTTTACCCATCGCAACACATTAGCTTGAACGTTAGCATCGACCATATACTGTTGGGTCAGTATACCCCACAGTTGAAAACTATTTTTTCATATTTATCTTAGTTCATGGAATGGTCGATTTCCATCTTTCTTGTCTTTGGAAAAAAATGGAAAATACAAATGGATCTAATATTGAATTCAACATTTTTGACTTATTCGTGTACTAAAACTAAAATATTCAATGCGTCTTCTGTACATTGTTCCAATGTATCGTCTCTGCTACTGTTTACTTTCATTTTAGAATTTGGCTCAAATTTACCATCAGTCCAACCAGATCCATTTGAATGATTTTCAGCTTTCGATGAGCTAAAATTAGTCTAAATAAATACTGGTTTTATAGATGCAATGGATTTTAAAAATGGCAACCACACATGGGGTTTCTTGTAACTCATAATAATTGTGCGGCAAAAGATACCGGATATATACCACCAAAGAAGCACCAGAATTGTAAATGTAATCAACCCCACATTAGAGGAAAAGTAATATTTTCTTGATGTTTTCTTCGTTATCACCAAGCCTTTGGCAAAGTTTGATATGATTAACTTAATATACAAAATTAAAGGCTTTCAGCTAAAGAATTTTTATTTAGTCCTGGAAAAGTTTACACACACACAGGATTTTGTTCGTTTTATTGAGATTATTAACTTTCACGATAACACCCACTCGAGATTTGGTACCGCTGGAATTTTATTCCAAACGTAATGTCCCTCGAGGTTTTGCCCCTCGGGAATATGTTACAAACCTATCGGCGTATATCTTCTTTATATAAAAAGTAAATTAACTAAAAATTCGAAAGTTCGAAAAATTCGAATATGAACAAATTGTATATACGGAAAATGAAGTTGATTGATGATCATATCTACTTACTAATTTTGCAACCAATTGTGTACTGTCAACTTGGCTTACCTAAAAAGAAAAAAAAAGAAAAAATTAAAAATTGGTAAACAAATCAAATGATATTGGCATGAGTTGAAAGTCAAATACATATATACACATACTGACATATTAAACCTGTTAATTTAATTAAGAAGCATTGATTTAAACGACATCCAATTTAACCGAAAAAACTATACGACACTCAAACAGTAACAAAGTTAAAAAATAATTAAATCGCCGTATATTTATTCTTTATACCTGCCCATTACCATGTTACCAAGCAAACATATACACATTTACAAAGCTTATGGATTATTTTGAATATATCGCGAGTTTTGTATTTTTTGTATATTGCATGCACATAAAAAATAAACTATTATGTCACCATCGCTGTTTTGTATTTTAGTTACTTTAAAAATATAAAATGAATAAACTGCTTTTGTCGTAATCGTCGTCTTCCCATTCATTCATTAACTATACTTAAAGCCGCGCACAGATCCAAAATTATTAAATTAATTTATTCATTTGTACACAATTTTATAATTGCAAAACGTTTGTACACATTTTATTATTCAATTATATTATTGGGGATGTACTTACATAGAAATTCTGTATTTTGAAATTCAATTCCATATCTATATACACTTGCGACTAACGACAATATAATATTTTTAAATCATCGCATATTAGGTAATTTTAGTACGGTCATTGGAGATCAAAAATGATTTGGATGCACTACAATATCATTTTAAATTCAATTAAGTTTTGGATCTTGTTTCAATAAATAAACTCTAGTTTAGAATATTGACAGTTATATGTTAATCTGGATGTGACAGTTAAAACGATTTATTATACGATCTTAATGCTATGTATAGTATATGTTGAAACTAATGAATATTTTATATATAGTTTTAGTAATATATAAAATTCTTTAACTTAACGAACGAATATTTAATGAGTCAATAACTTGAGTAAGCAATTTGATCAGACAATTCACATGAAATTACAAACATAAGCGTTTGCATATTTCTATAGTTCGAGTAATTCATATTTTAAAACAATTATATCATAATATGCCAGTCGAATATTTTAGAGTTTTACGAATTTTGATCGATCTTTTTTCTGATTAATATATTTAAGTATCGTTTCCACGATGGTTAGGCGAAAAAAATTAGCCAAATTAGAAAGAGAAAGGATGCAATAGTTCGATAGTGACAAAATACTACTTTGACAGAAAAATAAGATCTCCAATTGTAATATTTTAATTCAGCCCTCTGAAATTGAACGGTTAACAAGATGATATCAATCGTTTTTTTTCGTAATATCCGTTCGGCCAAAATTGGATAAAATTGAGGAATTTTAATAAATCAACTCAAAGGAATATCTGGATGTGCCAAAATTTAAAACGGCGCCTTAAAGCGAAAACGATATCAGCACTTTTGATGTGGGAATTCAAAACGACGTAAACGAACACAGCATATCCTATTACTCGTCTATGGTCTAATTGATGGAATCTCAAGAGATTGCAGCGGCGTAAGAACAAAATCCAATCTTTCTTCAGAAAATAACCTACGTAAAGCATACCAAAGAAATTGATTAAGTACACTCTCGATTCGCCCAGACTAGTATCCGCAGAACGGAGACCAAATTTACTAAACATATTACACAATTGAACGCACGTGTACTGCTGAAATATTTCAAGAACTTTTATTTCTGCTCCCATATGGATTCGGTTCCGTCCATCATTATGATACAGTTACTAAAGACTTGTGTGAACCAACCAAAATATTAAAGCGCCGGTGTATATCCTCAACAGAAATTGTACATTAATTTTGTGTACTATGGACATGCTTTCTGTTATTAAATTGATTAGTATGACTAAAACTGAGAATGAAGATGAAGTGCTTCTTGATATTTCCACTTCAATGTTAGATCTAACCCACCTTGACCTGGGGAAGTTAACCTATCACCAGAAAATGACCGTACAAATCATATACATGACGGCACTTGAATAGAGAAATATATATAAAGAAAAGAACGTTCCTAAGTCAAAATGGTGGCCGTCTTTGTAAAGTAATACTCATCGGTAGTTTCACGAGACTATTTGGCCAATTAAATTGGGGTGTTATGCCTTAGGATAAGAATCCGTAACACTTGCAAAATTATGACTGGTCACTTTAAGGATTTTTGAAGATTTCTTCTTTATTTAAAAAAAAAACACGCGCTGCTTTATAAATATAGATTTCTGGATTTTTTTTCTACATTTTTAGAAACTGCATTTCAAATTTTTTAGAAATTTTTTTATGTATTTTAATTTTTCAGGATTTTGAAATTCGGTATTTTTTCGGAATTTTTAATTACTTGATTTTTTAAGCGGCTAATCGAGAGGAATTAAAAGTGTTATAAGGAGTGAATTATTGTTGATATAATAAAGAATAATTGTGTTGTGGAAATTATTGTGTGTGAGAGTAAACAATATTTGAAGTGAAAACTGTTGTGTAGTGTTTGTTTGTTTGTGAAGTGTTGTGTACTTGTTTGAGGACAGTGGTAATCAGTGGAAGTTATTTGCTTCAAAATAATTTGGCTACTCAATATCTCGAAAATTTAAAATGCAGAAAAAATTACAGACACTTTTGAACCTTAGAGTTCTGTTTAATCCAGACCAAAGATCTGAGAAAAGGCCATTCCGAATATTTTATATTAAAAATGTAGGTTAAAGATACCGCTACGTTCCAGAGTGTTTCGGAACAACAGGTAGAATGACATTATACTCTGCACAACTTTTAATATCAAGTTCAGATATACATTCGAAAACTTCACCGGAAAACGCTTTATGCCGATAGTTTATCAGAAACATTCTTTGAGAAATTGAAAAGTTTATTTCTTGTGTGTGTTGATTCTAGTTTTTCTTAAGAATAATGGCCTTATGACAATCACGAGTAAGCGAATATACCACTTTATTGAGTAAATTATAAAACAGCGAAGAATTAGTGGTAACTACAGTAGCAAATTTAGCAAGTCTAGCAAAATACTATAAATCAATCAATTTATTTTTCTAGTTCGCGTTGCTAGTTTTATAAGTAACAGCACGTAAGTAAGTAATCGATTTATTGATCAATAATTTAAAGGTGATCTAAATTTAATATAACGAAATATTGACGTTCTTCTGTTCATAAATTATTATTATTATGAATTATTATTTTCTATAAATTATCCTCATTTAAGCTTAATTTTATTAGCCTTACTTTTTAATTATCCTGACTTAGTCGCACTCGTTCCTCAGTTCTTTATTCCGCGAGTGTAACTGCTATTTTACTACCTTTTATTAGAAGGAGCGATTGCAATCTGGAAGTCAGGCACTTCTGGTTACTTGTTTTCTTTCTTCATTCTTTGTCAACTATGCAGATGACTATTCAGTCTAAATAATAATCTTAATCTATTCTTATTCAACCTATATTTGCATTTAGACTGCTTTGACGCCATGTAAACACTGTTTATTATGTAGAAAATAATTTATGAGAGTTTGTCAACATTTATTCTTAATAATTTAACTATTTAGCTTCGATTTTGTTATTTCTCTAAAATCTATATTTTTAAACTATCCATTATCTTTCCTAGAGTTAAGCTTGATAAGATTACCAAACGAAACGTTAACATCTATTATTCTAATTTTAAAAATGTATTAACGCATTTTTATTATTTCTTCTAACCTTTGTAGCTCACATTCACGAAAAAACTCTTTTTGATGACCCACATTTTCTCAGTGAACCCCTCAATGCAGCTCACAGCATATATGTAATGTCAACATTGAATATCTTTTAAAATATTATATATTAACTGATTCTAAGGTTTAAATCCTACTTTTCTACTAAGTGAACATGGCGAGACAGAGACAGGTAATGAGTTCAGGTAATGACAGATGTAAAGAGATAAAAATAAAAATACACTTACGAATACAAACGAAAGAAGAATGCAAAATCGTTGTTGTTTCATCATCAACCATGAATCATATAAACAGAACTGCAGAAGGAACGAAAGAAGACAACACTGAAATCGTCTTTACATTATTTATGTATATCATTTTTGAAAGCATTAAACTAGAAAACCAACTTCAGCTTTTTAAACCGGCTTGGTACAAACAAATAAATAATTTGATCCTATGTATGTTTGAATAAATCATGGGAAAGATATAGGATAGATAGAATATCTGCACGGAACAAGTATTCCTATATGTTAAAATTTATCTTTCGGTAAACCGAAACGACATAACAAGAGTCATAGGCAGCTTGAATTTAAATAATTTGATTGAATATTTCGGCGAGTTTGATATTCTTCATACTGGCCTGAAACGGATATTGCAAATATTCCTGAAACATGCTGAGAGATGGACTTTGTATTTATTTACCTTTATTATTATTTTTTTTTTTTTTTATATTTTAATCCCTACAATTTTCTGGGGCCGAAGCTCACCCTACTCTTTCGCGGTTTATTTAACGTCCTTACTTTACGCCAACTTACTAGGGCCAAATCGAGGACGCACGAATACAGGTTCGCGATTGTTGAATATCCCATCTGCGCATTGCATTGCTCCATGCCATCCTGTACTGACATGGACGATGGTTCGGCCCATAGGCTCTGCACTCCAACAGGGGGTCATAGTTGTGTTCATCGTCATCACCGATCGAAATCAAGTGATGAAAAATCCCTTTTGCAACCCTCCCCTGTTGGGATTCGAACCCGGTACCTCCCGCCCCAAACACCGCAGCTTTAACCACTGCGCCAATTGCTCGGTACCTTTATTATTTAGCTTGATAGATTGGTACTTATGTGATCATCGATAGTTTTCATCCAACTATTTTTAACATCTATTACATTGACCACACATTTTATTGGTCATTACATTTTATTGGCCAACGGGATTCTAAATTTTGCACGATGCAAAAGGGAATTTTTCTCACAAGATTCCGATCGGTGATATTGATAAACACAACTATGACCCCCTATTGGTGTGCAGAACTCATGGACCGATCCATCTCCCATGTCATCGTGGTACAGGGTGACATGGAGCTATGCAATGCGCATGTTGTATACTGTATTTGTGTGAATGGGTGGAATGAATTGTGTGAATGTAAATAAAGTATTGATTAAGTTAGCCTTAAGGAACTCAAAGTTCACTGGTTGATCAATACTTTATTTTACAAAAAAAAAATAAAAAAATATAAATGTTGGCTTATGCTTTAAGTTCGACATCATCAGTACGCCAGTTCATTTATATTATATTAAGGCATCCAATACCGGTATACTGAACCATTTTCCAATACCGATACCGAAAATTCAATACCGGTAAATACGGATATTCAAAAACAATTTTTATTAAATAATAAAAATGTATTTTAATTTTTGCGTTCGATCACTAATAAGAAAGTCACACAATATAAATTTATTGAAACGTAATCCAGTCAAAGTTACAGCTACATTTTACTAACTTTTGACAAAAAATAACCCGATTCAGCTTTACATTTAAATAAGCGTCGCAGTAAAGAACAGTCGTTTTGAAATGTGGATGTTTATTCTCGACACAGATTTTGGAATTTAAGATTAGAACTAGTTGATAAATCTCTACCAGCAATTTTCCTCATTAAAAATTGACCGTGATATCATTTGTATTATTACAGATGGCGCTTATGTCATGAGGAAAATTGGGAGATTGATTACCATCGATAAACAATTATGTTTGACCCATGAACTGCAATTGCCTGTGGTTGACATTTTGTATGCAGCAAGAGAATATATATACAGTTAAGAATATGCGACAGATAATTATTCTGAATCTGAAGAGGAATATGATTATGATGAGTTTTCGTCTGAATTAAATGAGGTGCCTTTGGATGGACTGGTAATTTAATAGAATTCTTCAGATTTAGAAGAGCTCGAATATAATAATAATAAAAAACGATGCCCTTCAAAATTCTAAGTAAAATTTGACTTCGGAAAAGAATTATCACTAATTCTAGATGCTAAGACTAGATGGATCAGCTTACTTTTTATGCTAAAAATGGCATCTTGAAAGCGCTAATTTACTTAAAATCAACAATTGTCCTTATACGAAATTTGAGTTTAAAGCAAAATTATCAACGGTGTCTATGTTGTTACCTGTAAAATTAACACCATTCTTTTATCCGCTGGTGCTACCCTATCATTTATGATTCAATATTTGGCAGAAGGTTCATTTGTTGATAAAATCATAAAGGTTACTGGTTTATAGAATAAAAGAAAGACGCACGAAATTATCTAGCCTGATTATCTAGCTTGAAATTACCTAGCTTGATTACCTAAGGCCAAAACATTTTCGTTTCAGATATTCCATTTGAACGGCAATATGATTGTTCATCTTATAAAGCGGCTTTCACCAATCATAGATGAAGCCACTGATTCGACATCAGCAAGCGAAGAGAATGAAATTGTTACATGTTAAGGTGAAGACGAATCTAGTTTACAAGAGCAAATGGTTAAAGCAATAAATAATGAAGTCAACATAAATTACATTGAAGCCAAAAAATCGAACAACCAAAGAAAATGGTATCGGTATTCAAATTACGAACCGGTATTGGATGCTCTACTCCCAATAATAAATATTTAGAAGTGTTCTAATCTTGTCACACCGCGATTAGTCAAAATCTAAGAGGGCTCGTCTAACGACGGTTTTCAGAACATTAGTATAAATACAAGTGGCACCAGGCTTGTGACGAGAGTTAACTCTCACTAGTGTTTCTGTCGTGTTAGCTAATTACAATGGTTAACGCTTATGTATTGATGGTAGATTAGCTAAGCGCGACTAGTTAAACGTTAGGAATTAACTCCTCTTCTTTGTCAAAGACATTAGTTGGAATTAGTCTCTAACCACTTTTATCTTATTCATTTATTATTTAAATTTTTCCGTTATTTAAATTTGACTAAAAAAATCTTGGTTGGAACAAGTCGAGATACCGAATTCAAATCCCAATGTGGGGCGAACGAATGTTCCATTCTAATTTTGAAGGCTGGAGATATGCAAGATGTAGATGAATAATGAAAGTGAACCTGCTGAAAGCACTTTATTGTAAAGTGCTGTATTGAAAATTTATTCAAAGCACTGTAGGAGGAATATGATTCGATAGAAAGAGACAATATTACACAACTAAAGTTATGCTCTTGGTTGATTAATTTATTCACAGAACATCGTTTTAAAACTCAATTACATAAATATAGAGTTACCGGAAAAAACACTTACATATTTTGTTTTCTTTGGCAAAACCCAATGAAAGCAAAATTTTAGTGATCAAAAAAACAAAAAACCAAATAGATTTGGTTTGACAGTGTGTTGCTACAGAGAAAAGGAGAGGAAATATATTTAAGGCAGATTATGAACTGAAATCTAATTATAAAAACTTTTCGGTCCAAGAAACATAAAAAATTGATGTCACTGTGTAAGTTTAAAGTTAATGGGGCCTATTCTGACTTCCAAACTTTTATGTTATGTTATGTTATTTTTGTTTTTTTTTTCAATATAAATTCAAATAGGAAGCGGGGAAATAAAAAAATAGGGCCCAATATGTGGTTCACGACTATGGACAATTTAGAAAACTGAAGCGATTCATCGATTTTAAGCCATTTGATATTTTACCTTTTGTCTGTCAACTCAACATTTTACAACTGAAATTCAACATAAAATTTAAGTAATTTGTGAAAATTCAACAAATTACAAAATTTATAGGAAACAAAATTTATAGGAATTTAAGCTGGGCAGATTTGTATCAACGTACTTTTGCAAAACATTATTTCCATCGACGTCTTTTGTTTGTGTTTTTATAATTCTATGATGTTTTAAGTTAAGTCTAACGATTTCAGACATTATACAGTTATTACTTTCCAACTATTTAGATCGAAATACTAACCTCATATTTTCTGTTAAGCATGTAAAATACGAATTCAACGTGCAACAATTTATCTTTTCAGAATTTGTTCACAAGTTTGAAATTTTCGTAAAAATGTATCCCTATTATCCAGCGATGATTGTTTACAAGTAAACACACATTGTTTACAATTCGTAAACAAGTGTAAACAATTGATATTTAGTAAACAAATGGAAACAATGTAAACAATTGGAAACAATGTAAAAAATTCAATAATAAAAAAAGATAATCAGTGTATAAGAAAGAGGAAATGTTTGTCTATGTACATAAAATTAATATATATTATTATATTATAATTATATAAGTAAATTATAATACTGATATATTTGCTCTCTCTCGTGATATAAATTTTCATTTTGCGGTCGTAGAAACATTTAAAAAAATTGATTCACCTAAAAAAGAGTCTTTATATAAGACCTGCCTATAGGCAAATAATAATATAATATCGTCCAAGAAAATGGCACTTAAAATTTCCACACTTTCTGCTTATTTCTTTCATCCTGCATTCGATGATATACTTTTAAAAGAAGAAGAAAAAATCGCAGTTCGCTTTTCTATGTTCTTTAAGTCTTGTGCTAAATTCTCTTGATGTCTGGCCGATATAAGTGTTCTGGCAATCTGAGCATTTAATTTGGTAGATTCCGGAACGTGATGCGAATTGCATTTGATCTTTAAAGTAATTTAAATCTTTTTTGATGCATGTTGAATTCTTCCTTAAGAGTTTATCTTTACAAGGGATTTTAGAATTTGACCAACTTACAGCAAATACCATCATCATTATAGTCAGATTGAACGAATATTTTCATCTTGGTCTTTTGTACACTCTTCTAATAGGAACCGGCACGGATTTGAAATATCAAAAAAAAATTTGGAAGTTTATCTTCTGAATTACTTGCTTTCACCTTTTGAACCACTTGTTACGAATTAGCTTACGTCAGCCCAACGACTTACCACTATATTCTTTAATTAATTAAACATTATTTTCGGTTGTTTACCGGTTTTACCGGTTATCAGACATATAGCGATGGTAAAGATACTTGCTTACCACGTTGCAGTCCCAAGTTCGATTCTCGCCATTGACAAAAAATTAATAAATAACTAAGTGATTACATCTTATGCACCGATGACTGAATTGTGTGAAAATAAACGTTCGTAGGGTTGACTACCTATACAATTCGCAATATTTGGTTTAAAAAAGACTTTAGAGATGCGGTATGAAAAGTTTTCGGCCTATATCTCATAGCATATTATAATATTTACATTGTTTTCTTGTTTCCTTTGTTTACAGAAAAAAATTCCTTGTTTACATAAAATTGTTTACATTGTAAACAACTAAGGAAACAATTGTTTGTAAACAATCGGCACAACGCTGCTACTATCATATACAACTTTTACGTCAACCTAATATACTGAACTCGAAAATTATATTAAATTTTAACATTTTTTGTTTATTTGCATATGTATATCAATAAGAATTACAGCCAAAACAAACACATACACAGTTCTTTAGAATAATAACATATTATATTTTGCTTAAGAATTACTTTGCGCTGAAAATTTTGCATCGAGTAAATTCCTCAAAAAAAAATGTTTCGGTTAGAATTAACACATTGTTTACAAAGTTTAGAGAATAAAATGGAAAAATACGGAACAGAAAGTGTCAAATTATTTCTAGAGGACCTGAAAAAAGGTACGCACAGATTTCTTAAGCTTTAAAAACATACACGATTCAATAATTTCTCTGGCAATAATAAATTATGTAAGATAAAAATAGCGCGAATTTAATTAGAAATAATATTAGAAAATTTCATATCATATACAAACATGTTTTGATGAATATCGAAGAAACGGGGTTATTTTAAGAAAATGTAGACCGTGATGTTAAGAGTTTTTTTTTTATATATGTATATTAGTATTGGACACCATGGCGCGCCGAATTCTACATATTACATACTAAAGTCTATATTTAATGATTTCTTTGAGTGATATGCATTGTTTTTTGTGTAAACGTAAAATTATTTCTTGTTTATCACACAACAATAAAATGATATATGCTAATGAAATGGTTCTGTCATCAATACTGTAGAAATGCTGATAAAAGTTTAAATTTCATGAATAATAAAATATATACGCCTTATGACATAAGATAAACTTTAGTTAAGTTAATTGTATGTATTTTTGTGTATTAGTATTTTTTAAACACTTGAAAATGATAAAGAGAGCCTCCATTTGCAGTCTCAATTTGATTTTTTAAACGATAAATAAAAAATTCTGTTAACGTAAATTTGACTATTTAGAATGGTCTAAACTACAAAAAATCAAAATTCAGGCTTAGCTCTTTAAATTAATGGAGCTACAGCAATTTGAGACTGTTTAAATTTGAATTTTTATACGAAAAAAATACTGATTCTGTTTACTTAAATTCGACCATGTAGAATGGTCTAAACGACTAAATCCACCATAAACACATTATTATATTAATCGACTTACAGTCATTTACAGTTAGATTAAAATAGATTAAAATAGGAAAGTTTTTTTTTAAATATT
The DNA here is from genome assembly GCA_963556175.1 of Tipula confusa. Classification (NCBI taxonomy): domain Eukaryota; kingdom Metazoa; phylum Arthropoda; class Insecta; order Diptera; family Tipulidae; genus Tipula; species Tipula confusa. Next base: position 33,429,469 of record OY744476.1, read on the forward strand.
TTTAAGCCTACTATGATTTAAATTACAACGGACGTTTAATTACTTCAAAGTTTTGACTATTTAGAATGAGCTACTCAATCAACAACAAAATCCATCATAAAGCCATTGCATATTAATGGCCTTTTATACATCCATTTCAAGTCTGATTAAAATGTTTCTCAATAAAATGAGAAACTGGAACAATAGAATCCTTATAAACTCATTATTAATGAAGTTACAGCTACTTCAAGTCAGATAAAAATCGTTTTTACTAGGCAATAGGTTGTCTAAAATTGGATTTTTAAACAAAACATCATGAATTCTTTTTTCGTAAATTCAACTATTTAAAATGTTTTAAACTTCACTTTAAACAATAAAATCTACTATTTACGGACGAAGTTAGCTGATAACTCGAAACAGATGAAAATTGAAAATATTCACACATATTTCCTAAAATAAAAAATGCTGTCTAAATTTGTACTTTACACTTAAGAAAACGTAAATCCAGCTATTAGAATGGTCTAAGCTGTTAAATAACAAAATGAACCAGAACCCATTTAAATTCAGATGATAATTGAAAATTTTCCAACAAATTTCCCAACAAATTTTCTAAAATATACAAGATGTCTGACTTAACCTATGTTAGTTCTAAAAATTAATATGCAAGCAGGATACTCTAAATTAGGTAGGATCATTTTTTTAAGTGGCCGATATGTGGTCCTTTCTGGTATTTCCCTGTTCTAATTTCAACCGGTATTTGCTGTATTGCTGGATTGTATCTGCTACTGTTTTGATGCGTATACGTAAAGGATATTTGTTTACAAACATACCAGGGTGCATTTACCATTGTTCTTAGTATTTTTGACTGCATATGTTCCAATTTTATTATATTAGAAGCACAAGCGGATTACCATAATTGAACGACATATGGCCAAATAGGTTTATGTACCATTTTATAAAGCAAAACCTTAGACTCCAGGCTTAAGCTTGAATGTTTGCGTTTTTTTATTTCATCTAAGTGTTCCCGCAGATTTATTGACTCTATGAACCGGCCTCCATGGTTCCATGTTCTTCTCTAAATCCAAATTGATAACCCGGAATGATTTTTTTTCCTCATGTATAATTGGCTTAAGTTTCTGAAGGAGCATTTTTTCGAATAGCTTCGAGAGTGTCGGGAGTAAACTGATTGGATGATGTGAGTTTACTTTTGTACTTTACCGGGTTTCGGAATCATTATGATTTGTGAAATTTTCCAAGTTTCAATAAATTAGCCCGTTTTCATTATAGTATTGAAAATGTACGTTATACATTTTTCTAGAAGGTTTTTAATTACTTTTCCGCTGATTAGATCATGCCCTGCTGCTTTTTTTGGATCTATGTTTTTTTTGATTATTTTTTGTACTTGGCGCCTTTTATATTTAATTGGCTGGGTTTCTGAAGCTTCTACATCATCAGATAATATTTCGGGGCTTCCGATTTGCTCGTTTAGATGTTGATCATATATGTTTGCTTTATCTGCATCACTTTTGGTCTTGTTTTCGTCATATATACGAATTGGAGAGCTTAATAGTGTAGGCCGTTTCAGGTTACGTGTGGCTTTTTACAGAAAGTAATCTGTTGCTTCAGTCGCTGTGAGTCCATCGAGATAATGAACCTCTTCATCGCGTTCTCTTAACAAGGGTATTTTCAGGTCTTTTAGTGACTTATGTAGTTGCTACTGAAAATGACACCGAATATCAAAAAATTTTATGGAGAACAACATCACAGGATAAAATAAAAGCCTATACAAACTTTTAACCGTGGCATATGGGACGACGTTAGCTCCATTCGTGGCAACGCAGACATTAATACAACTAGCATCGGATTACTAGGATGAGTTTTCAGAGACTTCAGATATATTGAAACACGATTTCTACGTGGCTGACTTAATGTCGGGAACGAATGACATCAAGGACGCTGAAAAATTATTAAGGTCTTATATCATTTGCTTGAAAAGAGTGGCTTCAATCTTCGAAAGTGGTTATCCATTAGTCCACAACTTATGAAAAATATTCCTGAATCCGAGAGCGACATCTCTATTTTAAATTTCGAGGGTGATCCCCAGCCAGTTTCAGTATACTTGCTTGTTTTAGTGCTTCAGAATCTAGTAATACAGAAACTAACTAAACGGAACATGATTTCTAAAGCATCAACATTGTTTGATCCGTTTGGATTGTTGACGCCAACGACAGTAAAAATCAAAATTATGTTTCAGAAATTATGGCTACTTGGAGTCAATTGGAGTGATATTTTGCCAAAAACAATTTTCGAAGACTATTCCACAATTCGAAACAGCCTAAGAAGACTAGAAGGCATTCGAATAAACAGATGATTATATACAGAGGGATCCGATGTAGTGTTGCATAGATTTGCGGAAGCTTCCGAGTTGGCGAAAGCTGCAGTGATTTATAGTCGCAAAACGACTATAAAATAAATATAGTTACTGCCAAAACAAAGATGGTATCGATTAAGTCAATTAGTATTCAATGTCAATGCAGAACTTCCAGAGACAGTTCTGAGAGAACAGAAGTTGTACTCTGTGGCGTTGATAAATTTAGCAAACAGCAGTGATTGGCTTTCTATGGCCTAATCGAATTATGTTCTAAATTTTCGAAGGAATTATTTGTCATTACCCGAATTTTAATATTGATTCGAAATAGATCATCGCGGAGAATTAAAGAAAAACTAAAATTGTCAAAATGCTACAACGATTCTAAGCAAGATTTAATCTAGTCATTAGACAAGTTCAACTCAGCAGTTTTGTTTCGGAAATAAATGATCTCTCTAGAAATAAAGCTATCGTTAGAAACTCGAAACTAACATCTTTTTTTCCATTCATATATAGCGATGGTTTACTACGAGTTGGAGGGAGATTGTCTGATGCAGATATTCCATTTAAGATAAAGCATCCAATTATCTTGCCAGTTAAAAATCGAGTGACACACTTGATCATACAGATGTGGCCCCAACGCTGTTAACATCTACATTAAAACAGAAATTTTATTTTTTGAGATGTAAAGATGCAATAAGAAGTTTAAATGACGTCTACAGAAGTAGATTATGCAGAACCAATGGCAATTACAATATCCAGATTACGAGGCAACAAATCTGTAAAAGCATATTTGCGGCACTGTTCGTGTGTATAAAGGCCGTATATTTGGAGATGGTGAGCGATACAACAACCGAGGCATTTTTGGCGGCTGAATTTAAATTCAGTTTCAGATTCAGATCCTAAACAGTCTACTTTCAAAAATAAACTCTACTGTAAATTTATTATTAATGGAGCTACAGCCATAACCACGAATTTTGTTTACGTAAATTCGACTATTTATTTAGAATTGGTTAAGCTACACTTTAAATATCAAGATGTATCAATCAATTTTAAATGAAATTAAAGCCATTTAAATTCAGATAAAAATCGAAAAATGTTACATGTATAGGGTGTCCCAATAACCGGTTCAGATTTGACATATCGGTTATTTTGGCTCTGGCAACACTAATGTCATTCTTTCTTTGACAGAAAGTACATTATTTCTAGTTAACGAAATGAGTCGCTTAACGCTTTAACAAAAGTGGGAAATGTTGGATATTTACTTCCACAACAAAGACAATTGGATCGAAGGAAATGTCGTACAAAATTTAGTCAAAACTCGGGACTCACGGTTGCCGAAAATGTGCACCAATGGCCGAGAAAAACGGAATCAACTACCGTCACATGTTAACATCTTTTTTGTGGCCATACTTGAAGATGTTGGTTTGGACGACCCTTGGTTCCAGCAAGATGGTGCGCTATGCCACACATCAGGCGTTACAAATATTGTAAAAAATTTGATGTAAAAAATTTGATATTGTAAAAAATTTGATTTATCTGTCGAAATGGTGACGTGAATTTGCCGGCAAGGAGCTGTGGTTTGGCGCCTTTGGATTTTTACTTGTAGTGTGCCGTGAAGAACAAATGTTATACGGACAATCCACAAACAATTGCGCATTTGAAAGCCAATATTGAAGCTACCATTACCGAAATAGATCCGCACACAATCCAAAATGTGCTCAGAAATTGGACCAACCGAATTTGGAAAGATATTAAGCCGTTTTAATTTCACTAAATTTTAAAATCTGAACTAGTTACTGGGACACCCTTTATTTCCTAAAATATTCAAAGAAAAAACAATTTAAAGAAAAACAAATCCACTATAATTTCATAATTATTGGAGTTACAACAATGGAAATAGGTAATGCAGAAAAGTACATAGTACACATTTCCGTCTGGAACTCTTATAAAGCAAATCAGCAGGTTTTCCTCGTACAGAGTAGTTTTTAAATCTACGGATTTCCACCATTCACTCTTTTTTGGTATTTAGAAGACGGATCTGGACAAGACGGACTGTTTTGTTGTTCCGTAAAAATGTTACATATTAGGGTTAATAACCCAAACACTTAGAAGGCTCATACAACAAACATAAATTTATTTAGCGGGACAACATGTTTGCGTTTAAGAAATGTTGTAAAAGCAAAAGTGTTTTGTCAGCATCCGAAGGACATTCATTTTTTAAAGGTAAAAACCGTTATAGTATTTTAAATAGATGCAATTTTAGCATGAGGAACGAACTGAATAAACTGGCAATTTGGCAAGCTTAACTGGAAATATCTTAAGTGGTTTAGCTGCATTGTACATTTTTTGTGTTTTTTTTAATGTAAAATTAGAATTAATTATAGCAATTGAAACTATTGCACGGTCATTTTGCAATAACGAAATTTAAATTACATTTAAACGATATAATTTTTCTTATAGTTAATTGTTAAACTATAATTGAATCGCTGTCTTTATATATTCAAACTAAACTCCTATTAAGCAGTAAATTTAATTTTAAATAATCCAAAAGAAAGTAGTTTTATGGCAGTTACCATAGCATACATTAAACAATCGTTAATCATACATTATGTTAAGTCTATATGCTATATAAACTTTAATGACTAACTAACTTTGCATTACACTATTCTTAACATCCGCTATAACAAACCAATTAAAAAACTCTATAAAAATTTTTATCAAACAAAATAATAAAAATTCACGAACTATTTATTCCGGGAAGAATGATAAGCCAAGTACAATCAATCCAAATCCCAATTATGAAATTAAACGCAAAATAATCGCAGCAATTTGAATATTATAAATCTGTGTATTGTTTGGAAAATTCATCATATATACATAAACTATTTTGAGATAAATAATTTTCCGCACAAACTACAAAATATATACGAATACCCACACATCCATATATTACGTCATACTTTTAGTATTGTATAGCGAAAAAAAAAAATTTATAACATATATGAAATATCAATATATTGCGTAGGTGCCCGTATGTTTAATCGTGGCAATATAATAAAATAATTTCCAGAGTATATCATGTCCAAATAGCCGCGAAAAGTAATGCAATAAAAAGTTTTTTTATTACTCCGGAGCGATAAATCATGTAAATTTTTGCGCGCCAAATTCAGGAAATATTCCCGCGCGTTACCGAAAATATGTAATATGGCATGAACATTTTTTGATTATTTAAAATTTTTGACGTTTTAACTAATCTTGACCTTGAAATAAAGTGTTTTGTATATTATATGTATTCAGAACAAAAATATTTACTTAGAAGATTTTTATTTTTTTTATCTCTTACAATAGATAAACATAAATATATAACATATTTTTATAACATTCTGTAGTCATTCTAAGATATTTAGTTTATATTTATTTTTTTTTTTATATTGGCCTGATATTAAATAAAAAAAAATTGACTAATCTTCTATTTTTATAACGACCGTCTATGTGTTTAAGAAATATGTATATCGTTTATTTTTTTTTTCAGTTTGTTGCTATATATATTTATTTATTCAAAGCAAAAATTATGATTAAAACTTCAAAAAAAAAAAACATTTTATCAGCTATAAAAAAATAGTTTTGTTTTACGCGGGCAGATCCGCAGATTTATTAATAAAAATTTTAAATTTCGAGAATATGTCGAAATAATTTTTTAATTTAATTTTTTTTTTGCGCTCCACTGGTTATCTATATGTATGTTGGAAATTTGATTTGTGTTACTAGGTTAGTTTTTCATTTAGTAGGGGTATAGATAAAATTAGAGGTTGAATAAAAAACGATGAAACTATCAACTAATAGTTGTGTTATTTTTTTTTTACTTTATAATTAAAGTAACTTCTACGCGTACCGAAACCTTAGTAACTACTGCATTACTTTGAAAGATTGTTACCGAGAGGCCAATTTATTTAAAGGTGTGAACTTGAGATTTTTTGGTGTGATTCAAACTTCAAATCGTACTGAGAAAAGGTACAACTCGCCAACTCGAAGTAGGGTAAGTCCCAATATGAAACCTATAGAGGGATCAAACGTTATTCTTTTAGTTAAGTTTAATCGTGCAGCTGTTGTTTTTTGAATTGTCAGTCAACCCAAATTGTTGATTGCTAATTACATTGTTGGATACTAACCGTTTGTTTAGTCTATCTAAAATAACTTTTTCAAAAACTTTGGATAAGGTAGTTTAATATTGATATGGGTTCATATTTGGCTAGGTCGGTCGTTTCCAGATTTATGAATTTTTCTATAATTTTTTCTATATCTATATTTTTTTTTAATTGCCAAATCTCCCGATAATTCGGATTTTGGCAATTTCTTTATCATTGTTATTCGCTGCTTTCAAAATAGAGGCCATACTCTAATAGCAAGCAACTTTAATAAAGATAGCTACACTGAAATTTGTTCACAATTGTTTGGGCTTACTTATATGTTTTTGATTAGCCTCATAACATATTTCACGATTATTTTTACTGCAACTAAATAACTGAATTCAGCCGTTTATGTTTTTCTACCAGAAACTTGTTAGATTGGAATTTTTTATGTTCTGAGATCAAACTTCTTATTTTTGAATTCTTCCAGATTCAGCTTGATGAATTTTAATATTTTTTTTATGGTATTTGCTATTAAAAAATGTCCAAATTTCTAGTCCACCATTTATGTTTTTTGTATTAGAGTGCCATATGTCATTTGACAGATGACAAGTACAAACATTCCGATTAGTTAAAATGGATCGATATACAAATGAACAACGTGTTCAAAATTTAGTTCAAAATACGATAGAGAAAATACTCCGTTCTTTTTAAGATCAGGAAAGCAAAATGTATTATTGTAGTAGTCGTCCAAGTGAAAATATTGCAGCTGTTAGCACAAGTGTTGTTAAAGAGCCAAGGACATCAATTCGTCGTCGCGCGGCGTATTTTCTTCCTTTACCTGAAACTTACAAAATGCAGTACACACAAGAAACTGGCCACGTATTACGTCAGCAATTCGTTAATTGGGCTATATAGAAAAACAAGAAGAAAATGAAAATTGTTTCAAAGAAAATATCTTCACTGATAAAGGTCATTTTGAACTTGGCGGCTAAGTCACAAACAAAATTGCCGCATTTGGGCCGACAAAAATCCTAAACAATTGTTTGAAAAAACAACGAAACCAAACAAAGTCAAAGTATGGTATGGATTTTGGTGTGGTGGCGTAATTGGTCCATATTTATTTCATATGAATGGAGCTCGATATCGAAAGATGATTTGAAACTTTTTGTGGAGTCGCAATTGGAAGATGTTGATGTGAAGAATATGTGGTTTCAACAGGACGGTGCAACATGCCAGATAGCAACGAAATCAATCCATCTTTTGAAAGAGAAGTTTAATAATCGAATAATTTTTCGAAGAACAGACGTGAATTGGCCACCAAGAGATTTAACGTAATTGGACTTCTTCTTAAGGGGTTTCTTGAAGAGTAAAGTTTAGGTGGATAACCCTCAAACTGTTCATCACCTCAAAGACATTATCATTGAGCAAATATCAATTTCACACATTTTCTTTTTATTAAGTGATAATAAACGTTAATATATGTAAGTGATCCAGCAATTCGGTGACTGAGGAAGACTAATCTGTAGCATGTTGAGGGCTACATGTTACTGGTTAGTTTCAAGAACTTTGCTACATTTATTTCATTACAGCAAAGCTTGAGTTAAGTCGATACAAATTTAATCATAAACTGTTCAGATTGAATGAAATCCCCGACACAGTAGTAACAAATTTACTGCTGGGCTGAAAAAGATGCAACACATTCTAAAACATTTCTAAAAATAGACTGGATAGAGCAAAGGAATTGCTTCATTTTCTCAGATGAGGCTCCATTTCACATTGAGCAACATGTAAACAAACAAAATGACCGAGTTTATTTGCCAGAAAATTCAGAGTTCCGGAAGGCTATCAGAAAGCTGGCCCAGTAATGGTAATGGTTTGGGCCGCTGTTACTGCCGATGGACACTCTCCATTGAATTTTTTGGCTTAAACCTTGAGCAGACTCTGGACATTTCAACAGGGTTCTGCACCAGTTATCATTTAGTTTAACAGAAGCGAACAACTTCTAATTTTTTCAAAATATATAATGGATGAAAACAAATTTTGCGCAGTGATCAAACATAATTTTTTGCATGGAAAAACCGCGAAAGAAATCAACAAAGCGATTGATAAATATTAACGCTCATTGGCTTTATCACAAATAACTGTAGTTTATTGGTTTGCACAAAATAAAATTTAATGAATTACGGTATGAAATAGTTTAGCATCCACCTAGTGACTATACTTCTTGTTCCCTAGTGACTATACTTCTTGTTCCCAAATTTGAAAAAATGGCTTAGTGAAAAGAGATTCATTCAAACTAATGCCTATTATAGAGAACTTGGCAAATGGTACTACAAGGATGGCCTAATGAAATTGGAGAAACACTGGACTAAGTGTATTGAGCTAGAAGAAGACTATGTTGAGAAATAATAATAATAAACGGCCTACCGAAACAGCATTTTGGCTCCATCGGATTCGGTGCTGAGCTTGTTCTTCGAATTGTTCTAAAACAAACCAAAGAAGAAAAAAAAGTCGTTCTCTACCCCGAGGAGAAATCGTCGCCGACAGAGACCTTTGCGCCTGCCAAATGCCGTCTCCATCAGACAACGGGTCTGATTAACATCTTTTACAACTTCAGAAATCGTTTTATTGCCTGTTTTCTTAGCAACTGCACGTTCTACGTACCAATCCTAAACTGCTTATCCGTTAGCATAAGCAGTGATCGGGTTAAATTTTGGCGATATCCATAATTTTTTGTTGATCTTTTTAACAGTGAAATTTTTTAAGGATGGGGTAGTTAGCCAAGCGATCCAGTCTTTATTTAGTCACCTGCTAGGACAAAACAAGCATGCTGTGGTGAAATTGTAAAGATAACATACTCGTTTAAATATGTTTTACGAGGCATGTTAGTTACGAGGCAATCGCTGGAAGATTCAATTTGTATTTAATGAAATTTGGTAAATTTCAAGGATATAGCGGCGGAAGTGCTCGCTATTGGATTTAAGTATATTTTAGAGAATTTCATGGTTTGCACGGAAGTTGTACCTAGCATCAAATGTTATTTCATGATGCCCACTAAAAAATATCCTCAAGCCGTTGCAACAACAAGATATTGATAAACTTCAATAAAGGCCAAGTTGATTCAGTTCTTTTATTCCACAATTATGTTCAAACAACATTTTCTGTTGCACATACAACGGTTTTAAAAAAATCAGCCGTATAATCTAAATCTTAATCATCAGCAAAAAAATTAGGAACAACAAAGGACCTAACATTAAACCCTGGGTGACCCCAACATCAACGAATCTAGGATCTCAGAATATTATTAACTCTAACTCACAAAAAACTTATTTGCTATAAGTATCTCTAAAACTAACGTTGGAAAAAAAAACAATAATAGTTTTATGATTAACCATATCAAAGGCCTTAGTAGCACCAACAAACAAAACAGCACAAACCTTATCCCAATTCAGCTCATTATGGATAATAACGAAAAACTCTCACGAAGCCGACTCCGTTACTCATACCTTGGCGAAGTCCATGTTAATGAAGACTAAGTACATTAAACTTATTTTAAAAAGTAGTAGTTCTGCTTTTAACTACTTTTTGGAGTGCAATAGGTTTATTTCGATCGCCTTTTTGTTAAAAATACGAATAATAGTCGCCGATTTAAGCTTTGCCGGTACAAGTCTCTGATCGAAAGATAAATTAAATATGTGAGTTATGGCCGGACTAAGTCCTTCGTTATCAAGTGAATTTATCGGTTCCAACTGATCAATATAGATATTACCTTATTGTTCGAAACAGGAGCCATTAAGAAAGATTTCCAGCAATAACCAGAAGGTATGGAATTTGCTACTGCGTTATTCGAGAAAAACTTAGCACGTAATTTATTGGGAATAACTGTAAAACAACAATTTAGCTAATTTAAAATATCCAAACCATTTGTAAGAACTGTGCCGTGGCCTCTTGGTCACCATTAAACCATACAGCGTACAGAAGCAGTTCCTTGTGCGCATTTACTGCTTCTCTAGTAAGTTTTATATATTACGCAAATTTTGAAAAGTTTTAAATTGACGAACCCCACTAATCTATTTAAAATTCTAATTTGAATCAAAATGTTAACTCTTTTCAATTTCTTTTAGAACATAAGTGTGATTCTAATAAAATGTGGAAAAATCTATATGAAGAAAAAAAATACGAGCAATGCGAAATAAAATCGCGCAGTTTAAAAATTTTGGGAATAAATATAATACTGCGCAACAGTGAAACCGCGCGAAATTTTGTCATTTAAAGTTGTGTTTATATAACGATACAAGACTACGAAAAAATTTAGCTCGATTCACACAAATGAAACCACCTGTGTATTTTAAATAGTATGTAATTACAATTTATAACTTTATGACATTTTTGTCTTTACCACTAAGTTTTGGATTTAATTTTTTTTTTGTTTTTTTTTATTTTTTGAAAAAAATTACTCAACCGATTACCAACAAAATATTTTTTTTTTCATTTCCAGTGAATTAATAATGATTCCACCAATGTCTTATTCATATACATATATAAATATTCTTATTGTATCACGAATAATTTAAAATAGTATGATGTCATTACTTGTTATATACACGGGGCACAGCACAGCTCCACTAATAAATAAATGAGCCAAATAAAACAACAACAAAAAAGTCATAAACGAAGAAAAAAAAATTGAATTAAATAACATTCTAAATTTAGTAAATTATATATGATCGTGTGTGTGTGTGTATGTATGTGTGTACGTGAAACTATATAACAACTATAAAAAATAAACTATGTAATCAAGTTAGTATTGTATGGATATCAATTGTGCTACTGTTTTCATGTTGTTCGTGTGATCTCTACAAGTAATTTGGCTGAAATAAGAACTATATACCTCAAAATAAAATTAATTTCGGTTTCATTCGATTTTCTTATTTATTTTGTGTATATTATCTTAAGTAAATCTAGATCAAGGTTTATTTATTTATTTAAGCGATATACACAATTTTGTTTTAAGTCATCCTTTTTTAAATAAGCAGAGTAACATTCACATATAATATTCCAATCAATCATTAAATTCATAACAAAACAATAAAAAATATGATTCGCGTTGAAAAACAACGTCAGTGGAGGAGTAGCATGCGATGGTATTGTATTTTTTTTTTTGGGGGATTGGAATGCATAGTTAACTGATGAAATACGCGAACAATAAAAATGAGGAAACAAAATCCCACGCATGTTTTGTATTACATTTAGATACGAATCACATTAGCACACTGTGTACGTATAGTTATGTAATTCTAGTTAAAATTTAGTGTTTCTAATAAGAATACCACATAAACGCAGGATACACAAAATTTGATTTCGTTATCACGGTTATTGTCGTTTGCGACATTGTCAGAGCATATAAAGGTATATCACAGTGAAACCACAACAAACGAGGTGATATATATATATATATATATATATATATATATATATATATATATATATATATATATATATATATATATATATGTATATATATATATATATATATATATATATATATATATATATATATATATATATATATATATATATATATATATATATATATTATATATTATTATTATTATATTATATTATATACGTTATCCGTCTCGCTTGTTTAAGAACATTTTTTTTAAACATCTGATTATTTCTAAAGGTGTTTGGTGTGTCTCATTAGAAACCACCAAATGTGTCTAGTATACCTTCAAGTGGTAACACCCGGGCAACGATGGAATACTCATCGGCAAAATACTAGATGCGAGTGCAATCAATACACTATAAAAACGCAATGAGTTTAACAAACAAGGAAACAATTACCCCAGGTGGTATACCTGATGCTCAGGAAAATCCACTCTCTTCGGAGATCGGCCTCATGGATTCTGGGGGAGACCAATCCCAAGATATGTTAGGCAAAAATAATAATACTCTACTGAGTACAAAAGAAAAGGATATTTCATATCCATTACAAAGAAGTCAGAAGTTAACTCGATCTCCTACAAAAGTCACAAACCCCTTTTTGGAAGGCAACATTAGTGCAACAAAAGGAGCAAATCGTCCTGAAAAATAAGGAAAACCTGAAAAACGAACTGTTGCAAGAGAACTGCAATCGTTCTTTAACTGAGAAAAAACTACAGTGAATTGCCAATAGTGCATTGGTCGATTCCACAAATATAAACAAGCAACTGAATCAAACAATTGCATGGATGCAGGAGCGTTAGTACTCTTAAATCAAAGGAAGTCAATAACCAAAAGAATAATATAATTACAACAGCTGTGCAAGAGCACGCCATACATATAAAGAAGAACTAGCTAGGGAAACGGAGTTTGTAAGAGTTATAAAGCAAAGGAACAAAAGGAAATTAAATAATACTCCATCTCCTCCTCAATTACAACTAAATGTTCCAAAGGTTATAACAAAAGAGCCACAAAAACTAGCTCAACCCCCACCAATAGTAATAAATGAAATCAAAGATTATGACTTACTATATGAAAAAATAAAAACAATACCTGCAACAGATCAGTTTAACGCAAAGGTGATGAATGGAAAAAACATCAAAATAAACTTGAAAGATAGTGAAAGTTACCGACAAGAATGCTCAATGAAGAAAAGCACTATTAGCACACGTTTGAAGACAAATCAACTAGACCAATCAGAGTGATGGCTAAAAACCTTCATTTCACATGTAAAATAGAAAAGATGATTGATGACTTAAAAGCGCAGGCATTTAAACCTGTTGATGCATCAATTCAACTTAAAAAACTGAATAAAACACCTTTTAATATGTTTATGTTGACCTTCGATGCCGATAAGATAATCGAAAAAATATATCAAATTAAGTACATCGTAGGATGCAGAGTGATTATACAGCCTTTACGAAGGTCTAAGCTTATACCACAATGCCATCAATGCCAAGCGTATGGACATACACAAAATTACTGCATAAGGAACCAAGATGTGTCAAATGTATCGGAAAATATCATACAAGAGATTGCGTACTACCAAACAATGAGCAGGCCAAATGCATTCACTGTGGAGAAAATCATCCCGCTAACTATAGAGGATGCAGTGTTGCTGTTTCAAAAATTTCAAATTTAAGTAGAAAACCAACCATTCGAAAAAACAAGCCCGAAGTAATACGACGAAAATTATCGGAAATTCCTCGGGAGGAAATGATCAATCTGACTTACGCTCAAGTATTAGGGAGTAAAGTAAATCAAAGAGAAACTACCCAAAGTGAGGATATTAATCAAACTCTGAAATTGAAATTAAGTAAACTTAATACGTTTGATGAGCGATTACACACACTTGAGTATAGAGCTAAGGGAGCTAACCCTAAACAGAAAAATGGCCAATGATCTTAGAATTATATGCTGGAATGCCAATGGACTAATGCAGAGATCACTACTTTTGGAAGAAAATTAATATATGGAAATCTTATATTCCCGAATACTAAAAACGTTTAAGTCCAGAAAAAAATTATTTCGAAAAAAAAAATCCAAAAATAAAATTACAGAAAAAAAAATCCCGAAAAATAATTTTTATATATTTATTTCATTTAAACGTTTAAATTTTTTATAGCATTGTGTTCCTTGCTAAACCCTTTAAAAATGACATTTTGGACCACCTAGCCTTCTCAGTCACATGTTCGTGTCCCAAAATTTGAATTAGGTTATAAAGACATATGTAGGCCTTACCAACTAGAACATTTAAGCGCCGGTGCCATGCCTCAACTGAATTTTAGGTTCTGGGCAAGTTATCTGTAACTAACTCGCTCACTGACCAAAATTCTGGCGTATATTGTAGAAATATAGTATGTAAATGTAGTAGTTAAAAATGTAGAAGAAAATCCAGAATAAATCTAGAAATCTCTATTTATAAAGTGGCGCGGCCCACTTTATAATAAATAGAGATTTCTAGATTTATTCTAGATTTTCTTTATATTCTACATTTAAAACTTTCGGGATATTGAGTTTCTAAATATTTTTATTCTATATTTTAATTTTTCGGGATTTTAAAATTCGGGAGTTTTTTTTTGGGATTTTAAATTTCTGGATTTTTTTTCTATATATAGTAGTCAACCCACTAATGCAACATCAACAAGAATTGCAGGTGGTCTTGGAAACATAAAAATCAGAAACAGAAGAGCTGAAATATGAAACAGTTGAAATACAAGCAACTGCTGTTAACGTCAAAACGAAAAATAATTATGTTAGTGTTGTTAGTGTTTACTGCCCTCCGAAACACGCGCTAAAAGAAAAAGATTATCTCGAATTCTTCAGTAAACAAGGAAAAAGATACATAATTGGAGGAGATTTTAATGCAAAAAAATGTCCATTGGGGTTCTAGGGTAACAACGACTAAAGGTAAAGAACTGCTTAAAGCTGTCAGAAAATTCCGTAGTGGAACCTTGTCAACTGGAAAGCCCACCTACTGGCCTATACAGATCAAAACAAAATACCAGACTTAATTGACTTTTTTATAATCAAAAATATATCAATGAACTAAATACAATTAGACGAAAGTCGAGACCTAAACTCGGACCATTATCCTATACTTTTGACATTAAGCGAAAAAATTATTCAAAAAAAGAAATCCAAGCCTAAAAATAAAAGAGTGTAGGATAGCAGTTCGTGATTAATTCTAGACATGTATTAGTATGTCGAAAGAACATTTTTTAAATATAGACGAAACAGTCCAAATTCGGGCTTTTAAGGAGGATGGTCATAGTTTTCGCCAAATTGCAGCTAAAATTGGAAGAAGTTCAACCGTTGCGCAGAAACATGGAATTGTTTCCATGTTTCTATTGAACGTAGAAACATGGAATTAACAAATCATGGATTTAGCAGCAAAGTGAAGTACTATTACCTTTGACACCTTAAGGCAACATAGCAATGACTCGAAAAAAATTTTATTATTAATTATTAACGATTTTAGGCGAAATTTTCATATGATTTTACCAAAACGAAATTAGAAATTAAAGTTTTCGTTTCAGTTTTCGTCAAGTGGAACTCAGTTCAGCGAAAAAAAGAGTAAGTTTTTCTCTATGCATCAGAGATGGCGCGCAAAACTCTCCAAAGCAACTTCACGCATTGACATTTTGACATTTTCATTGTTTAAGAAAAATAAATTGCCGTTATGTCCATATTTGCTTAATTTTTTCTGTGTGACATTATGGATAATATATTTTTTTGTGCGCTTCATTAGCAAACATTAGCTTGTCAACGAAACGGATTCTCCAAAAAAATTTCGATTTGTTTTGATCTGAGTACTAAGCTCAAAACTCTCTCTATTATACAAGCCGTATTCATTGCATACTAATGCTATATATAATCATATACACATGAGAATGTATTGGAACTGAATGTATTGAAACGTGTCGATTTATGATTTAGAATATAGTGTAAAATAATATAAACATTCCCATACTATAAAACAAAAGAGAGCAAGTAAAAAGTGTCAAAAAAAAAATTTAAAAGGCAAAATTGATGTTATTCTTTTCCTACACAAAACACAAATAACAAAAAAAGAGACAAAAAATTCTCAATTATCTATACACATTAAATAGTGTGCGTAACTTCGAGATAAATATTAAATTTAAATTAAATTTACGAAAAAAAAATATACGAAATCTGTTCATATGAACTGATTTTAATGCTTAGGAACAGAAAAAAAATTAAAAAGCGTGGGTACGTTCTTTCACCAATAACTTCTCAAAAAGGGAGACAGATAAATATCCAATTTTAAAGGTTCACTCCGTATTGAAAAAACAGTAGCAGAACTCTAAGTACCTGCAAGTTACGGAATGAAATATTTTCTTAATAGTTTAAGAAATACCTAATGTTTTTTATTACCCTGGCAAAAGGTGTTTTTTTTAGAGGCGGCAGATTTTAAATTGAAATGATGTACAGAAAATATTTTTAATATCCATGAAATCGGCAAATAATTTTACGACATTAATATGCATTTAAATATTATTTGGCGCGTTTATGGCTTAATCTGAAGGTTCAATTTTCACACACTCTTTGCAGTAACTCAAACTATACTACGGCAATAATACGTCGTTTGTTGGCTCCTGCGTCGTGTGGTGGCCAATTAACCGGTCCATTTCGTGAAATTAATCGTTAGTCAAATGCTTATTTTAATAAATTAATGGTATGGGGCGCTGAGTGACTTGAGGCACCGTCCTGCTGAAATCGCATGTCTGCAAAATTATTGCCTTCCAATTTAGACATGAAAAATTTAGTAATCATGTGTCTGGATGTAATAGTGTTTCGAAAATTGCTTGAAGATTACCATGGCTCCAAAGCCGGCTTCTGTTTAGTGACATAGCGATTTAACCAAAAATCTCCCTCATCACTGATAAAAATTTTCAAATGAAACCAAACTAACCTCAAAACAACTGAGAACTGTCTAATCGTCTGTCACAGAAAACAGTGTTGCCAATTTAAAGTTCTCCGCCTCTAAAAAAACATCCTTTATATGTAATCTATATGTGTATGTATATAACAATAAATGCTTGTAAATATGTGAGTAAGTCTCACATGTGCGCTTTAGCCGCTAAGCCGTTCGTCATAATATTTTTATCATATAATATTTGTAAAGCCATAAAATTAATTCCAAAAAGTACCAACTTGCAAGATATTCTAAATCTTCTGCTTTAAATTACGCATTAATGTTAAATTGCGGGAATTGGCGCTAAACACTCATATCGTTTTTTTGGTATCACAAATTTTCGGGCATCAGGGCGTTCAGTGGTAAATTTCAGGTTGGTGAACCCAATTATAACTTGTATTTACTTGCTGTAAATGTTGATATTCGTAATTTTAAAATAATTTTCTCTTGGTACTTGGCTGAATGCAAATAAATTATTTTTTATGGTGATTTCAACCTTTATATGGTAGTAAGCAACCATCTGACTGCTTGTCTGAACATACATAATTTATATTATTTGCCATTTAGGCCGACTAGAAATAATAGTCTCTAAAATTTGATGATTGTGTATCAACCTGATAAACATAACCTCACATTTTATCGACAGTAAAATGTGCGGTACCTGCTATCTTGGACCATGACATGGTTTTTGCTCGATATAGATTTTGTCGTACTAGAGATTAAATAGTTTATAACGTTGTTCGTGAGTACAAAGCAATTGAAAAATATTTGCTCATAAAAAATATAAAAAGTATGGACTAGATCTTGATTTGAATTCTTTTAAGTATTTGAGTAAATAAAATGCATCAATCAAGTATTTCTACTTTCGAAATGTTAACAACCTAAAGAAACTTTCAGTCATTGGATTTTCTGCTGATGAGATCTTGAAAGGTATTTTATAATCTTTTGGGAGTGCGTCCATTACCAGATATTAATAGTTCCTCTGTAGATAAACCCTTTAGATTTATTTGAATAGATGGATTTATGGTGAAAAAAAACCATTTTGAAAATTAAATCGGAATCTGGATATGATATGATTCATTTCAAAGTACTGAAACTATTTATTGTTCTTTTTCCGCCACACGTTACATTTATCGTAAACCAGTGTTTGACAAAATCTGTCTTCCCGAATTTATGGAAGGTGGCTTACATCATTCCTTTACCTAAAAAAGAAGGAAAACTGGCACACTTTTGGGAAGTTTTAGTAGAGAACAGGGGATGCGTTGATCCTGACTATAATATTAAATTGTTACAACTTGGAGCTGAAATACATGATGTGGGTGCAACCTACCTTCTGGCAATGTTGAAATTTCAGACTACTTAATTCTATTTGTACTTCTTTCCGTTTACTAATACTTTGTCTTTAAAAGTCGTTATCATAAATTCAAGCTAACACCACAATATTCACAATTTTTTTTACTATTCTAATATATTAGGAGTTGTAATTCTATTTATAGTTACAAATAATCTTGTGGTTAGTATACAATTTAGTATATGTATCTAAAGATTAATAAAGATAATTTCATTATCACGTTTTATTGACTTGCATAATTATAAAAAGTTATTTGAATTAACAATGAAGTATGTATAGTGCACGGAGAAAATCGCGATTCAGAGTTTGATTCAAAAAAAATTTCGTTCATTGAACTGGTAGTTTCGAAAGATATGTGATAACGGCCGATTATTATAACGCCTTAAGTAATTATGATTTTACTGCAGGAAAACCACAACAAGACTAATTATGTCACCTTAACGATGTAAATATGTAGAGATATTACAAAAACTCAAAATACAAACAGATGAACTTTTGAAATACAAACTTAACCGCATAGATTGGAAAACGAGATAAGGATTGCAATTGACTAATTAGTTTTGACATAAGCATATTTTATATACGTTAAATATATTTTGACAACAGTTCTTTTGACCTTCCCTTAGAAAAGATCGTGCGCAAAGTAGATCATCATCCTTTTCCCAATACCGGTCGCTAGTTCGAGTCAAGAGTACCTTATTTTCACATAAGCCTGATTTTTGCCAGCTCTAGCGTTAAAATCACCAATCACTATTCCAACGTCGTATGGCTCCTACGAGAGATCCCTATCTATGGGTTGGCTAACATCAGCGGGCGCGTGAATAGAAATGATCGACAAGTTGAGTAGCTGCTTTAAAATCCAAAACAGCATTTTTGATTTGGGCGGCCTAAGACGAAATTTAACCCCAAGATTGCTGAGGTTTTCTCCACTGGAAATCAACGTATAGCCTTAGGACAAATGTTCTCTATTTTTTGGCCACAAAGTTTCGAACGATACTCATTACTGATGTTTAAAAAGGAGTTGATTAGCACAAAAATACTGACCTAAATTCACATAATTTCAATTATACAAAACTTCTATAGGCATGCCTAATAATAGTTGTATTATTGTAATGAATAATTTTGGTTATGAACAAAAACAAAATTAACAGTCATGCCATCTTTATTAAAGTACCATTGCAATTTGTTACACATCGCTGCCCGCTGAATTTTTTTTTTGTATTATTCCATTAATTATGTATGAAACAAAGCGGGAAGATAAAACTATTCATATTATAGGACATACAACTATTTTTCGTACCAGTGTTTCGTAGTTTTAAAGTTTATACATTTATAATGACCGAAGTATGTTTTCTCATTTTTCGCGGTTTACTTTTAACGTCCTACTTTAGTACCTTACGAATTTTATCAACAATAAACTCATTTTTACATCGCTGATACAACACCCAAGAAGGGTTCTTTCGTTCTTAAACCCAAAATGTAAAACTTTTACCAATTTAAAAATAAAGTATATAGAGTTAATACAGGGTTTTCCAATAAGAGGTTTCATGATGATATTTAAAAAAATAACGAGTATTTTTTAAGAGAAATCAATGAAGGTTTATTTCATTGTAAAGAGGAAGGTATGCCAATAACATTTGAAAACGATATCAGCCAATTAGCCGCCACGGCTACGCTTGCAGCACCATATACTTCTCATGAAATTTTCCGTGACCAATTCGCCCATTTGCGGCTGTATGTCCTCGATAACTTCACGAATTCCATCTTTAAGGTATTGAATCGATTGTGGAGCATTGGCATGTTATCTTTCGCGTGGCCCCAAAGAAAAAAGTTAACAGGTGTTAAATCACAAGATCTTGGTGGCCAATTATGATAACCTCTTCGAGAAATAACACGGTCAGGAAACTTTTCTTGCAATATTGCGATTGTTTCGTTTCTTGTGTGGCACGTAGCGCCGTCTTGCTGAAAATAAACGTCATCCATAACAATATCTTCCAATTCCGGCCATAAAAAGTCATTAAACAGAGCTCGGTAGCGCAATCCATTCACCGTAACAGTTGCACCAGCCTTATTTTCGAAAAAGTAAGGTAAAATCACACCGCCAGCCCAAAAACCGCACCAAACAATGACGCGTTAAGTATGGAGAGGCTTTTAAACAATCATTCTTGGATTTTCTGAGCCCCAAATGCGACAATTCTGCTTGTTAACGTAGCCTCCGAGATGAAAATCAGCCTCCCCCCTGAAGATTATTTTTCGATGAAAATCCGGATCATTTTTGCTGTGAATTTTAACAATTTCAATGCGTTGTTGAAGCGGGGGTATTGTACCATTTTTAATAATGGTGTAGTTTTGACAAGTAAATGTCAAAAGATGACAGTTTCAAAATTGACAGCTGCCCAAATAGCAGGCTATTCAAAATGAAACTTTTTATTGGGTAACCCTTTAGATTTCAGTTATTTATTTATGTTGGGTTAATTATTTATGTTAGTGACCTGTAAAATTCGATGTAGGAGTAGATCGTGATTAACCAAGGCAAAGGCTCCAATAATTTTTTTACCGTTGATCCAAAAACTCAATCAAAGCCAATTCTGCACTTTTTCCAAATCTAAAGGCATATTGACAATCGGTGATGACATTGTATTTAAAAAGGAAGGCCGCAATTCTTGTTTTTAGTGCTTTCTCCATGGCCTTGTTCATCACTTAGGATGTAATCTGGTTTAGTGTTCAATAGCATGTTGGCCTTTTTGAATTCGTAAACAATATTCGACAAAAACAGACCAAAATCTTTTGCACTCGATTCCGGGTCAATCAAAATATTCGAATGTAACCATGAACCAAGTTATTTTTGTATCTTTACACGTTTGAATCATCACAACCACCTGCCTAATACAGTTTTTTGGAATATGCTTGAAATTTAGAATTTGTCAGGAGTTTTTCATTAAAGCTATTTAATAATCGATGTGATATCCCAGGTTTAAGTTTGACCTTCGACTAGCGATAAAATTAAATGCCGAACTAACCTGTTTTAAAATGACAGATTAGGATGATCAAATTGATGATTTTACGAGGAATTTACACTAAAAGAGTCTACAGAGCCTATCTTTTCAAACTTATTCGATTAGTTTGGAAAAGGGAAAAAGTGCCTGATGAATGGAATGTGGCCGCTTTATGCCCTGCCCTTAAGGAATTATCTTTTATCACAGCATACAAATTACTGTCATAATACTGGAAAGAATCACTGCAATGGTGACGACCAAAAACGATTTCGTTTCATCCGAATCAATCAGTCAATGATCAACTTGTATCGAGTTCTTTTTTGTTGATTCAATTTTTAGAATTTAGCAGTAGCGACCAAACATTTAAAGGAGTTCTAGTACCACATTTCAATAAACCTAAACCACCCCTGGAATCAGAGAAAACTCTTAGAAATCACTATTTTCTGATTTTGTTATTTACAGTTTGAACCCTTTTACCATTCTAACCAGTTCTTCGTTCATTATACAAATACTTTCATTTGTTGGTTTTTATATTTTTGATCCGCATACGTGCTTGCGCCTTAAGAAACTCAAATTAATCATAGAACAAAGAGATCTTATTCGTCCAATTCGGTTTCAGAGAAAAACATTCGACTATAGAACAGGTCCACAAAATGACAAACATAATTGAAAATGCGCTGGAAAGCAACGAAGACATTTTCGGGTAAAATATTGAGATCATTACTCTTCATTGAGGAAAATAACAGCAGGAGTACTACAAGGTAATGTCTTAGGACCAATTCTTTATATCCTTTATGAAAGAGACCTCTAGAACTAGGACAGCTGGAAAAAGATAAACTAATTCGAGACTAACCAATGGGTTATATCCCACAAATAGAGTACCACTAAAAATCGCTAGAAGTCGATTTGATGAGCGATATTTAAAGGCTAGCCCTTGTGCCAATTTAAAAATAAAGTAAGTTAAATCTGTAGATTCCAATTATTTATTTATGTTGGGTTTGATAGTGTTGTTGACATAAAATATAACAAAACAAAAACTTGAATTGAAAACTTGATAAAAGATAGATTGATTATATCAAGAGCGAGAAGAAACACATAAAGGTCAAGGAAACGAGATACCTATATAGTAACAATCAAAGGAAAACACAAACAACTATTTCAACGTACATAAAAGAAAATCTCGCGCGCTTCAAAATTAATTTTCAATTGACTAATTTATAATAATTAATTAAATAGTTATATAGTTAAAACAAAACTAAAAAAAATGTGTATTACTGAGCATACGCTTTTATATTATTTTGGGTGTGGCTATTTTTTATATTAACTAATTTATAATTTTTTTTACTACATCATAGTTCTATTTGAATATGATTTCAAATTTAATTTAATTTAGCAAATTACTATGCTCACGGGTTTAATTACTGTAGTAATCAAATTTATTACATGCAGTGTTCACCCAATAATAAAATGGGTCAACTCTGCATTGATAAAACCAAAATATATAAAATCGATTGACTGCAATCGAGTTCAACTCGCGTTGAATTGTACGCAACCAAATCAGCAGCAACAACCACAATCAAAAAAACGTTACAAGATTAACAATAAAAAAATTGATGATAGTGCGCCGCGAGATGAATATGAGATCATACACTAAAAAAATTAATTTTAAGACACCGCACCAAACAAATCGAAAAAATCAAACTACACATTCACCACAGTCCACAACGCGTTTATATCGGCGGTTCCGAAATAAATAAAATAAAAAAACGAAAATAGCTTGATGACGTCATTTTATAATTAAACCTTACCTTAAAGTTATTCTTAACACACCAAGCTTCTTCCAAATTTCTTGAATATATTATATATTTACTATCAATATGTAAATTATACAAAAAGTATATTTCGACAATTGAAACACTTTAATTTTAATAAAAAAATAAATTCACGTCACTATAAATTTTTGACATTCAATCAAATTCAAACTTTTTATTCAACTTTTTTTTTTTTTAGCAAAACTATAAACCAAACTACATATATTCAACAGAACAGAAACGAAATGTTTTATTTTTATTGAAATTAACAGAAAAACTTATATAATTTACTTTTCGTCGAATTTATTATTTTTTTTTTTTTAACTTTCTTTTTAAAAACACACAACTTAACCGTAGTAATGTCACGAAACTACTAAAAAATATAAATATTTACTACACTTACACAATATAAAATAACAACAAATTCATTCGTTTGCATGTGTAATTTGTATACGTATACGCGCAATTGATGAAAATGTGCGACAACACAATCATACAAATTAAACTGTTCGAAACTAAAATGTTTGATTGGGCAGGGCAACTCGTCGATACGTAAACAAAAATATTTTAAAGTTTTATACACTGGAATTACACTCGATTTATACACTTTAAATAAATTTATAGCTTGATTTAATGTTATTTAAATGTTGGGTATGATAGTTTTCGATAAAAAATTAACTTTTCGATTAGTTTTATTTGATGACCGCCGTTTTAATTCGACTTAACACTGTAACGCCATATTTCTGATTACGTCATTTTTTTGTGTTTTATAACACTTTGAAATCGAGAACAAGGTGAAATTCAAATAAAATTTTCGAACAGTTTTTTAAAAACAAGTTCCACCGTAAAATAAGTTCCACGTCAATTTATCGTGTTCCACAAAACAAATATATCAATCTGAATCCACATTTACCGAACGTAGACCATTTTTCGGCCACTTTTCGTTTTCGACCACCATGTGCTTCCACATTTTTTTTTGTTTTATTTCAAGTTCTCCAGTTTCACGCCATTTTGGTAATTTTGACCTCGTGAAAACGTCGCGTCGATATTTGCGTAAAGAATCTTCGGTGTCATAGTCAAAAGAAATTCTATTTTTTTTCATTTTAATTTTGTCAATTTGTGAAAAAACGTTAAACTAGACTATATTACAATGGGCGTACAAGTAATTCCAATTTCCGATGGAGATGGTAAGTTTATCAATATAAAAAAAATTTAGTGTATTAATTTCTGTGATGTGCAAAAAAAAAAAGAAAAAGTTAAATGACAAAATAAAAAAAATGGTTCCCCATCCTAATCTATATTGCAGGCAGCACATATCCAAAAAAAGGTCAAGTAGCTGTTGTCCATTATACCGGAACACTAGGTAATGGCAATGTATTTGATTCGTCAAGAACCCGCGGTAAACCATTTAAATTTACGGTGGGACAAGGTGAAGTGATTCGTGGTTGGGATGAGGGTGTACCCCAAATGTCGGTAGGACAACGTGCTAAATTAGTATGTTCACCCGACTATGCGTACGGAAGTCGAGGCCATCCAGGCGTTATCCCACCCAATGCCACACTAACATTCGACGTTGAATTGCTAAAAGTTGAATAAATCCGGCGTTTTTTTATAATACACATAATCTAATTTTAATTTAATAATATAAATAATAATTTGGTTAAATTTAATTTTTTTTTCTACAATTCATCATCATCATAATATTATAAACGTACAATATAATTTAGACACAAAATGTTAAAAAGTTAATGCCTTTTCCGATTTTTGAACATAAAATTTAAAAAAAAAAATGATATATCTGTTTTATTCTTTTAACTAATAATTTATAAATAATACAGCAAATTTTAATATATTATAATATCTAGATAATGTAATAATATATAAATATATGAATATAATAGCATGAAAGATAACTTGTCATAAAAATAAAAAAAATTGCGCGTACCATCGAGTGTTTGTGCACACTGCACTCGACGAAGACGACACCCATTAATAGCGTGATTCCAGAGGTGTAGGTAAATTTTGTTATACTTAATCCATTCATTTTAAATAATGTATTCAAACGATTTCAAATATTCAAATTTGTTGCAATAAATGTGAAATTTAATTAAAAAATAAAAACAGATTAATACAAACAAAAAAAACAATGCCTTTTGAATTTCTTAGAGACCCAGCCGAGATACAATGCCATGAACCATTTATAGATTATAAATTCGTAAAGGATTATTTTCTAGTATAGTACGGAAAAAAGAAAAACAAGCTTGACCCCGACGTGATTTGAACACGCAACCTTCTGATCTGGAGTCAGACGCGCTACCGTTGCGCCACGGAGTCTTACATTTGAAGTGATTTAAATATTAATCTACCTATATATATAAATTACTGATAAAAATAATCAATAATATAGCTTATGTTAACGGTCACGCAGATAAGGACTGGAACGTGCAATCGCTAAAAAACCAGGCGCGTTTAATGGTTCTTTATCAGCTATGATATATTATCTTTTGGAACGCATGCGAAAAGCCAATCTGTCAATCATTTGTATTTATGTGCCTACTGATGTAAGCCGACCCAAAGATAAAGTCTCATTTTACAACAACTTGGATGATCTGATTGGAACCCTACCGGGGCACGATGTCAGGATAGTGAATGTCGACTTTAATGCTAGAGCTAGCAAAAAATCTTATGTGAAAACATAGGTCTGTTCTCCCGACACGATCTATCTAGCGACCGATGATAATAGAGAAAGAATGATGCACTGTGCGATGAACTTATCGTGGCTAGCACATTCTTTTCTCAGAAAATTATTCACTTGGAAATATAGACACACCCTCGTAAGATGTCCCGACGTCAAATTGTCCAAGTGTTAATTTCTAAGGGAAGGTCTCGGATCATCCAAGATGTTAGATCTTATCGACCGGCCGCCGAATTTGTAGGCAGTGATCATCAATTTTTCACTGCAAAGCTAAGAAGGCGGTTTTCGTAAGAGTTAGGGATCAGAGGAAAACTATCCCTACTAGGAGAACCACCAAGCAAATTTGAAGACGGAAACAACTTGAACGATGGAACGCTAAAGTCTTAAGAGACACCAACTCTGCAATGAGCGCAGTTCACGTTACCCCTTTAAAGGAGTCACCAGACCGCACCATGCATACCTTCAAACCTATAAGTCTATTCTCCATTGTCATTCGGGACCAGGATGGAAACCTCCGTGTAAACATCGATGCAGGGCGCTTGGAAGGAACATTACACGCCTTGCACGTGTTGTTGTCGATGTCGGTTTTAACTTTTAAATCACGTGACGTAATCCGTCTGTGTAATTGCATCAGTTTGAGGTTTCTCGAAGAATTGAACGGGAATGCGAATAGTGGCTTCATACATGAGTTTTGCGGAAGAAGTTTGAAAATTATCATGAAACGAAGACCTAATAGCACCGATGGAAGAATTCGAGTCCAATCCGGACGACCATAACACATAATAGCTGACTTAAGAGATCGATGCCAATGCTTGATCAACCCGGTAAAACCCAGATACTTTGATAATTCAGCAATCGTTTCAGCCTTGATGTCTGAAACAGGAATAGCTTTCGGCAAAGGAGTGTAGCTGTCGATCAAGTAATGCTGATGTTGTGATATTGGAAGGGGTCCAATACTATCTAGGTGAATCTCTTAAAAACGTTGGGAAACCTTAGAATAGTTTTCAATATGAAATTTGGTGTTCTGGGAAACTTTAGCCTTTTAGCGAGCCAGACAGTTTTGATCCATTCTTCTTACGTCGTTGTTGATGGAAGTCCATATAACTTTATAAAATATTTGATACCCAAAGAGGCCGCCAGCAACTTTCTTTCATAATCACTATAACGTTGTTGCATCCCATTAAGACAAAGCGAGAAAAAACTCAAAGGTTCCCTTGAGCGATGGCTGGAGTTTACAAAAGTCAAAATCTCTCAAAGATTCATCCGACAAGTATAACCCGTTTATCACTTTTCTTGAATTCCTTTAAATAATTGTTTAAGATGGCTTGATTACCACCAGATTGAAGGATAAAGCGTCGATACAAATTAATCATCCTCAGTGATTCCAAAAACTATCAATATAATGATTTAGAAAATCGATCTTTGGCTAAATTGCAACCATTATTCATTGGCAAATAATTTGAAGGTGCTTTAGGTGTTTTTTAAGCAATGATGAGGCAATGAAAATTTCGTCTAAATAGACGTAGCAGAATTCCAAATGTTGTAGTATGGAATGCATGAAACGCTGGAAAGTTTGAGCTACGTTTTTAAGGCCAAAAGTCATGCGTTTAAATTTAAATAGTCCGAAAGTAGTTGATATATGCGGTTTTAGAAATATCCTTAGATTCGATGGGTCTTTGGTGATACGACCGGACAAGATCGATCGTGGAGAAAAATGTGCGACCATTTTTTGACATTGATGCGAAAATCCTTGATAATGAGCAATTTTTGAATTTACCGTTGTAAATGTAGTCGAATATGATGATTTATTGATTTCGCAGATAAATCTGTAACCACCTTTAACTTGGTCTGCAATTAAATCGTAAACGATTTAGTTCAGACAAAAAAAAACTTGACTCAAAAATTTCTTTGAATTCACGATTAAATAAAATAAAATGGTTGCAATAAAAAAACCAAATAAAAAATACGGAAATACCGTGGTTAAAAATATGATAATATCCATTCTAAAATTAATTTAAATCAAACAAATAAAAATGATAAATGTAACGTACACGACCACAATTTCGCACGTGATTACAAAACATAACCTAACAAAAATATTTTGCCAAGTGGGTTTTCTAACCCCGTGAAACACAAAGTACATTTTACGACCGAGTATAGGAACTAAAAGCGATTCCAAATTATGAAAGAAGTAAGGCAAAAATTGATTAATGCTGATCACTTATCGCCCTATATCTTTCTGAAATCAAACCTGTATGGTGCAAGTAAGGTAAATGTTCCAAAGGTTTTTCAAAAGAATTTC
Source organism: Tipula confusa (assembly GCA_963556175.1). NCBI lineage: Eukaryota > Metazoa > Arthropoda > Insecta > Diptera > Tipulidae > Tipula > Tipula confusa. Next base: position 33,457,527 of record OY744476.1, read on the forward strand.
AAGATTTGAAATCCTTCGAGTGTCATATTCGTGTCGCGTGTGGTACCATATATCATATACCTGACACTTACTCAAATATAATAAGTATGAGAGATGGCTAATGATCTCTCATACTCATCAGTTAGACTCTAACTCTCACAGCCGCACATAACAGATCATCAGCATAAGCCAAGATTTGGTTGGACTGACGGTATAAGTTGTTTCCTGTGGTGTTAAATTTTTTTTAAACATAAATTCTAACATGAAATTGAAGAATCTCGGAGACAGAACATCTCTTTACCGTACACCAGAGCAAATTGCATAAATTCCTGATAGCTTGTTGCTCTCAAAATTGACACTGATGGGATTAATGCTAAGCAGACCTGGAAACTTGAAAAAGAAATACGGATGTTTCTCGATTAAATTTTAATTATGAAAAATCTTTTATTTAGATTTATGATTTTAACGTGTCACTTGATTGATGGTTTAATCAGAAGTGAAGTTAGCTACAAAAGTTAAATACAGTGGAACATATGCAATGATTCGAATGCGTTCAATGCTTATTTCCAATACCTGCAATATTATGTAAGACCACATTGGTTTATGTGCCGTGTAAAGGAGAACTACGGACGAAGTTTTCGAATTTTGGGCGATTTCGTTTCTTAAGGATAGGACATTATACGGCACCTTTTAATTCATCAGCCATAACTTCGCTTTACCACACTAATCCAATAAGGTCGAAAAGACAGATCCACCAAGTATTCCGTCCGAATATACAGAGTTTGGAATTTAATGCAGTCAACTCCGGGAGAATGATTTCTTCATAGTCTCTGTATTGCCAGTGTGAATTCCTTGTAGGATGGGGCCTCTATCCACATCCGCGCATTTTTTATTAAACAAATTTTATCATGTTGATCATTTAGAAAGTCAGAGAAATGCTCTTTTCAAGTATCGAGTACCGCATCGATCTTAGCAGAGGTTTCTATCCTGGTCCTAAATGGAAATAGGCTTGGTCAAATATGGACTAAAAAGAACAATTTGACGGAACTATGTGAACGAAATGTGTTTGGAATTTGAATGGAATGAGTGTGACCTCTGCGCCAGCCTAATGGCGGCTCTCATCTTCATTAAATTACTGATCTCGTGATATTATATAACTCGGTAAGTGTCGCCACCACCGCGTTTGAGGCCATGGGACGTTACGCAATTAAGCTCAACGCCATCCCCAGTTTACGTGAAACACGTTATAAAAATTTAAATACTTTATTTATTCTAAATTCCCCCACGCACATATAACAGTCCCAACTATAACCATAGCCATTCCAAGATATACCCTTGGCGTCGACTTTTGCTCACCCAAAATTTGAGCAACAATCTCTGTAAATACAAAACTTAGCGAATTCGCAATGGGCACAGCCAGTGAAAGATCAGTATTTTGTAATGTTAAAAAATATAATAAACTTCCAGATTGATTTAGCACAAACGGAATTAAATATTGCCATCGGCTAAACAAAAAACTAAATTCAGCTATAATTTGTTTAATTTTGGAATTAGATTTTATGTCATCAATCCCTTTCGAACCACGCTTTATTAATGGATTAGTACCACCCCAGAGGAGTCCAACGGCGAGCAGCGAAACTAAAATATAAATATAATTTATTTACATATTTACAATATATCTTTATTTATATGATAGTTTTACATACTAAAATCCGATATGATCATATTATTTTAATGTTTTTTTTTAAATTACAGCTTATTTATTATTTTCGAAAATCAGAATAAAATAAACAAACCCATGCGAATGCGAGAAATGTCAATTTGTAGACGGATTCTCTAAAGCAAACTCGATGTGATACCACCACATAAAAATTAATATAGAATTTTGACATAAAAACATTTTAGCGAGTTCCCTGGGTGAAGTAAAGAAAATTTTCGTGTTATGGAAAACGACGAAAAAATCGCTTTACCATTAAATATAAAAATCAAAACAGAACGTATATCGCCACAAAAAGAATTAACCCCACCACTTAATGAAGAACAAATCGAAGCAAAACATGACGTGTTGTTGGATCTACCGCCAATCGAAGAACCCGAACAAAAAAAAGTTAGCCCCGTGAAATCATCGAACGAGATATTAGCCGAGCTATTTCAGGTATTTAATGCCGCCCCACCAAAATCTCTTCTATCGAATAATATCGAAGAGCTGTTAAGGGATAGTCGCGCATCTAAAAAACATCATCGCAAGAAACATAAACGAAAACATGAAGAGGATGGAAGTGGTTCAGATTCGGATCATCACACTAAATCGAAGAAAAAAAAGAAGGCAAATCGAAAAATTAAAGAAGAACACGTTGAATCGAAACATTTGGAAGATGGTGAGCTAGCCACAGTAACCAGTAAAGATAAAAAACATTCAAAAAAAAGTAAAAAACGAAAGAAATCGAAAAGTCGAAGTCCTGAAAAAGAATCGAAAGATTCAAAAGTAAAAACCGAGAAAGTGAATAAAGTGCAACGGTCTATATCGTCCAGTAACAATAAAATACAAATAAATCTTAAGAATACAAAATTTGTGGATAAGCCTAATGAAGCGACGAAACGCAAATATGATCATGATGATTTTAGTTCCGAACTATCGTTGTCCGATGAATTTGATGATTCGAATTCAATTCATTATGACGACAATAAGCGATACAATGATTTCTATCGATCTTCGGACCAACATGGTTATAGGAGTAGATCACGAGACAGGCATCATCGTACATCACCAAGACGATCATCTAAGGATCGTGAATATTATCGACACGATAGTCGATATGGAACATCGCGACGTAATTCTAATTATCATAATTCATCAAGATATCATCGTTCCTACTCCAGATCAAGATCGCGGTCACGATCTGGCGAACGAATTGATAAAAAACGTCTTTTAGAGATAGCACGAAAAAATGCGATCACCATGTTAAAGAGTGGAACACTACCAGGTTCACAGTACTTAGCACCCGATATAAAGGAAAAAGCACTTGAAAAAATGCGTTACGGGGGCAAAACGATCGAGGAATTGACCGAATATTGTCGTAAATTATCGAACGGTGAGTGTCTAGGAGATTTATCGAGTGTTTCTGGAGACGACAGTGACCATGACAAAGAGGGCAATGAAAAAGCATTTCATCATCCGTTTGTGCTGAAAGAACGTGGCCCCATTGTAATGAATATTAAGGTAATCGGAAATACAATTTTTACGCAATTGGCTAAATAATTTCAAAATGAACTTCGTTTTTTTAGAATGCAGTCCCTATTGCCCCTAAATCGGCGGAACAAACCAAAGCCTTGCTTATGCAATATCCAGTATCGTCAGGTCAGCAACATCGATTAAACGAGTCAGAATGGGTCCCAGTGAAACCAACAAAGGCTTCCGAATCTGTTGCAACACAATCGAAAAGTAAGCCTAAATTAGATCATTTGATTCCAAATTCGTTTAAACGATTTATCGCCAATTGGACAGAATCTTCTCGGCAACCAAGTGTTCAAGGTGCCACTAAAGTAGGTTTTAACGAGTGGTCGAGTAAAACAGGCCCGCAACCAGCTGTGCCTGAAGCTAATATCGCACCGCCGGTCGTCGTTCCAGAAAATGTACCAATCCAGTATCCTACTGTACGTCCTGTATACGAAACTAACAAACCGGTCGAGCCGACTCCACCTGTATTTCCAGAACTCGCTCAACTTTCTGGCGATTTTGATATTTCAAGTATAATAACGCAACGTTTAAATGCAATGAGGAAATTACAGGATAATCCACAAGACGGAGAAGCTCAGCTGCTAATGAATAATGCCCAAGATAGCGTAAGTTTAACTGTAAATTATTTAATATTGTATTTTAACCGTTATAATTGTTAGATGTCTGCATGGTTATCGTCTAAACATACTCCGGGTCAATTTATTGGCAGCACTGGTGCAACAATTTTAACCGCAAAACAACTATCTCCCGGATTACAAGCGTGGGCGAAAAAAGTAAGATTATTTCAAAAAACATCTTGGCAAAAATCAAAGCAAAAAATCTTTTATTTATCTTTTTATGATTACTTAAACATAACCTATAAAAGTAACGTCTTATTTAAATTTAACCTTAAATTTCGTACTAAATCAATTTATTAAGCTTAAATAAGACGATACGGAACACGAATATGACAAACTTCGATAACTCTTACTGTGTTGTTAATCTTTGCATTGTGTATATTGTATCGTAAAGATTATCGATGTTTATAAATTACAAGAAAGAATTGAATATTCTTTTTGTATTTTATAAAATGGTCGCCATTAATAATTTTTTTTTTACGAAAATTGAAATCAATTTTTTTTGTGGAATCGTAAAGAAATTAATTTCAATTTTCGACGTCTCAATATTTTACCAATTAAAAAAAAAACAATCTCTACAATAAATAAGATTAAAATATATTTACAAATTATTTAAATAATTTGCGACTATATTTTAATCTTATAAATACATAACCTAATTTAGGACATGATAAAAACGATACGTAGATTCAGGCGATACTCTTAAAAATATAAAAAAAATTGTAAATTACGAATTTAAGTAAGTAATATTTTTTTATATATTTTGTGATAATATATCCACAAATTATTGTTCTATTATATAATATATAAATATATATTGATTTATATGGCTCTCAGTTTTATTATATAAATTCATATTTAATCGCCATTTTGTCGTTATATTTTCATTAATTCGTTTTTTTTCATTCTCTGTGTTTCTGTTTTTTGTTTTTCACAAATCGATAAAAAATTAGGATCAATTGGTGATGACACAACCAGTCGCGGGTGGTATGGGAATGCATTTACTACAGAAAATGGGCTGGAAACCAGGTGAGGGTCTGGGTAAAGATAAAACTGGATCACTCATACCTCTTTTGCTCGAGGTGAAATTGGATAAAAAAGGATTGTTGGCGACTGAGGAGGTAAGTTAAAGTATAATTTTAACATTTAAAAACTAGTACCATGCTCTTTTCCCCCCGCCATAGAATCCAATAAATCAACAAAAACGTAAAATAAATAAAAAAATTTTAGCCGCAAATGTTGAACACAAACATCCTGTTTCGCTATTGGGTGAATTGGCAGCCAAACGAAAATGGGCAACTCCCGTTTACGATATGGTCGATGAGTCCGGACCAGGGCACAATAAAAATTTCTTATTTAAGGTGATCGTGAATGGAAAAGAATTTGTACCAACTACACCGGCTGCCAATAAAAAAGAGGCGAAAGCCATTACGGCGAAATTTGCACTACAGCAAATGAGAGTTTTAAGTAGTTAGATTAACGTAAATTATTGTACATATTTGAATTGAATTACGAATACATTAAATATATTATTAATTGAACTAAAAATGAGTTTTAAGAATTATTGAATCCACTTGTACGATTTTCAGCTTCCGTTGGTCTCAAAATCATTAGCTGTGTTGCTTTGGCAAAATCCGCTTAGCTTACAACCACAATTGCATTGTATAAAGCCGAAGACGCTTTATTGTAAACCAAAAAATTTTTAGGTTTTAAGAAATAAATCCATTTTATAGTTACAGTGTTCACCACAAGGCGGTAATCTTCAAATTTTTTATTCAAAATTATATTTAAAATCACAGAAATTATCATCACATCACACGATTCTTGTATATAAAAATATTGGCATAATATTTGCAGAAAAATTAAAATGCATAAAGCCAAATGCTATTGCATTGAGATATTGAAGTAAAACTCGCTTAGGTCGTTTTACTTAGTTGAGATGTGCTTTTATAGTCATGAAATGGTTATTTTGGTGTTTCATGAAATAAAACCACAGTGAGTACATTGACTAAGTCACGTTCTACGAGCCGATTCTAATCAATTCGTGTAGTGATCTTTGAGAAGCGACTGCCATTTAGCAGTCGCTGTCGGCGGCGACGGCTCCTCAGGGTAGAAAACGACTTGTCTTCTTCAGGTTGTCTAGAACAGTACACAAAGGACAGATTCAGAACCAAATAAGCCGGCTTGTTGATACTGTACGGGCCAGTAATGACTTGTCAAAACATTTTTATTATAATTGTGGGCTTCATCGGTTTGAGCAGAAGTTTCTAAAAGATTTTTTAGAGTGGAAATTTACCCATAATTATTTTTATCATATGCGCCGACTACCCAACTGGGTCGAATCTTTGCGTCGATACCAACGCATATCCACTTCCAAGTACGGAAGAAATGTTCGCACAATTCGCTGGCAGTAAAGTATTCAGCAAAATCGATTTATTTCGACTTACAAATCGAGGTTGATGAAAAATCAAAACAATTCCTGGCAATCAAGACACACAAGGGACTTTTCACATTTAATTGTCTGCTTTTCAGAGTGAAATCCACCGCTGACATTTGTGAGCAAGTCATAGGCGCTATGCTGGCCGGCCTTGACGGAACCATCGGATATTTCGATGGTAATCTCGTTCACTTCAAGGATGAGAAGACTTACAAAGCAATCCCGAATTTTTAAACGATTAGAAGAATACGGATTCCGAGTGAAGTTGACGGAATGTAATTTTTTCGCAAAGCTAATTATTTGGGAATGATCGTAAGAGTATGTCAGATAACCTTCGAAATTTGACATGGAATGATTTTTGGACCAGTACCCTGTATCCACGTTCATGCCAGGCCAGATATATTTCAGACAGTTTACGTTTTGCGCGTATTCACTACGCTTTGGCACTAATTCCAACTTGAGTTTTGAGCTGCGTGAGTTAGACCAATCACTTATAAGAGTTTCTAGTTCATCATCGGATCCTTGTAAAGAAATTAATTTATTTAAATCGATACAATTGTGTGTAATGTTGAGTTGAAGTTATCTGAGTTTCTTCCGAACGAGACAAAGTATCTGCCACAACGATGCTTCACCCATAATATACCGTATACCAGTAGTGAAATGTAATCGAGCTGGGAACTCTGAAACGGACTACGTTCGAAATTTGATGCGATCGCGAAGTTCTCTATCAAAGGCAGAATATTTTTTGTTCGGATGAGGAAAGCTTTTTAGAGAAAAAGGATAAAGGTTCCTAACTTCTTTTATGTAATTGTTCTAATACAGCACCCGCGGCACCACCGAAAGCATCAGCACTAATGCAAAGTGTTGTTTAAAGAGTTCTAGTGAAGTGAAGTGAAGAGTGGCTTGAGTAAGTGCCACTTTATTTGCGTTAAATGATGCTTTTACGCATTCAGTTATCCAGGAAAATGGGTTCTTTTTACTGATGACCTTTCCAAGAGAATCGAGATGGCTAAATGAAGGATTAAGTGGTGGTTTTAGTTGACCTTGCCCATAAATATACACATTAGCGAATTTTATGCCTTTTGTATATCAAGATGACTAAATGTTAAAAAAAATACATTGACATGGTTTCCATTGGTAATATGGCAAGGACAGCAATTGCCAACCGATATTGAAACAAACTGTCAACAGTACTACAGCAAGCTTCCTATATTAGAAGACCTACTTATTAAAGTGGTGTATTCACATACACCACTTTAGTTCATTTTAAATTATACGAAAAAATTCACACCATCTTTTATTACTTGGTAAATCATTCTACTAAAAAAAATGCGCTCTCGTGTTCATTTTCTTCTTACGCACACTGAACTTGAATAATAATTATAAGGTAGGTTTACATGTTTAAAAATTAAGATTAATAGGTTGCGTACCAATAGGTGGACTGCGTGAGGTGGATATGCATTGGTACGTTACAATAGCTAACTCTAATAATGTTGAAGACAAATGATCTGGCTGGGTGAAAAATTTGTTTCTGTTAGCATAGTATGCTTTTTGTATATTTTGATTTGACAGGCGACGACACTCGCAGTTGATGCTCTGGTTCTGTTTTGAGCTATAGTAAAAATTAAACTATAAAATTATAGTTAAGCTTAAAAATTAAGCTATAGTAAAAATTAATTTATTTGCCAAATTACACTGCCATATATCCCATTCCAATTTGGAATTCAACCAATTCCAAATGATTTGCTGGTATTAAAATTCCATTACAATTTTTTAGTTTCAGTGTTCGTTCCTAGATGTAACATAATTAATAATTTTTGTTCTAAATATTGTCAAATTCCAAATTTAAATAACTTTAATAACATTAATAACTTTTATTTTTTAATTTAAAATTGAATTAAAATAAATTAGTTCAATTTAAAATACACTACCAAACTTTAAAAACAAAATTCGAGAATTAGTTGGTTGTTTCTTTTGACCAGGAATTGAATTCCAATTAGGTAATCAATTCCATGGCAATTAAAATACCACTACTATAAAAGAGAAATGTCAAATAAAATCCCAATAAACCAAAAAAACTCATGTTTTAAAATTTAAAGCAAGCTCGTACATATTAAAGCTGAGTTCATAACATCGGAAATATTTTTCGAACTTCCCATACTCATTTTATTCAAGTTAAATTTTTTCAACTCGAGTATGGAAATAATAGACGAAGTCTTTATCATGTTAAATGATAAAGACTTCGTCTATTGGTTTGAGCTCGGGAGTTCGGAAATTATCTTTGTTGTGCGTGCGTTGGTTTTAAAAATACACATTTGACATGTTTCAATAATTGCATTTTTTCTTATCCGTCAAAAACACTAAACATAACCTCAAAACTATTGTCAAAAATATTCGTATGTGTTAAAAAGTGGTACTAACATGAAAATATTTTTTCGTTTAACTAAGATGTTGTGTGATAAATTGTTCCATGTGTGCACACAGCTACGCAGTGGAATACATTTTTTTTAAATTTTCTCTACCATTCCGAAGTCGCGTAAAAAATATTTCAAACTTGCTGAGGAATGGCATTGAACTTAGTTAGAACATTAATTAGAGATATTTGAAGGTTTCTTCGTTAAATTGTCACACTAGAAATGTCAACATTATAAAGCGACTTTATGACTAGTAATATTATGCAAGCATTCATAATGTGACTTCGCTGTTGACATTTGTATAAAAATCATACAAAGCAAAAGGTTGTCTTTTATGATTAAGTTGGTCGTCTGCGAGTACTTTGCTTAAACTTATTTTGCGTACCATCGCTAGAGCTGGGTTACCGGATAACATCAACATTTAAAAACATAACCTATAAAATATCATTTAACTTACTATTTCGAAAAATTTCTTAGTAAATTTCAATTTTAATTTTTACATTACTTAGCTTGTATCTGTAAAAACAATAATTACGATACAAGTTAAAACATCAGGTTTTTGACCTGCTAGTTAACATTTTTTGGAGGAAAAGATCTATCGTTTGTTAAACAATATTAAAGTTATTTAATACAAACTTACTTGCTTGCTTACAAAGTTGTCAAAAATATCTATTTAATTGAATTCTTTGAGGTTATGTAACGTGACAATTTTTAAATCAACGTTTTTTATTAAAATTAATAAATATTTAATTTTATTCTATAAAAATTACTTACAATTTTGCTCAAACTATAATTTTTATTTCTTATGTCGTCAACGATATAATTTTGTCACTTCGGTGTATATTTCCTTTAATCTGCTTGCCTTATAAAATAAAATTTGGTTTGTTGGGTAATGTTTATGATTTCTCTAGAGTTTAACCTAGAGACATCTATGAAGTAGCATTAGTACTAGCAAAATTGAGCAAATAGAATAGCGTAGTGCCATCTCGAAAAAGTAGAATGAAACACTAGAAAGATAGAATATTCGAGATACAGGTTATTTTGGTATATAAGCTGGGAAGTTGAAATAGATGGCAGTGCGGTTAGGTAAAAGATGGGTTAAATGTCCGCTATGTGGCTTTGCTACAGTGAAGACACAGTCCATAGTTCCAAAAAAAGTCAGCTGAATAGTGGCGTTACTGTTGCAAATTTAGCAGAAACGTTTTTATGTTTGGCATTTATTAAGTGGCATTTATTATTTTATTAAGTGGCATTTAAGGTAAATATTTGACCTGCATAAATACATCTTCAGATAATACAATCAGTATCATGTAATAATAATAATATTGTCTATAGAATTCGTACATTAAATGACATCGGGATTCGAATATCTTGCAACAATATTGACAGAAGAAATATCGATGGTAACAGTATCGAGGCTGTCGAGACAGCCTTAAAAGAAAATAATTTGTTTTTTATATTCCGTCAGGAAGGGCTTATACTTTAAAGTGAGAAAATGCATTACAAGAAAAATCTAAGCCTCTTAGAAGTTTTCTTTTCTCTAAGAAGTTAAAGGCGTTAAAGTATACTGACTTAGAAAGTCACTTTCCAAGATTATTGACACCAAACAAATTATTGACAACAATTAGCTAACTGCATTTTTACAGACCCATTTATATGCGAGTAGCGACTAATTATATTGTTTTATGACAGAGACAATTGCAATTGGGAAATAATTGGGTTATTTACGACCCCAGAACACATAACAGAGAAAACGCAATCAAACAAACGTTGTATAACATCAATAATCAATGTTTTGCAATACTCAATAGAAACGATAACTCGTTTTTATTTTTTAATATCGACGATAGTTTTAAAAACTAAATTGGATAAAATTTCGTATCCAATAATAACATTCGACATAAAAAAAAAAAATTCTTATCATGTTATTAAAAAACTTTGTACGATACACGAACCTACATCAAACATCTTTATCTTATCTAGATACATATGTATTCCGTTTTAATTTAACAAAACGAAGCACAAAAGCTCTGCACAGCATTTTTATGTTATATGTATTTGCTTTTCATATGGAAAGAAATTAGAATTTATTTTTTTGTAATAGAGTTTCTTGGCTCAATTTTTTAAGTAACAATAAATGGAAATTTTAATACGAAAATAATCATAATAATAACAAATAAAAATTTATGTAACTACATATGTATTATACATAACATAACAGTTGTACTATTGTTGCTATTTGGTTGCATGGAAGGAATTTGCCAAGACGGTTTATTTATTTTGAATAAGAAAATACGAGGGTTGTGTGATAAGTACGGGGTCTCGACAAGAGATGACACATGCAAATCTACATAGTAAAACTGGAGTAAAAATGAATGTACAGTAAAATGCGTCATCTAAAATTTTAAAAGATGCTTTTTTTCTTTGCTGCTTCCTGGTACGTTTACTACATTTGACCGCTCCGCTAACTGCAGTCGTTCGAACGACTTTAAACGATTTAGCTCCCGCCTCATGTTAACACAAGAATTTAAGATACAATTTTTCAAAATACTTGTCCACATACTTTATTCCCATCCCGCTGTCGCTTCCAGAAATTGTTTCTGTTGTCCGAAATAAAGTAAACAAGGATTTCCCAATATTTCCACGTATATGGTATTGTTTTGATCGCATACATTAGGAAATACAAAATTCTACAATTGGCTTCCGGTGCACTGACTTAGCACCATAGGATCTATTTAGAATAACTCCCATCAAATAAATAATTCTCGCTTTTGACCTCATGGTCAAGAATGTCAGTATTAAAATTTTTGTTGATGTCTTCCAAACGGTTGCCTTCACAGTTCTATAAATATATTTTTCAGAATGTACGCTATCAACCCTGTGGCCGATATTTAACTTTTAAACAGAGCTCAATGATTTCCGCGATTTGCTGGTATTTTAATTGATTCAGTTTTTCATTCAAGTAATGCTGTTGTATATTTCAATGATCTTCATCCTTTTCTGACTTTTATAAGAAAGTAAAACAATTTCGCTTATGTGGCTCCGTCCGTTGGCCTTACATAATAAGCCATTTGGTGAGTCCAGTTTTCAAGAACTTTTTCGATGATTTTAACGCGTATCTGCGAATAATAGTCGCAATGTTATGTTTAAAAGCGAGAATTGTCTCTGGATTATCTGCGCACAACACCTATCCTTAACGAAACACTATTGGAAAAAGTACAACGGACATCTCCAAAACAGCTGATTATTCGATTTCCAAATTTGGTTATAGCAAGAAATCGAATGTGTGTCGGCTTGTATGGCATGTGGCGACATCTTCTTGAAATCAAAGGTCGATCTCATTGGAAACGTTAATTTTAGGCCATAAAAAGTTGGTTAACATGCCTGTGTAACGATCGTCATTGACGGTAACGGCGTTTCCAATAGTATTTTTGAAGAAAAATCGGCCAATTATGCCACCACTCCAAAATCCACACCAAAATGTTACTTTTCGTTTGAAATATTTTTCGACCAAAATCAAAGTTATTGTCAAGCTGGTCTATGGTCCACGCACAGAACTGATGTCGATAAGCGGATGGTCATTTGCTTGCAACGCCTGAGTCATCTGGACTTTGTATAGGTGACTAAACCGGGGTCTTTGTGCAATATTATCGTCAGGCCGGTGCGACTAATGGCCAGTTGCTGCGATCGGCGTCGAATTAAGGTCGATGAATTCTGTCGTACACTTTAGGCAGTTCCATTATTCTTGGTTCGATCTCATCAATTCACACGATTTCGACTAAACGCCAATTACTTTGAAAATACATTTTCAATATTTCGAAACGATCTTTAAGCGAAACTATGATTGTTTCGTACCGCGAAACATCAGACTGAGGATATGTAAAAATTTCAAACGTTACCATAGTGAAAATGTTGCCATAGCTTACGATTTAAAAACAAACCAATAGATGGCGCCCCTTTTATAAACCGTAATATTTTAACGTACTAGAAATTAAGATACTTTGCTACTATAGAATGAATTTTGTGTGACTGAACCTCTACATGATTGAAAGTTTAAATTATACTAAAGTTACTTAAAATTCGCGATACTAAATTTTAAAACTGAAATTTTATCTTTCATAATTGTAACCTGAGCCATTGGTGATAAAAATTGTAACGTATGGTCTATATTTGCATCTTAACCTCAATTATTACCACTTAACCAAACTATGGCCTAAAACTCAACTATTATTATTTAACTTCAAATATTGCAACTACTTAGCTCTAAAATTAGAGTTCAGCTGTATAATTTCGGAATTTTTTATTTTTTTTGGTCCTTTATCTCCAATTTCGGAGTGTAGAGCGTCACGAGACTGGACCATCTCACTCTATTGGGGACTACTGCCTTTAACTCACCCATGTCTTAGCTAGTTGTTTCGGTTCGTTAACTCTTCTTTTTCAAGTCATCGGTGGCCTTCCAACTTTCATCTTTCCTTGAGGGTTCCATTTTAATGATATCCTGGCTATGTTACTTGATGGTTTTTGGAGTGTGTCCTATTCATCTCCATTTTTGTTTCCTAATTTCGTTCTCTATATCGATTTGCCTTGTTTGCAAGAGGAGCTCCTCGTCCGTGGTTTGTTTGGCCAGAACCATTTTATTTTTGACTTATATCCTCTTCAGTGCCGCCTGTTTTTGCCAGTGTATAACTAAGGTATATACATTTTCCAACCTCTTCAATGTTTTTTTGATTGATATGAATTGGTGTACCAATGCTTGCGTTCCGTTTAATGGTCTTGGTCCTTCCGATGTTGAATTTTAGACCAAATTCTTGTGCCAATTCTGTTAACATTTTAGCTTTCTCTTGTCTATCGGCTTATTTGTGTGTTAGCAGTCATATACCATCTGTGTAATCAAGATCATTTAGCCGACTAATGGGGTCCCAATGAATTCCATTTGGGTCTGCATTATATTGTCTAACAAAAAACAGTGAGGACATCCCTACTTCACACATACCTGACTAAATTCTTTGCCATCCTGCTCATTTCATATGTGATTGTTTGTTACAGTGGGATTGGCTACTGGATGATCATCACCAATATTTTCATTATGTTGTTGGAGTAGGGAGATCCCTTTCCAATTTTTACATTCTCTTAAGTTGGCTTTCTTCAGGATTATTAAAGTTATTCCTTATTTCCATCCCTCTGGTATTCTACTTGTACTCCAAGCTTTCGCTAATAGTGGTGTTAGAACCGCAGGTGCTGTAAATGTATCACCATTTAGTAAATCAGTTGGGATGTTTTCCGATCCAGCAACTTGGTTGTTCTTTAACTTCCTTATGTCACTTGTAACTTTCCTCTCTGTTGGTTGATGGGTGTTGATTGTTTTGTTTTGTTATAGTTTTCATCTGGAAGTGTGTCAATTTTTAGTGTATATGCGATCATATCCAGTGTCTATGTTATCTTCAAAGAATTATTTCCACCTGTTTAGGTGTTGATTTTCTTAGGCTAAAATTTAACCTGTTGCATCCCTAATTTGTGATATGTTTGTAAACTTTCCGGTTCATGTCTGCTTCTCCATTGCTCTAAAATCTTGCAGGTATGATTTCTTTTTCACCATCACGTAATCTATTTGAATTGTTGTTCTGCCACCTATAGTGACATCCAAGTGTACTTGTGTATGGTTTTGTGTGTGAGATTACCAACCTTTATCAGCCACGAAAAAGTATCGCTTGAAACTCGTCATACTTTCTAGGAAACTCGATGGCCAAAAAGTGGAGATCATATGTTCCAAAGCTATATACATTGCTTCACAGTGGATATAATCTCGACAATCTTGGTGTTGATTTTCTCCTTGGGCCGTACGTTTAAAAGGCTGTTTTAGATGTCAAAGCAGTTGATAATCGTATGTGTTAGCTACGTTAACGCATGTGAACCTGTCAATCATTTGTGTTCATGTACCCACTAATGTAAGGCAACCTAAAGATAAAGACTCATTTTACAACAATTTGGATAATCTGATGGAATCTGTGATTGGAGACTTTAACGCTAGAGCTGGCAAAAATCAGACTATAAATCAGATTATGTGAAATATAAGCTTCCCTCGATAATGGGAAAGAATGATGTATTTCATTCGTAAGACGCCCCGCGTAGTCAAATTGCCCATGTGTTAATTACTAAGGAAAGGTCTCGGGTCATCCAAAATGTGAGATCTTATCACATGGCTACCAAATTTGTAAGCAGTGATTATCAATTGTCACTGCAAAGTTTAGATGGCAGTTTTCATACAAGTCAGGGATTACGGGAAAACCAAACTTACGTTTCAACTGTAAAGGTATGATAAACGTACATGAAAGCACAATATCAGAATCAGGATAGCAGTAGCATTATGGAGACTAACAACCGGATGTCTGATGTTTACGCTCTATGGGAGGTATTGAAAGCTTCGGTTGCCAGTGCTGCTCAGGCGACTCTATAGTTATGGTGGTATGGTAAAAATTAAACATAAAATTGATTGGTTTGGCGTTGTTTTCACAGTTCACATAACGTTTTTAAAGAAGGCACTGGACCGCACCATACCTTTAGACCTGGATCTAAGGACTAGAATAAAACCTCCATATTAACATCGATGCAGTGCTCTACACTTGGAGGGATCATTTCTCTGATTTACTCAATGTTCAACAATTGTCAAATGCTGTATTTGAAAGTTTTGAAGTATAGAAGAAATTTGAGGAATTCACGCTGGCCGTGCAGAGACTAAAACCGGTCTTCTGGGGTTGATGGCAATAATTCCGAGCTCTTGATATTTGGAGGGGATACATTGTGTAACTATCTTTTCGATCTTATTCCATTAGTGTGCTGGCTAACCAAAGTTATGTCTGAAGACAGTAGCCGCGTTATGCCCTATCCTTAAAAACGAAGATCCTAAAAGAGCCGAACCTAAACGGTTGGTGTAGCGATCTCTGAGAAGAGAGCCTCCATTTGGCAAGGACTTGTCTTCTTCGGGTTGTTTAGAACAATCAGCAGAACAAGCTCGGGATTGGATCCGATGAAGCCAAAATGTTAAACCGTTTATTATTATTATTATGATTCAGAAAAATTAGAAAAAAAATTGGTCGTGGCCAATTACTTATCGTACGACCATCGTAGCTCGATATAAACTAAATTGAATTTGTTAGATGATTTTTCTGTGCGGGCATTGATTTTATTAAGTTTTTCGTAGATTTGGCCGTTTTGGCAATGTTCATTGTAAATACATAATATTTGGCACAGTATACCATTGTTATGATTATTGCATTATAGTTTTAGCCTAAATATAATCTTGAAACTTCATGCGGGTGTATCATGTTTTTCTTAAATGATTTTCATCTTGGTCATAATGTTTTTTTCTAAATGCATATATACAAAAGAAAACAATCTGGTAAAAATATCTTTAAAGCTGGACCAAAATTAAATTGAATTTTTGTTGTGAAAATGAAAACCTGGAAATGATTAAAAACTGCTTAACAGATATAATATATATATATATATATATATATATATATATATATATATATATATATATATATATATATATATATATATCAGTGGCGTAGCCTGAGTTTTCAAAGTAGGGAAGCAATTTGATTAATTTCATTTGCAATTCCGAACCTTAATGTCGAGTGATGTTCCTTTAAGTGGCATAGCACATTCTAAATATGTGCTTTCAAAAATGGATCGGGAATAGGCTTAATAAATAAACTAGCTTGAAAGTTTTCCTTATAACCAATGAAATTGATCTAACTCATTTTGAATCGTAAGTATTTTCTATTCGAATTAGACTTCCAAATTTTTTCAAACCGTCTTTGGTAGGTGTCCTTCCTTTTACAATTTTTGGGTCGTTTAGCAAAAATAAATTGCCAACGGTTACATATAACATTTAATTTTTATTGTAGTCTGTATAACAACTTATAACCTAAAAAAATTTTGTGATTTTGTACTGTCCTATTTTGCACTTGTTTGGAAAATCGTGTTTCTTTATTTAAATCTCTTAACTTTATGATCCATATTCCATACCCTATATTTTACTATGGATCCGTACCATATATTATTCCAAAAATTTTGATCTGTTTGAGACGTTTTTAAGCGGCCAACTTGCCATTTAATATTGAAATAAAATAAAATGTGTTCTTGCAGAAATCATATAATGAAGGAAGTGAAGGTTGCATGTGAAACGGTTACGGGCCGCGGACTATAAATCTATAAACAAGAGGATATTAATTAAAAATTTAGGAATTTGTTTGTGTTCCATGTCGCTCAATGGCTTTTTGCTTAAATTGTTTAAATCCGAAAATTATTATCTATACACCACAGAGTTTTCTTTGTTAAATATTAAACAAGGCCAGATACAAAGTTTGGAAGTTACAACGCAACCAGTTAAACATTAAGCATAGCTTTGACCTCGAACTAAACGATTTTCGAAATAAACTTTCAGTTACACAGGCACATACCACGGGTTACCGTTTGGATCATTGTAAAAAGGCTAAGCTAAAATTACCTAAATTACAAAAACAGTTACAAATGGTAAACATATTTGGCAACACTACACGTGAACACACTATTACAAACATGTCGAAAAATTGGACGCGAATAAGTCGTTACAAAAAAACTTGAAATTGGTATTATTTTTAATCATAGTTTTCAACATGTACGTATAGGCCAATGAAATACTCTATTAAATACGAAGAAAACTTATTATACAAATTATTGATAGTATACATTGTATGCTTCATTTATCAAATTGCATCAAAAAATTAATCTTCATTCAAATATCAACCTAATATTTAATTCTGTGTTGCTTTCACAAAGCCGAAAAAGATTACAACAACAATTGCATAGTATAAAGCCGAATTTGTAAACCAAAAAATGTTTAGAGTTAGGAGAAATAAAACCATTTTATGGTTATGGTGTTCACTACAAGGCGGTAATTTTTTTCAAATTTGCTATTTAAATTCATATTTAAAATCATAAAAACTATCACACAATTCTTGTATATAACATTTTTTATACATAAATATATATAAAAAAGTTTGACATACATGTTTTATAACCATCACAGAAAAATTTAAAATGCGCATTAAGGCAAAAGCTGCTTGCTTTGAGATATTGAAGTAAATCTTGCTTTAGCTTTACCAAATCAACACAGCTATTGTAAATAAATAGCATGACAGTATATGATTTCAAATATCGTGTAAAAAATAATAAACAATCAAATAATTTTTTATTATGGATTTTAATATTTACTAATATTTATAACGTACACCACAAACTATGACAAAATACGAAAAGCAAATCTAATAATGCTTCCTGAGATAATAAATCATCATACACGATTAATAAGTACAAAAAATTGCTCATTCTACGTTGTCCAATTCTCATTCTCTTTCGTTTTTTGTTTTTCATGCATAATATCTTAAAAGGGAAGTATGTATCGTATTTAGGGCGTATAGGGAAAGCAAAATCATCTAAGATAGAGGCAAATAAAAATAAACATTAAGCCATGCAGTGTAATATGTAGTAGAGAAATAACCAAAAATTATTTTGCTTCCCATGGGGAATTGGTTTTGATATGGATTATTTTGGCTGTGTAAGTTTTTAATATTTCGAGCGGGGAAAAAATGTTCTTACTTTTAGTAACGGCTGTTAATAATTGTGAAAACAGAGTTAACGTTTTTTTAAAAGATTAATCAAACACAATATAATTTAATATATATATATATATATATATATATATATATATATATATATATATATATATATATATATATATATATATATATATATATATATATATATATACATATTTATATACATATATATATATATATATATATATATATATATATATATATATATATATATATATATATATATATATATATATATATATATATATATATATATACATATTTATATACATATATATATATATATATATATATATATATATATATATATATATATATATATATATATATATATATATATATATATATATATATATATATATATATATATATATACATATATACACGTATAAATAGACGCAAATATCTTAGAATAAAATAAAAATTTACAAGTATAGAAAATGTTCCTGAAATAGCTATGATTGAGTATAAAATCAATTCTAGGGTTAAAGCACTTGCCCCTTTTTTGGACTTGCCTTTTTACGTTCTACTTTAAATCTTTGCCAACAAAATTGAGTATGGGCAGAAGAGGCACGTTTGGCTAAGATTCACCGCCCGTTTCACGCCAATTGCTGGGTCATAAGCTAAACGTATCTCTAGACAATTTGGCGACATTCATGTCAAGGTCATGAAAAATTACAGAACGTGCGCCGAGTGTACGTTTCCTATAGATTTATGGTTGCTGTATGGTTTTTTTTTGTATCGGAGAGCGGTTATTTGTAAAACATTACACTGAAACTATTGCCCAATATGTGAGTGTGTTCCATAAAGGTTCACGAAACTACTGTGCAGTATTAATTTATGTGACAGATCAGCTCTAGGTGTTATCTTATTTTCACTAACTTGGCTTATACCTCTCTAGACATTGCAATTTCTACAAACTTCTATTTAGTGGTAATATGGTAGCTCTCATAGAACTAAAACGGTTAGTTGTACCTTCTCAAGAGTGACAACACTACAATAAGCTAATTTTATGTTCTTATCCATCTTGCTATACCAACAGAATTAATTCTGGGTGCTCCTTACTTGATTTAAGATCTTTTTTCTAACTGCGCGAACCCCTGTCAAAACGGTTGACCTATAAACAGAAACTATTTCTTCTTATATTGAGATAACTAGAACACCGAAAACGTGAATTCCCACATTTGAAAATAAAGCATCTAAGAGATGCCAAGAATGATGCGGTGTCAAGGTTGCTCACCCCTTCCAAATGTACTGCCTTTACGGCTAACCATACGAACTCAGCTATACGTAAGCCTTTTCGACCGGGGCACTTTTACGTTTGGTTCTCTTGATGTAAAGTGGCCCAGCATAATCCAAGCCTATGTTTCCAAATAGTCTAGTTTGGTTATATCGAACAGTGGGTAAATCACTCATTTTTTGTTCACTTTTGTAGAAGAATATCGTGCACCTATCATCCAATATTTGCTTCTTACTGAACTTAGTGTCAGTGAGTTTTCAACGTGCTTATGTTTGAACTGAACATCTCAAATAATTCTCTCTCAAAGAACGTCGTCTTTTGGTAGAATCACTAGATACCTTGTTGAATACGGAAATGATGATTTATTGAGGCGGCCACCTCCTTAAGAAGTCTATTAGTGACTGTAACATCTGACAACCAGTTGGGCACTATAATCGAATCGGTTTACGTAAACACTTCTAGATTTCTGTTAGATATAGAGATTGTAAAGAAAATATGATTAGGTTGGACAACAAGACCGCTCCACATAGTTCGAGTTTCATAGGTAACGATATTTGCTTTATCGGAGCTATTGTATTCTTGGCAGTTAGAAGATTTATGGTAATTTTGCCAAACCCATTTACAGCTCCTAAATATATAATGCTACTGTACGCAGCTTCGGAGGCGTCACAAAATGCTTGTATTGGAACACAAAATGCTTGTAAATGAACACGTGTATTTGCTGTGGATAATGTTGTTAACCGCCGAGGAATTTTAATATTTTTCACACATTATTTACATGGATAGAATCCCACTTCAACTTAAGTAATAACCATAGTTTTTGTAATAACATTTTAAATAGAACTATGAACGGTATAAACCAACCCAACGGATCATATATTTTAGTAGACGTTGATAAAATTATCCTCTTGGTTCAATTTAGTTCTGTATTTCTCTACACCTTGAACAAAAACGTGTCTTGTTTTGAATCCCAAAGAATCCCGAGTGTTTTGATTGTGTTTTGTGTGTTTTGAACTTTGTACTGAGAAATCGAATCCATAAACTCATGAGAATTGGAATTCCACTGTCTTAAGTTAAAACTGTTTTCCTTCAAAATGTTGCTAATATGTTGCTTAAGTATAGTATTATTTCTGGAAGACTGTCACATCCAGCCAACAAATAAGTCACCGACACACAAATTGTTCTTGATCACATGTGCAGCTGTTGCGTATATTTGGGATATACTTTCGGATGATTTCTTCAATGGTTTTACTGCTAAATAGGGTGCACATGCCGTTACATAGGTAACAGTGTTTAATTTATATGCCATCACCAGTTCCATCGAATGTATCCATCGGAAGTCTGACTTCGAATTGATCAGTTTTAGTTTTGATAGTAGTTTGTTCGTAGAATTCTTCACATGGATGGACAGTGGCAATTGCGTTGGTGTGATTTCTTCAGTTGTCCAAAATTTTTTCAACTGTAGATGCTGATCTTCATGTGTTACTTGAAAACTTGGGCTTGTGATGGCGAGTATAGTTTAGCTATCGTTGGCTCTATCAGCCAACCGAACTTTGAAGATTGCAATGTCGGTAATCCATCAATTATTTGTTTTTGTAGTAAATTCGTGGTATTTGTTATGATATGAGCCGTAACAGTTTGCTTATAAATTTCGTCTGTTCGGTTTCGTCCTTTTTTTAAACAATTGCTACATAAATTGTTTTCGGATACTAGTTTTGCTCTCCTTTTTCTATGTAAATTTTTGAATTCGGGACATTTAAATAACGGGTGCTGTTGCTTGCTGATTATACAATAAAATGCAGCATTAAATTGCGTATAGATACGAGTGATTTAGTTGTGGATCTTGTTATACTTTTTTCGCAGATTTCTATAAAGCATTGCACCTCTTATTCAGAATAGTTAATAAATTTTCGACTGTTGGAAACTTTATGTCTACTGAGTCAAGTGATCATAATTGTTTGGTTGTTTCAAAGGCAGTGAATCAGTAATGGATCTTTGGTTTATGTCTCTGGTCCTAATACTCGTAAACCATATGCAGTACTTTATCTTTCACGTACACATGGTTTCTGTTTCGTGCACATGTGCACCCGTATTGTCACGATCAATGTCATCTTATGGTACCGTTTACATAACTTTCCTTAAGCTTTCTCGTAGTTAGAGTCCGTTATTTGAAAATGCCGGACTAAGTACGCAGCTTCACTTTGATTTAAACCCTTGAGCATTTGTAGTTTATGCATATTGCTAGTGCTACGGTTATTGTGTACCGTTTTTTTCAAAGAGGTACTGAAAGTATGCCCAACTTTTATAATTCCCACAAAATGGTTCGATGTTAATTTTGGGTAATTGTACATGTTGTGATAAATAACCTCATAAAAGTTTTTTTGTTGGTCAAAAAACTGTCCTAGGATAGTGTTTAGGTTATGATTTTAAGCCACTTTGACCTTGGCGACCATAAGCTTGATTCAATAGTTTTCTTGTCTTAAAATATAACGCATTGATTTCGACTTCATTGAACGTTTGATAGCTAATCTCTAATATTCCTAACCGAGCCTTTATCAGCTCAAAAGTTGTGTTTTCCGCAAGTTTTTCTGCAAAGTGTAAAATCTGCAATATATGTGTATGCGGGCGAGCTCTCAAATGCTGATCTCTGTCAGCCATTTCTCTTACTAAACTAGCACTTCGCAATCAATATTCTGACGAAGTCGTATAACTATTCCTAAATGCCCAGTGGCCATCTTTTAATGCACATCATTTTGAAAACTTCATTAATTTACTTTAGAAACACATTGGATAAAAAGTCAGAACATATGAACCTTGTTATCCTAACAACCCTGAATATATAACTGTAAAATCATACAACGACCGTGGTACTTTTCTTGGCACCAAAAGTGGAGATAATATGCCCAAGCAAATAAATTGACTGACTGATTATCTTTGGTATATGACAAGAAGATGTTCTGTCTCCGATAATTTTCAGTCTAAAATGTTAGATTAAAAGTGAATATCCTTATCTTCCCTAAAAATGAAACATCTTTGCACAAGATCTTGTATATCGTCAGCCCAAATAGGGATTGACATATGCAGCGAGAGATTAAGCTAAATCGTAACGATGTAAACGGACTTTTGAATCCACTTTCACGATTCTTAACTTCCGTTCGTCCAAAAATCAATGAGTCCAACACAAAATATATGATTTCAGGGTTAAGAGACAAAGGATCAATGGATATTAGAAGTGGTGAGCGCACATTTAAACGAGTGACAGGTGTCCGTTACTTCGAAATTCTAGTCTAATGATAATTGTGTGGCAGGGGATATAAAAGCTACAATAAGTGATCTGCCAACATGAGACTTTTTATTTGGAAAAAAGTTGGCAAAAGCTTAGGTATAGATAGAATATTGGTAAAACAATTCTATTATTGCCCCAATCAATACCTTTACTGAAGAATAAAAGACTTTTCTCACTTCATCGAATTTCATTGGGTAAATATAATATCATTGGTGTCTGAAATATCCTTTGCATCTTTGTAAAAACTAATTAATTATAGTTTTTAACAGCTGCTACATCATAAATTTTCTAACCCGTTCTCTACCTACATAAATGTATACATATTTATACGAATATATATATATGTATATTAATAATTTATCAGCCACAACATAGTTACAGAAATTAATAAAAGTTTTTTTTTATTTTATGCAGCAGACAAATTTTGTTATATAGGAATCGAACATAAAAACATAAACATAATAAATTAAATCATCATTCATTCACCGCATCAACAAGTACATACATCTAGCATTACAACATTTATGAGTGTAAGATTGAAGCCAACATTTTTTATATGGTTGACCCTAATTAAAAACTATATCGGATATACCATATACCACACTATCGAATTCTACTCATGTAAGGAATCACGGGAAAACCATTGGGAAAACCATCGAAACCACTTATTTGCAGTTGTTTCTTTTCATTTGTTTTAAACTTATTAAAATTAAATTATAGATTCCCTCCTACCTTCCGACATGTTTTTGAACGAATAAAAAATTTAGAAGAAAATAATCCAATCTATTTTCCAACTTTTATCGATTTTATATCTCATCAAAACATTTACAAATATAAATATATATATATATATATATATATATATATATATATATATATATATATATATATATATATATATATATATATATATATATACAGGGTTACGTTTTAAAAAAATGCCAGGCTTTTATTTCGAGAACGCAGCTAGATAGGAGAAAATTACTTCCAACAAAATTTGTTTAGGATTGAGGACCTTAAATGATCTTGAAACTCATAAGTCTTGGAGATATAGGCCAAAGTTAGTTTTTAAAAAATTATAACCAATACTATTAGTTTTTTTTACTAAGCAATTAAAAGTAAAAACTTTTTGCTCACTAAAAATAGCCGGGAGCTTTATGTGCTTAATTAGATTTAAATGTCGGCAAATATATAAAATTCCTGACGCGAACAGGTTTGCAGGGCACATGAATATTAATCTTTGCAAGTAGTTCAGGGAAGTCAATAGAACAATTTAGCAAATCAGCGATGAATAGTGAAGCAGCACATCTACGTCTTACAATTAATGAATCCAAATCGGCAATTCTACAGCGTTCGCCGTAGGACGGCAAATTCTTTTTATTCAGCCACATTGGAAGGTTTGGATCAAATGACCAAATCAGTTTATGAAGGTAGTAAATAATAAATTTCTTCTGAATCCGTTCAATTCTATCAATATGAATATTGTAAGCAGGATCCCAAATAATCGACGCATATTCCAAATTAGACCGAACAATAGAACAATACAAAGTTTTAATTGATTGTGGATTATGAAAATCCTTTATGATACGACGAATGAAGCCAAGTAGAGAACTAGACTTAGCTACGATCAAATCAATATGGTCACGGAAATTCAATTGATGATCCAAGACAACACCCAAATCTTTGAATATTACAACCCTTCCAAACTGGTGATTACCAATAAGATATTGAAAATGAATAACTGATTTTTTCTTGGAGAAGCTCATAATCTTGCATTTTTCCAAATTTAAATTCAATCTATTCTTAATTGACCATTTATACAGCAAATCTAGATCACTGTGCATTCCAATACATTGTTGCTTGCTACGTACAGCTTTTGATATTTTCAAGTCGTCTGCATATAATTCACAGTCACTGTACTGGAACAGAGAAGCAATTTTATTAATGAATATATTAAACAACACAGGACCTAGGTGAGAGCTCTGAACGACACCAGAATGAACTTAGATGTAAACCCGTTAATTTTAACTACCTTCCGATCACGCAGGTACGATCCAAACGAATCCAAAAATACTATGCTCATTCCAAATCTATCAAGTTTGGCAGGAAGAACCTCAAATTAAAGTGATTCAAATGACTTCTCAAAATCAGTGAAAACCACATCTAACTGATATTTGGGATCGAAGGTGCTGAACGCATTTGATGTTAAACTTAACAGATTTGTAGTTGTAGAACGATGCCTGACGAATCCATGTTGTTGAAGTGTTAATGAAGATTTAACATTTAAATACAAATAATCAGAAATAATAAGCTCAAATAATTTAGGAATCACCGTTTTCCTGATTTAAAAATGGAAATTATAATTGCCATCTTCCATAACAACGGAAATACACCACTCTCCAGAGACGCATTAAATATCCGAGATAGAGGTAATGATAGTTAGCTATTAAGGTCCTTAAAAACTGTTGCGGGTATATTATCAAAGCCACATCCCGATTTAATTTTAGATATACCAAGGCTAACATCTTTTTCAGAAATATGACGAATTCCAATTAAATTTTGATGATTTCGAAAAATTCACATTTTCTTTTGACATCAACAAAAGGCCAAAATAGTTTAGGGTTTGAAATTAAATTATTTTCCAATCGCGAAATATAGGTTCTATAGGCTCGGCTTCGGTCCTTATCAAATGTCCGGCGAAGTTGTTGGAACGAATTAAGACAGTCCGCGTTACCATCAAAAACTTTGGCAAATGTATGTGCCTTATTCTTTTTGTTTCTCAAATTGACCAAATTGTTGTCAAACCATGGTGGATGGTTATTCCTATGCTTATAGCATTTAGGTACATGATTGTCAAAAGCCTCTTGTAAAACCACATAAAATAATTAAACTAACGCATTAACGTCACTCGAAAAAGAATTAAAAATTTCACCCCAGTCCACCTTATCAAGAAACATCTGCAATCCAGCAATGTAAGTCTTCTTAAAATTATAGTTTACCTTTGGTTGAGTATTGTTAATGAATTTACAAAATGGCTCTTAGCAGTCAAAGTTGATTTCCAGTCCACTGTGGGCAATCTATCGGGAGCAAAAGATTCTAACGACTAATTTACTAAGCCACTAATCCACAATTAGGATAATTTAGTAAAACTAGATCCAGAATTCTACCATACAGGTGAGCGACTTTGCAAATTTGATGTAAATTACAAGACAACATTGTATCAATAAAAATTTGTTCCACATCATTCGTAACATTGGATGGAAAAACAGAAGTATCATTTTCATCCTCAGTGCACTAACATAATCCCAGGAGATTGAAATCACCCAAAACACATATGATGTCATGTATGCTACACTCAGATAAAAATAAAAACATTTGCACAATGTAAGCTATAAACCTCAGCAGAGCTTAGTTGTGAGACGTATGCAGCATATAAATTTAATGATTTTCCATTCCATGATAATTTCTCAGCAACATATTCGACAGTATTTTTGGGACATACAACATCACAACTTATAATTGAATTAAGTACAGCTGCAAGAACTCCACCACCATCAGATTTATCACTAGTATGGCTGGAACGGTCACATCTATATGTTACATAATTATCATCAAAAAATTCAGAGCTTAAAACTTCTGATTTTAACCATGTCTCAGATAAAACATATATCGGGTAACAAGACGATGATAGAAACAAGACGATGATAGAAATCCATTGATTTTGTGCGCATACCACCAACATTTTGATAATAGATTAAAAAAGTGTTTGAATTTGAATTAAGTGTACGTTTCCACCAAAAAGTTGGTTATTTTTTTTACATCGCACCTCACATGGATCGTATCCATTCTCAAAATAATTGCGTCTTAACACAAATTTTATTACCCACACATGCAAACAAAAAAAAACCGATTTGTACTAATGAAAAGAATTTTTGCTGTTGTTTTTTTTACATTGGTACTAAAATATAAAATTTCCTCTAGGAAATTTTATGGACAACCCTTCATTTATTTGAAAAATGTCATTATCATGTATTTTTGTTGCGATTCAAATTTAAATAAAAGTAATTTATTTCTTTAAAACACTAATAGCCATTTATTTTTTATTAAATTTTAAACATTTTAGATTTGCAACCATTTACAATAAATTTTTATGAAAAAAATCAACGTTAAAATTCAAATATTTAAATTTATAATTCTAATACATAGAATTTCAATACACATACATAAAAAAATTAAAATATTTCCCTTTGTAAAAAAAACAACCGATTTTTTAGTCGAAACCAAGAGTAAAGAGGGCCGAACGAGGTACTAAAAAATGATTCGATGATTGCCGACGATAATTTATAAATTCTTTGATTAATACAGCAGGAGGCCACGACGATGAGTTGCCACGACGATGAGGCCCAAATTATCACGGTCAATTGCTATGATAATTTTTGATAAATACTAAAACATTCGTTAATACAAGCTAAACTCGTTGCGTGGCTGGCACACTCGGATATATACAATGTAATATATAAAATCACTATGTACACCGATTCCATCGGTAATTTTGTTCTACCTGATACCGTTCTTGAGATAAAAGCCTGGTATTTTTTATAAAACTCATCCATTAATACCGGGAGGTTTTTTTTAGCTTAAAACTACCAAATATGTCGTATCAATAAAGATACTCCTCCTTCCTCCACTTTGTATGAAAATCACTTTTGAAATAACACTTAGATCCGATTTTATGAACGCGTGTAAAACATTAATTCTCAGATTTATCGTCGTATGCATTCTATGAACGTCGATAAAACCGACGATCAATCGGGCGCTTTGTTTCTATCTTCCGATTTACTCGCAGTTTTTGGTGTATAAATCAGAGGATAAAACACGTTTGACATTTATTGAATACGATTATATTAACTAACATATTCACATATTATAACTAACATATTTCGTTTGTAATTATAAAATAGTCAAAATTAAATAAAATAAACTGTAATTGCACAAAATATCCAATTTAATTTTAATTTCTCTATCTAAAAAAAAATTTATTGCCATTCCATAAATATGAACAACAACAAATTTGAGTAAAACCAAAAAAGTGTTACCACGTATACAAAAACTGCAGTAAAACTACAATAAAACGAAGCGTAAATTATAATCTATCGTCGTTCATAGAATCGATGAAAAAACTAATCGTCGGTTGCTGATTAATCGTTACTCTCGGATTTTTTTTATTTATCGTTGTTCTTAGAATCGGGAATTAATGTATACTTTGCCGGGTAATTTTTTTTAAAAATACATGTATTATTTATTTATTTTATTTTATTACAATCTAATCTCCTGGACTAAAGTGCAATTTGGTTCCGACTTAAGTTAATTTTATCTGTGACTCCTTCTCATTACCGTTTCACATTTTCTGATGGCGTGTTGAGGTTTATAGCACATCTTTACTGTGATTTTTAAATTAGCAAGCCTCTGTTTTCCTAACAAACCCACTAAATCCGGTTAATATTCAATATGTAAACTGATTTAGTTCCATTTAACATCTATGTTGATTCTTCGTTCTTTCTCAAACCGCTAATATTTTAGTGACATCAGCAAAAGTTGTGTTGATTTCTAATATACAATTAGGCAATTTTTGCATAAAGTAAACTTTTGCATAGAGATTTCACGGGTGAAGTCAATGGGATTTTGTTTTCAGATTCTACCGTTATTATTTGATTCTTTATTGTTATTTAAAGACTTGATCAACAATTTAATTTTTGCGATCAATTCTTCTTTTTTTATCTTTTGTCCTTGTATTTCATATTTAATTTTTGAGGTACTGTCCCAGGCTATTTGCTGTATATAATTTTAAAATTGTTGAACTTCTTTTTCTATTTGCACCTCGTTTTTTAATAACCTTTACGTTAATTGTTTCTTCTAAGGGCTGCCTATATTTTTCCTAAAATATAGTGTGTTGATTTAATAGGTTTAGATTTCATTTTTGTTGAATAAATTTTGCACATAGACTGTGTGTCCAAAATCCATGATAAATATTTGTAAATATACAATTTTTTGACATTTATTTGATAATAATGAACACACACAAATTATCACAGTCAATTGCAATGATAATTTTTGACGTATAACAAAACTTCCCGTCGCGTAGCACACTCGGATATAATAAAATATATAAAATTCACTATATGGTTTTGTAATACGAGTACCGTAATTTGAATTGTTTCGTTGCTACGCCAATTTCAATAAATAATGCACACATTTATAAATGTAATTTTTCTTCATAGTTTTTATAACCTCACAAAAAGTGAATTTAAAAACATATGAGGAGGGGAAATATTTCAAACAATTATTATACTTTTCGGGAATATCTTTTAAATAAATGTCAATAATGTTTTGGAATCAGTCTAATGGTGGGTAAGTGTACGTGATCAAAAATTGACCGCATACCAACCAATACAATCAACACATTTTAATCACA
The DNA here is from genome assembly GCA_963556175.1 of Tipula confusa. Lineage (NCBI taxonomy): Eukaryota > Metazoa > Arthropoda > Insecta > Diptera > Tipulidae > Tipula > Tipula confusa. The sequence goes on from OY744476.1 coordinate 33,486,872, forward strand.
TGGCATGCTCAGCCAGTCAAATTACTACTAATTTTACTATGATTCGCGATTAAAAAATAAAAACCAAGTAAAAATATTTTTATCTTTGATTTTGCTTTGTGTTAATTTTGAAATACAAAATTTTCATATACACGGGTATTAGTAGTAATTTAATTGGCTGAGCATGTCATGTGATCAAAATGTGTTGATTGGATTCGTTGGTACGCGGTCAATTTTTGACCACGTACATGTACCGACCATAAATGTGAAACTAATTGGAATGTTGGAACAGTTCTTTTCAATTAATGATACATGGCACAGTAGTCACTGAAAAAAATGAATTGCTGTATTGGCTGCAGCGGCTCCAATAGTCCTCATATTAGTATACTAGAAATAGTTCGCAATTTCGGATTGTCCAAGTTCAGTATTTGACAAATTTTAAACCGTCATAAGTATTATCAATGTCTTGTTCAGTATCAGTATAAGTTCCTTTAATATGACGTGTTATGTGAAACTTTTCATAAGAGACTAGAGACTAGTAGAAAAAGGGAGGTTAGATTCTAAGATGATTTTAATTCAAAAAAAATTATTTCAATTTTTTGGCTAATCTTAAATATGTTTTCATCTATATTTGATTTGATTTACTTGAGTTTGGGTTTCTACCGAATCTGCTAAATAAAGTGGGAAGAATAAGTTGGTGAACTTTTTCTTCCAACTTGATTTATTAAGTTTGAAAAAGCCACCAATTTTTGATTTGTTACTGATTCATGCACGGTATTATTTCTACTCATATTGGCGATAAGGATATCATTTTGGTACAATGCTTAATTGACAGCTTGGAGTTGCTCCAACACATTGATGTAGATTTTAAGGAAAATATACATGCCGATATTAGAAATGACGTAGCTTATTTGAAATTGCTTGGAATCCAATGACGTCTAATTAAGGAAGAGTTTCGTTTCCATTGTGCGCACCGATCTTAATTATTGAAATTAAATTAAGATAGCAAAATGTTGTCTTCGCTGTCCTCAAATAAGTTCAGAAGCGTACCACCGTTTTAATTTCTTCTGTTAACATTACTGCAGGAACATTTAATTGTTGCTTTCTAGAAATAATTGAAAACAGGTCAAAACCTCATTGGCCAGCACCACCACAGCTTTCTCTAAATTCAACATAATAACCAGCTAATGGGGAATTTTCTTGATATTTTAAAGAAAAGTGAAAAATTTGGATAAACCTCTAAAGCACAAGAAGTCTTCGACTTATTCAAGTGTGCCCTCTGCTCTGCACATGTTTACTCGAATTATAATAAACCATTTTCCATTCAGTGCGATGCGAGTGCAATTGGAGTACGTAGTGTTCTAACGCAGATGGGTAATGATGAGGAAGAACATCCCATAGCATACATGCCAAAAAAGTTAAATCACACACAGCAAAACTATTCTAGTACAGAACTAGAGTGCTGGGGTTTTGAGCGTAAAACATTTTCGGGTATATGTTGAAGGAAGTAGATTTTTTATAATGTCACCGATCATGCGTCATTAAGATGGCTTATAAATAGCAATTATTTAAGTGGAAGATTGACTGGGTGGCTTAACACTTTAACACAGCCATCGCAAAGGAACTTTAAATGTCGTTCCGGATACTCTTTCCACGCCCATATACTGGGAATCCCTCCTCATATGTCTTAATACATTTTTTCTTTTAATTCTTCCCAGTTCAGATTTAGAACCCAATATTAAGAGCATTTAATACGTAATGCTCAACTCTACCCATAGATGACACTATTATTAATTTTATGTAGTTTCTCATATTCTTAACCTCATTACCTGAAAGGTTTACACATTACTCTAATTAAGTTTAAAGGTGATCTTGTGTGTGTGCGTGTGGTATAATATGGGTATGAAAGAACTTATACTATATTTGCGGCGATGATAAATGTTTATTTAATGAAATAATCCATCGATTTCAGTAAAGTGATCATCAGTTTCAATCCAATCAGCTAATGATCTCCTAGCAAATTTTTTTCTGAATAATCTGGCTCGTGCAAAAAAGAGGCTCAGAAGACGGTTTTCACTTTGACTTCGGGTAAGTTTCATTATGATATTAACTATAGCAACTTAGACTCAATTTCCTATTGCTTTAGTCCTTTAAACTTGGAATATCTGATTTTGGTGTTTTAACTACAGCTGTCAGTCATCTAAATGAATGCGCAAAATTTATTTTTTTAAAGTAATTTAAGCTGACTATGTTTAAAAATGCTGGACACTACATCCGTGTTTCTTCTTGGACTAGTGAACTCCGCAAATCAGATGGTAGCTGACCTGTATTATTCCAAGAAAATGAAGACTTTCTATTAGGACCCCTTGTGCATTTGACGAACAAATTCCTTTTTAATATCCGTTCCAAAACTGCTCTCGGACCTGAACGAGTACCCATTGAATATTATTCAAGAATGCTCCCAAAAATTTACTGGATGTGCGTATTTGATACTATACAAATACGCATTCTTACCAATGGTATCTATCAAGCCTTTTTGAGTAATCGCGCATCCGACAGATTTGATGTTGTAATTGAGTTCTTTTACAGCAGTCCATACCCCTATGCGGTTGGTTAATAGTATAGTATCAAGGCCTGTCCTTAGAACCGTACCACTATTCGTTTAACTTCTGTATAGCCAGTGTTGACAAAAATCAAAGAGGTTAAGCCACAGGTCTAAGTAACAGTAATCAAATTCCAGAGCTTAGTACACTTATTAGGGATCCAGACACTTTCCTGCCTTCCACCTAAAGCGTATGTTAGTGTTGAAGATACCAACTTAAAATGTAACTAAAACGAAACAAACAATAGGTGCACCCTGTACAAATACAAATAGTATAATAAAAAAGATCAAAATAGTGACGGCAGTAAACCAAGAAAAAGAAGAAGAAGACAAAATAAAAATGAAAATTTTTATATTCCATCGACGAGAAGAAAAACCGAGTATCAGATCAATCAATTCTATATATATTCAGGTAACACAAAAAGAAAATTCATTGTTGTTGCTTTTATAGTGGTATGAAATGGAAATAAAATTTTCTATGTTTTCTTTTTTATTTTTGACTGTGCTCCTTCCTCAGCTTCATTTTTATGACACATCAAATATTATGTTGAACTTTTGATGAAAGTATATCGATAAAAAAAAAACAAAAAAAAAGCTTTCTTAGTCTTGTTGATATAAAGACGAAGAAAAATCTTTATTTAACATTTGTTGTTGCTCTTCTGGTCTTCTTACTTTTGATTATAAATCAACATTGTTTTCCTTTTTTCCGGTTTTGGTATCGTTGAGATAAGAAATGTTTTCTCAAAATATTGATATTTTCAGAATCTTGTAGATATTGGGAAAATATGATAGCTAATTTCTAAAGATTCGTTTTAAATGTTTGCTGGAAGATTTGGGAATAGCTTTTATTGTACTTTTTCTTCAATTTATATGACTTTTAAATCGTAAACGATTTTTTTATTGCCGAAATGATTTTAATATTTTACAGAAAGTATTATCGTTTAAAGATATAGAACACAGGCAAAGGTGATCTTCTAAATTATTTAAGAGGATTCTTCGGTTGTTAAAATTGATGGGAAGAAAATCTCAATAAAGAGAATAAAATTATTTCGCAATCGAGTGGTGCAATAAAACGGTTTCGCCAGAAGAAATTTTGGAATCAAATTTGCCAGGACCTGATATTTTCTCGTAGAGTGCGCGGATGTATACAATTTACAGAGACTTAAACATAATATCAAAAGTAAAAAACTGAAAGACTGAAACTTTCCCTTTTAGTAGTACTGTGTATTTGTTGTGCTAGAACATCCACGTTAAAGAATGTAAAATGACACGGAAATGGAGGCTAGCCACAATGAGGTCGGGCACGACCTCAAAGTACATCATTCTTTCCCCAGTATCAGTCGTTATATCATGTTGGGAATACGGACCCATGTTTTCATATAAATCTGATTTTTGCTCTATTATTAAATTCAGCAATCACTACGTCATTATATAAGTAACGATTTTGAGATTTACCGATGATACGGCAAAGTGAGATTCTGTTGGGGTGTAGCTACAGCAATGCATATTAAAAGTACATGATAGCAAATCGACTCATGTCACTTTTTTAATCCGAAAAATACCTTGTTTTACGGTAACGTTTGGCAATGTAGATTTATCACAAAAACACGAAGTAAAATATTTAGGAATCCATCGGCAGACTAACGAGTAAGAGGCTTATTAAAAATGACCGAAATGAAAATTAAATATGCAACCTAGTGGTAGTTGATGGGGAAAAACTCAAGAGTTAAGTTATAGAGCACAAAGTTTTTCTTTACAAAACCATTATTGATCAGAATTGAAGGTAGAATCCTGATCACCTTCACGTAATCACGCTCAAAGGTTATTTTAATAATTAATTTCGGTAAAAAGAGTTTATTAAATATAATAGGGGCATCAGTGGTTGCTTCAACTAAATACGAGATGGCAGTGTATTTATAAATATTATTAAATTGAACTAACATTGCCATCGCATATAAATGACAACATGTCAAACATAATGATGACGTACCCACGAACACGGTAAGAATTATTTTAAATATACCACCGCCGTTGACTTGCTAGGGTCAAATTTCGGTAGTGAACATTTTTTGTGTATAGGCCGTTTCAGAGTGGTACCATTGGATAGTCTTAATGAGATGATTCTGGTAAGTTGATCGGTTCCGGTATGAAGTTCACAGATTCTAGCGAGTGGCCATTTGTTGAGTGGTAGATTTTGGTCACGCACCAAAACGAAGTCTCCCTCTTGGAACAGATGGGCTTCCGTATGTCTCTTATAATAGTTATTCAGGGAAGTGGTATATTCCTGAAACTACTGCTTCCAAAATCCTTGAATCAACTATCCAAAGTTGCCATCGACTTAGGTGGGACATCTTTATATGTTGAAGGTGAGGTTCTGGCAACAGTGTTAATGGCTGCATAATCAGGAAGTGTGATGGGGTAAGCTGGGGGTCTTGGAGTTCTCCTAACGGTTGGGAATTGAATAGTGCCTCAATTTGTTTTGTAATGGTCAGGAACTCTTCATAGGTAAACAGGACCTCTCCAATAACTCGACGTAAATGGTATTTACATGACTTAACGGCGGTCTCAAATAGGCCGCCATTTCAAAATCAACTCTTTGATGACTTCTTGATTTTGAGCGATTGAAGCAAAATGGGATGAGATTGGATCAGTTTCGTCACCTTCAATTGTAGGTGATGATGGTAGCACTGAGTTTCCATCGGCTGGGTTTTCCTAGCTTGGTACAAAATTCCACTGGCTACAATTAGTGTTGGACATGATTTCAATGACACGGTTAGCCTCAAATGGTTTGAGTGTCTTTGGCGGTTTGGATAGCCATTGCAGAACGATTGTTGAATCGGTGTATAAGTAAATCGACAGGAGTTTCGATAACTTAAGCGCTTCTAATGTTAATTTTAATAGTCTGACAAATAAGACAGCATCGTTTAGTTCTAGTTTCAAAATGGTGAATGCTTTGATGGGAGCAACTCGGGTTTTAGCAATTATCATGTTTGTCTTAATCTTTCCAGCACCTGAAACTACGTGGGAATATATAGCGATAGCATACGCATCCTTTGACGCGTCCGTAAATCCATGTAATTCCAATTGATCTCCATCTGTAAATAACTATCTTGGAAATTTTATGTTGGTGAGTAGTCCAAGCTGGTCGCGAACTGTTAGATACTTATTCAGGATGGTTGGTGGTAGTTCGTCATCTCAATTAACACCCTCTAACCATAATGACTGGAACAGGATTTTCAGGCCAATCATGACGGGTGACAATAGGCCCAATAGATCGAAGATGCGTGCGGTTTCTGACAGATAAGATCACTTTGTTACCTTAGGTGGTGGTGTTGACAATGATACTCTAAAATGAAAGTAGTCTTCAACAGGGTTATATTTTATACCTAATACGGAAATCAGATGGCTGTGATCGGTAATCTCCCAGGACATCATTTCACGATTCTCTATTGGAATGTTCTTCAATAGTAATGTATGATTGGCTGACCATTTCCGCAGGTTAAAACCACCGGACTTCATTAGTGTCGTTACCACTTGTCAAAGGTTTAATGATACGTCGATGTTGTTACTTCCAGACATCAAATCGTCCATATATAAATCGGATTTAATCACACTACTTGCATTAAGATACAAATGGTCATATTTATCTGCGAGGTGATGAAGTGAGGCTGTGGCTAAATTGTGCAGGATATGTGCCGTATGTCACGGTTTTTAACCGGTAACTTGGGGTGAACTTGGGTGTTTTCTTCATAAGATCCGCAGAAAAAAACGTATTGGTGTTTACGAAATCTGACCAGCAAGCTTACTAAATTGTCCTGAATGGTCGGTCCCACTAACAAATTGTCATTCAATGAGTAGCCGTTATTTGATTTGGCAGCAGCATCGAATACGATGCGAACCTTAGTGGTAGAACTAGATTCTTTTATCACAGGGTGATGTGGTAAATAAAATACCTGCTTACTGAGTTTTGATATTTCAGCTTCTGGGATTAATTCCATATGTCCTAGCTCTAAATATTTATGTAAGAATTCTTCATATTTGTCTTGGATATCTAACTTGGCTGTTGGTTTCGAATCCGTTGGTTGATACGACTTTACTTTAGTTTTAACTTGAAGCAAGGCTGTAGCTGACTCAGCAATATTTGATCCAGCATTTGAGCCGATAGTGGTTATCAAGCTATTCAATTAAAAGAACGGTTTGTTTTGGTAATGAATTCTCGTTGCGGCATAATTGAAAGTGCATGAAACTTAGGGCACAGATACAATTTATGTGTTTCGCATAAAAAAGCGCTTGGCTTGCCGACGGATGGCGACGGATTTTTAGTAATACTGCGTGTCGAACTGGTATCAATGAGAAAATTCATGCGTTTGGTTGGAAAACCCAGCAACTGTTCAATTGTGGCCTAATCAGTATCAGCCACCTCATATTTCCACGTTTGGTTGGTGTGATCATCTAGTTTTTCGGTTGCTAATAGGATTAGCAATGGATCGCGTTATGTGGCTAGCTCCCTCAGAACATTTAAACCTTGTACTGTTTCATTTATTGTATCATGCAACTTCGTGATACTTGTCGATGAGGGCTTACTGGATTTGGGCGATGCTAGAAACTCTCGAATGTAAGATTTAACTATACCCTTTCCTGTCGCATTTTTTCACTAAACGTTTAAAGTTTCTAAATAATTCGCATCGTCGACCCGAAAATCGTAAATTGATGTATAAGCGGCACCGCGCAATTGACCGAGGAGATATTTGAACTTTTGTCCAGGTGATATAGTTGTATTTTCATGTACGGTTGAAATAAAAATGTCGTAGAACGAATGCCATTGTTTCACATTACCGTCGAAAATTGGGAGATTCAAACGTGGTACTGTTCGTCGATTTAATCCATTTCTGAAACAACGATGTTATCCAAACTAAAGATTTGATCTTCGACCGAAACGAACTGTTTATATATTTCATGCGTTCTGCTCAAACAAATGGATAGCTCGTCATAGGACGCTGTTTCGCCCTTGGTGGTGATATAATTAGCAAATTTTGTAAACTGCCCTTTTATGACACCTTTTTGTTTTATTAGCGCCTCCATTTTATTAGCTAAGCCTCACTAATCTAAACGAAAAAAGAAAAGAGTTGGGAGAGCTTCGGCCCCAGAAAAGATTGCAGGGTTCAGACACAAAAAAAAAGTCTACGGAAAACTTTATTTTTAATTTGCGATGTGTATCGATCGATGGTTGGATCAAGAGAGAGATATATTGACATAAAAGAAATGTTTATAATTATTTAGTTTTGCTTATAATTAATAGGGACATCAGTGATTAAGCCAATAAATGCACCTAGTTACATTAAGCAATTACCAAAGTTGCTTCTACTAAATACGAGATGGCAGTGTATTTATAAATATTGCTACGTTCTTGCCTTGTCACTCAAGGTTCGTATCTCTGGATTGTAAATAACTACCCGAACACCACTGTTCACTAACAAATTTCACAAAACTACACAAGCCCCACTTTAAACACTGTTCACTTTCACAGACAATAACTTCCTCAATAAAACACAATTATTCACAACTTAGTTCTTTTACCAATTCTTTATTTCAAAAAATCACTTAGTACTGTTCACTTTATTTAACAATAAAAATCACTTACTATCACTTACTATCACTCACTATCACTTACTATCACTTACTATCACTTTCTATCACTTTTTATTTTAACTGCTTGTTATCGCTTTCGTAGTTCAAGTACAACTATTTTTCGCATACAACATCGATTCGCTTATATACACAAATTAAAATATCTCGAACTTTCTACTTCTATCGAGATGTCACTACTACATTTAATTTGCTCAATTTTTAGTACTACCAGTACTATCGATACCTAATAGATGTCTCTAGGGTTAAGCCTAGAGAAATCTTCATATATTTACACTTATGCTATCGCACACTAGGTGGTACCGTGACAATATTATTAAATTGACCGATATGGTTTTTAAATGTGGATTCCTCATCATCGTCCAACTTAGAATTATTAGAAAGGTTTCAATCTAAAATGTTGCGCAGCATCGTGAATGCTCTTTGGTACGTGCATAATTCTAAGATCTTAAGGGATCTAAATATTGATACAGTGAAAGGAACAGTTAAGAAGTATATTGACAAGTATACACAATTAAATTGGCGCCTTTTAGGCTTTAAGCATTTTTCTAATTTTTAGAACGCAGTCGGTAATAAAAATAATAATTAAATTTAGTAAGGCCACCTGTCAGGACTTTCTATATCAATTCGGTCTATAAAATCAAAATTCTTAATTAAATCCAAATTCAGATGATTAATTTAAAATAAATAATAAAACAAATCCAAATCACAAAAACTGTTATAATTGTCAATCAATATCACGATTAATTTAATTTAAATAATTTCATTGGCATATAATTAAAATCACCTGGGGATATACTGGGAATGAATAATTATATCTGGAATTGTATTAAAAAATTCTATAACTACGCTATAATATGGTTAATGTTAAAACTAATTTGAATAATTGTTGCTATACATATATCCGTTAATTAACATATATGCATAAACAGTAGTAAATTGATTTAAGTTTTCCCGCCAGGGGACTAAACCAATTTTATTGGTTAATTAAATTTTCCGGTTAAATGACATAATAGGATACATGAGTATTTGAAAATTTTTTGTGGTATTTTCATAAAAATATAATAAAAATTCGGAATTAAATTTTTTTGGTATAGCAAAATGATGTTGGTGGAAAATAAGAAAAGCGTAATTTAGAAAATTGAAGGATTTTTTTTATATTTTGGCTCCTGTGGTTAAGTTGGCAACCCCATTCCTAGTAAAAGACTTCTATTTCTTTCTCGTAGGAGGCGGTTAATTAAAAATTGGCTCGCTACGATGAGGTCATCTGAAGGATCCTTACTTCGAATCACGAAAGAAGATAGCGGAGATTTACGAGCTTCTAATTAAGGATATGCAAAAACGGTTGAACAACACCAAATACACCATGGCCAGAAAGCAAGCCTCAAAATACCACCATATTTGTTAACGAGTGAAACGAAACACCAACACAGGTAGGAAAAGATGATTCATCTGGACCTAACCAAGACGCGATCAAACAATAAAGATAATAAATCAGCGTCCACGAATGTGTCGAGACAAGTTCGATTACACATCAGAAGTCGAGTCAACAATTGAACATTTTGTTGAATTCAGCCAGTTACCAAAATCTAGGCAACACTTGAAGCACCAAGACGTCAAAATGAGAGGTTTATATCAGGATGCTGGATATGCTGTAAAGTAACAACAGATCCAGGCCAGCTATAAACCTAAAATTAAAAAAACATGGAGAGGATGATGAACCAATTCATGGATCTTCATGAAAAGATATAAATGTGAAGCTTCCGAAGAACAGGAAGCTAATGCAACATATTTTGTAGACCAACACTACGAAAATTTAACAAACGCATATGCAAATGCTGCAATACTGTTGGAAAAAGAATGAAGTAAAGGGAAAATTATCGAAATTCGCCTACCACCTGTAGAGATCCTACATTTTTACGGGGACTACACGAAATGGGTAGAATTTTCGAACACGTTTAAACGGTTAGTTCATGAGAATAACCAGCTGACAAACACACATAAAATGAACTATCTAAAAGGCCACGTAGGTGGATTAGCTGCAAAGTTATTAAGTCATTTATAACCCATTGGTAGAAGCTACGACGCCAAATCTATTAAACACCCTAATAAATCAGCCGACTAGTTCAACCGAGTCTGCTTTAGCCATGAGGAGCCTACACGACACAACAACGGAGTGTCTCCATGCATTAAAAAATACAGGCATTGTGATTCAGACGTGGAGTCCTTTCATAATCTTCACGTTATTGAAAAAATTGGATAGTAAGTCACGACGCCTATACGAAAGCTCGTCAAAAAATCCAAAGGACTTTCATCAACACCTGAATTTTTGAAGTTTCTAAAGAGACAATTCTAATCATTGGAATCCGTTAGTGGAAATAAAATGAATGTCAACGTTTCAAAAACCTGAGTATTTCAGAAAGAAATCAGATCGTCATGCTGTACAGTTTGTGCAAAAATTGTCAAAATCACACGACAACAAGTTGTAGCAGTAAAATCAAATGTTTAACTTGCCAAGGCAACCATCAGACTACTTTCATTACAAAGCAAGCAGCACAACAACTAGGCCTGTCAAAGACAAGGGTTTTAGCTGAAGTTTCAAGAATATCAGCAATAAAAGGATTACATCAACAAATCGCAATAGGCATAAGTCCAAGATTCCCATAAATCTTCAAGACACAAGCTAATGTTTTAGTTCTGTGGACTGTTACTAAGCCACTTCCAAACAAAAGCTTAATCGGTTTAGAAAGCAAACTTGAAATCCTAGAAGTAATCCTAGCCGACTGTACCTTTGATACCCCGGACCTATTAGTCTTTTAATAGGCGCTGACATATACGGAGAGATGATGTTAGAAGGCGTAAAAAGGGATCCACATCATTAGTGTATAGAACAGAACTGGGATGGATCATGTCCGGTCGTCTTACGCAAGATAGCGACATCCAAATCACTCGGTTAAAAGCTACATCACATTAGTGGACATAGACAAGCAGTTATTTCCTCTTGGGTATCTGAACTGCATCCTAAACGAAGCTTAACTGTGGAAGAGATCGAATGTGAACAGTACTGTGAAGAAACACACCAGGCTTTAGAAAATGGAAGATTTGAAGTTCGGATATCATTTGAAGATTGCTTCAGATGGAAAAAAGATTTAAGAAAGATGAAGAACTCGGATCGATTTTATTGTCTGCCCTAGGAGCCAAACGGTTTTTAGCATTCGATGAACAAACTTTGGAATAAATCCAAGAAAAATTACAACAAGCTACTGTATCAATACGTTACAGCTTTAACTACACAAAACTCTACAACAATGATTGATGCTCAAGGAGGATTCATGACATTGGGAGATCATCAAAGATACATTGCTGGTACCCAAAAACAATTCCAATTGAACTTACCATTACTTCACTAACTTCACTGTTAGTGCCATGAGTACTCACGACAGTACTAATATTCTTCAATTACGTCACTTGCCAAACACGCAAGGACATCTAAGACACCGATCAAACCGCTGAAGTCGGTGATGTTAGATTGATTCAAGTCAATGATCGAGAACAAATGGATTTGGAATTCGGCAAGAAAAATACTGGAATGCTGAAAAATATGCACCAAGTGGTGATTCAATGAATCAAGCACACCTGAGAGCGCAGTATTGGATAATCAATGCCAAGAACATAATTCGCCGAACTATACATGAATGTATGACCTGTACCAGAGCAAAGAAAATGGTATCACATCAGCTAATGGGTATGTTACCAAAATAACGAGTAACACCAGCACCATCGTTTACGAATAGTGGGGTAGACTATATGCAGGGCTAATTAGCATAAAGTTATGGAAAGTCAGCTGTAATATAACAACTAAAGGCGACATTGACATATTTATTTGCCTAGCCACGAAGGCAATCCACCTCGAACTTGTATGTGATCTGTCAACAGATGCTTTTTTAGCCGAATACCAACGTTTCATATCAAGAAGAGGAATCTGTTTGAAAATATTTAGTGATTGTGGCAGCAATTTCATTGGCGTAGACAAACAACTCCAAAAGCAAGCAAAACAATAAGAGGTGATAATTAATGGGAAAATAGCAAATTTGGGAACTGAGTGGCATTTTTTACTGCCAGGAAGTCCTCACTTTGGAGGAATTGCGAATTTTAAATCACGGTCTTTATGCTGCCGGCGGTTGCTTATGTATATCTTTTCATCCATTCTTATCCTCAACAAAACGTCGGAAATGTTCTTAGCTTTTATTGCACTTTCTCTTCTGATCTCCACGGTTGCAAAATTTTGTTAAAGAATTTCAATAAAAGCTTTTATTTATAAAAAATCGATTAGATACTTTCGAACTTTAATAACTTTCTACAGCAAAACTTAACTGGTGTGATCACATTCGGAAGCACCTTTTGTTAAGTTAAAATAAATACATACGATAAGAACGAACATTGGCAGGTGGAGAATGCGTACTGCATTGGTGGTGATACCAAAATAGATTACTAAAAATTTAAAGTTTCAAAGTTTCAAAGTTTCAATTCTAAGACTTTAGATCTTTATTTATTGCGAGTGAATGGGATTATACGATCATTATTAAATTAATTATACGGCATTCTCAAGAGCGTGGACTTTCTTATATCACCTCATGGAGCGTCATAAAGATTTGCATTTCAAGACGTATACAATGCAAATAACCCAAGATGAGATTTGCTCATATATTAAAGTTTATTACTCTAGAGATATACTCGACGTGGCCGATGTGACTTTTTAAGCCATATAGTTAAAACATACCGTTAGGTTTTTGGATATTCCCGGTTTGTATCACAATACACAACAGTTTCCACTACAAACACTATTTACTTTCACAATAATTCCTGCAATAAATAACACAATCAATCTTTATTTTAAACACAATAAACAATTCATCGTTTTAACAACAATAGTTCACTTCTAAAATACTCTAAATTTCACTAAATTAGCCGCTTGCAACTGGTGGGGGCTATGACACTAATCTTAACTTCGTTTATATACTAAAATTACATATTCTATTTTTCTATTATTTCATTTTACTTTTTCGAGATGTCACTACGCTATTCTATTGTTTCGTTTTATATTTCGCCAATTCTTGCTAATACTAATTCTACTTCATAGATGCCTCTAGGTTTAACTCTAAAGGAATCGTAACAATAAGTAAAATGAAAAAGTTAATTTTATTTCTAATTTTAACATTTTTTACATTTTACAATGCCTGAGTAACGTCGAATATATCTCCATCATTAGTGTTTGATTTATTTAGGGTTATGCTGTAGGTCTCATGCCAAACATTTCCTCAAAAATAGACGATTTTTCTAAATTGTTATTTGGTTGTACTATTAACTACTGCATAAGTCGTGAATCGATTTCCAAGGTGGATGAGCGGGCTATGTCATTTATGAAAATAACGAATCGAAAAATGGGTCAAAGTTATGTGATTAGCCTTTTGAGGAACACATTAAAGTCGATGATTTAAGAGAAAACTGGTTTTGGACCTACGGTCTGGTTAAGAACTGAATTATTTATAAACTGATTAAGCAGCAAATGCAACATTATAAAGGAAAATGTTGTACCAAAAGTCGTAAATAGTGAAACAGATCTGAACTGTTGTTATCTATAGCCAATCTTTGCTGTTAAAATCCAAATAAATCTGTGTTTTTTCCAGTTGTTAAGTTCTGTGAATGGAATGTTGCGGTTACTAGGGTCATCACGAGATGCTCCACCAATCCGAGATGTTCCACCAGGTCTTTAAGATCGACCATACCAATGATCTTTTGCGCAATTAAATACATATTAAAGTGTCTCGAAAGTTTTGAGACGGAGGTATTCGCTATTGAAGTCTTAGCACAGGTCAAATGGTTACATTTACAGGCTAGTTTTGAAATAAAGGTTGCCTATTTCTAAAAATATATATGGTTAAAGCACTAAGTGAAATACCACCTAGAAAACATAAGAAATTTGATACCAAGGAGCAGTTAATCGTTTAGAAAGTCGTAGGTCTGTAGTGGAATTCTAGGACAGATGTTCTTGGCAGCCAAATTAATATCAGATTTGATAGTTTATTGGGAGTGTTATGGATGGCGACAGGGGCTGGTTTTTGGTTGTATGGTTCTGTATCTGCGGCAATACTTTTAATTTTGCTTGGTAGTTGGTGTTCTTGATGTTTGAGATCGGCTGGATCTCAAACTGTGCTTTAGATTCATTCGGAAAATGTGTTTCCTAGTGTTGCTCTTGCCTGATTTGAACTTGCTGCTGGTGATTTTTCTAAAAATTTTGGTACTGGTTTTTATTCTGCTGCATTGACTTTCCAAAGCTGGTACTGGTTCATGGGATGGTCATGTGCTGCCAGTTGAAGCTCTAAAAGTTTACTTTTCTTCCGATAAGAGTGGTTGCCATATGTAACTGCACAGTTACATAGCGATCAACACTTCTCTTGAAGTTCCTTTGTTTCCTTTATTTTTTGCTCCTCTGGTAAAACGCTCAACAAGAAATGTCCATTTAGGTCTTGTTGTGCAACTTCTCAAATGGTTTGATATAATTCTAAATATCTACAAATATTGCTTTACATCAATTGACTCATTAGATCACAGATGCAATGAGTGTGCTTTATCGCTTTTTTACAAATATTATTTTGGTCACTGATCTTCTGAAATCAAATCTCTAATACCAGCGGCATTTGTCAGCAGGGCTGCCACTTATTTTGGTTCAAAGAAACATAGCTTCGCGTTAGATATACCCAGATGTAAAACTAACCATTTTAAATCGTAATTTTCCCCTAGAGTTACCTCTTTATGGAATCAAATAGATATATACGTCGGTATTTCCCACAATTTAATTTACAGGTGTACAAGAGGAATCAAACGACTTCTTCAAAATCAATGCTTTGCAGAAAACTGAGAAAAAAATTTAAAACTCGCTACTTACGTGATGAATGTAAATCGTAGTCGACTACGAGTTTTTTGGATCGGTTCTTTTATTTTTTGATGATGTGGTTGGGTAGCGATTTTTGTTTTTTTCGGCATTACGAAATTAGCAGCGAGAAGAAAAAGATCTAGTAAACTAAAAAAAAAAACAAACAGAAATGGGACACATTGCACATCATTATTTTACTGGGTAATTTTAATTTGAAGTTAAGAATAGACATCATGGTGTTCACAGTAAGAACTTTGATAGGATTAAACCATTATTAGCATCCAGCACCAGCACTATTGATGTGAGCTTTACATATTTATTAGAAATGGCTTGTGCTGACATTATTTATCCATATTATGTATATAGATGTCCATTTTTTGTCCATGCACATACATATATGTATTCATAAATTTGTAACTCTGTGTATATGCTATAAATAGCCTGTTTGGCACATATGGTGATTTCTCTCTATCATTTTAACATAAATATTAATCAAAATGGAATCATAAATCATCAGCATAAAAAATAAACCGATAGAAATTTATACTGACCATTAGAAATGTTTTGTTATACACGAGTATATATAATGTGAGGGTAGCATATATAGCCTCATATATATGTAGGGTATATATAATTGACTGGTTCCGTTTTCTGTTCTTTAGTATAGATAGATAAATTATTTTGTGATTGATTAGATTTGAATTTGGAATTCAAATTGAATACAATGACGTATACACGTACGTTCGAATATATGATACGAAATGATAAGGATATTATAATTTAGATTGAGATATTTGTCACTTAATTAATGCATTCAAATTGGAGATAGTTGTTTTTGAAATATGTCATTCATTCAATTGTTGTATTATAAATTGAATCAATTGAGGATAACGGTATATGGTCTGTACCCAACAAAAAAAATAGTTTAGAAAATAGCACTATTATTTTAAATGGTTTTCACATTGGGGAAAAGCAATTCATGGTACTTTTTTATGATCTAAATAATAGGAATACTACTATAGTTGTGATACTATGGCCGAGAAAATCAAAAAAAGTTACTTCAAATATGTGATTGTCAGTCTTTATGTGACCATCAACCTTCACTTCTTTTTGCAATAATTGTTCCAAGTGCAGTTTAGGTTGTTCGTTTATTGGAGTTGTCACTAAAATGTCGCCTTTTCGCTGAAACGTTTTCTGTGGCGTTTTGCATCCCTAATGGCATTCGTGTGAATCCGAAGATGCTAAATGGGATCGTTATTGCTGTTTTATGAACGTTTAAAGGAGCGTCGGTCATCGGGAATGATGACAAAGTCAATTTTGGAAAATTTTTTTGAAAGAAGCCTGTCTTCAACTGTTAAGGTGTGCCGGCTAAGTGAGCCGACGATCTAATCCACGTCCTAGATATTGTGGAAAATGGGGCACATGTAGCCCATACACCACCAACCGTAAATCAGTTCCTTCCTACATTACCTCGAATTGACCTCCGATGCCAATTATGAAGATGCTTGGCCAACTTTGGAGAAGCATTATAACCATTTTAAATCATGTCTTAACCCAACTTGCAAACCGAGTCTGTGGCAGCAATTAACTCATGGTTACAACAAGTGAAACGTTATGGGTATTAAAGAATATTGGATTACCTACTCAACAATAAGACAATTGGATAATCCGGTTTAGAATACTTGAAGTCATAGCACCGTATAAACCCAAGCCAACCATAAAACGTACTTCAAATTTTGTTTTTAATGTCTTGTGCTTTATGTCATAAATCGCAACCTCGCTATGCTTGTTTTATATTCCAAAAGATGAACTTAGATGACCGATGAAACTTTGTGAGAACCAACCAACGATGTTTCAATTATTTAAGAAGTGGCCATTACTATTCTAAATGCCCGAGTACTAAAAGCTGGCCACAATGCAATTAACGACATTATAAACTATTGTAACCTCATGATTTAAGCAACAGCAATAGTTAAGGTTCAGTCTGCATTTGGGGTCAGGTGACATTACAATCTCTGTTAGACCACGTTTCTCAGACAACTTGTATATACAATAACTGGATGTGCAGTTTTTGATGCCTCCCGAAAGTCATCAAATAAAATTTCACTGAATCAAATATTAATGGTAGGACCGACTATACAACCCTGATTTCTATATTAATGAATTGGTGCCCGTATAAAATTGCATTTACGGCAGACATAAAACAAATGTCCAGGCAGATCCGGGTAAACAATGAAAATACCGGTTTTCAACCACATATACCATAAACCAATCAAAAAGGAAGATTTCCACTGGTATCTAATATTATTGAACGCATGAGATGTATGTTGATGACGTCTTACCTGGTAGTAATACTATCGAGTAAAGGTGCAAAACTTACAAGCAGAATTATTTGAGCTGATTAAATCTGTCGGGTTTGAGCTCCATAAATGGTCATTTAATCATTCCGATGTTCTGAGAACAATACCAAAGGAACTTCATAAAACCAAACCACCACTTGATATTTATGACGATGGTTTAGTAAAAACATTTGGGGTTCCTTGGACTCCAACAACCGACGAGTTTGACTACAACATTTCTACATCCTGTGTTAAGAGCATACCAAAAAGGAGCATCCATGCTGAAATTTCTGGACTTTTCGCCATGTATTATCACTGCAAAAATCATTTTACTGGTTAGCAAAATTAGAGTGGGATGATCCAGTACCTGAAAAAATTAAACACACTTAGCTAAGTTACCGAGATGAACTTCCACAAATTTCTCAACTAAGAATAACAAAGTGGCTCATTACTAATTTAACGCAATAATATTTTGAGTTGCATGGCTTTAGCGATGTTCCCAACGCAGCATATGCAGAGGCTATATATTCCCAAATTCTGTGGGCTGATGACACTGTTCGCATTAATTAACAACGACCAAAACTATAGGGTTTCTTCTATAAAGCAGGTATCATTACCTGTATCTCATATGCAAACGAAATTTCCACTCGAAAGTTGGAGCGCACCAACCTTATTATTTTTATTGCAAAGGCAAACATGCTTTGCACTCAGTGAGAAATAACAAAACAGAAAACTTGTCGACTCCTGTGCATAGGCGACAGTAGCCACACACAAAAATATACATAAATAAAAAAATCAATAATCTGAACTTCACCCGCGATATGCCCACGATGTTAGCTAACCCGCTAAAGCCATACTACAATATGTAGCAACAATTACAAAGCTCGCCAATCTAGCTAACAAAGCAGGTCACAAAACAAAATTCAAAATAGATATATTGCAATATTTTTTTGCATTTTGCCAGATTTTGTGTTACGTATAGTATAATAGATTTGACAATCAAATCAACTTTCTTTTGACTCCATCATGCACACATACCGTCGTCGTTAAAATTCAACAAATCAACGTATTTCAGTCAAAATCAATCAAATCAACAAACATGAATATTGAATTCATTTTATTACCCTCCCGATCACATTGTTACTTATTTTATAAAATTTATATGTACATATAATATAAAAATTTACAGCCGATCACAAAAGTTTGCGTACAACGAACAAATTTAACAAATTTTACACTGATGTTTCCTATAAACTCTGCGGCTTATATACTTATTTCCATTGCTCTATCCGATAAAGGCTATTATTAACCTATATAGCAACTCGTAAGGTAACGAAAATAAAAGCGCGAAATTAATAGCTAAGCGAGCTAGAGTGGCTAGGACAAAAAACGTTTATTGATAGTGGCTTTCCATGCGACCACCGCTAGTTCTTATAAATATTTAGGTGTGTGTCTTTGCTAAATTTAACTATGTGTTCGTAACCGCTCTGTATAGGAACCAAGCATAAATTTTTATAGAAAAAACAAATTCAATAAAGAAAAATAATTGTTAAATGAAAAATTGAATGCAACCAAAATGCAATAAAATAATTTTTCGTATGAAACCAACATGAAAATAATTGTTATTTTAGATAAAAAATTTTAGTGGTAGGTTATGATGTACACATAAAATAATAATTCGTTTATAAATTTATTTAAATTTGTAATTTAAAATTTATTTAAAACAAATTTGTTTAAAAAAATTACAATATTTCAGTTGTAAAAACTAGTTCGAAATGTTTAAATATGTAATTTAATTTTATTAACGAATCAAATCGCATAAATTATTTAACTTATTATTTTCAGTTCTTAAAATGCGTATATTGCACATAAAATTCAATTTTTTATTTAATTTGATTAATTTATTTATTTCTATATATGTATATTTATATATATATTAATACATTTTTATTTATTCAATAAAATTCAAAATTAAATCTTTGTTATGTTTTTATAAACAAACCTTGTTGATATTGAATGTCAAAATAATAAAAAAAAAACAAACTTAAACATGCGTTTGCATTAAAATATACAGAATACTTTTAAACGTACGTTTTTATAGCAAAACCACAAAATTATATCGAATGATTTTTCCCTAAAATTTTTTACGCTTGGTTCCTATACAGTTTAGTGGGGTTAATTTAGTAACAAGTATTCTATCTTTTACTTGTAGTTCATTAGCGATTGGTCGACTATAACGCCTTTAATGAGTAGGCTGTGATTTAACATTTATTCTATGGTAACTGAATTAATATAATATATAATTGTGACATTTTGAAAAAGTTTTACTTTTGTTTTTTTTTAAATATATCAAGTGATAATAAAAATGTGCAAAAAATGTATAAAAGAGACTCTATAAGTATTGTCTGTGCTTTACTTTTACCTGCGAATTTAAAAATTCGTTATAATCAAAACTATGAACTACAAAAGTAAGAAACAACGAAACCTCCTGAGGCTAAATTTATATTTGATTCGAAATATCGCTCCCAGTGATTTTACGGTAAGGAGAGTTGTTGATACCGAGCAATTGGCGCAGTGGTTAAAGCTGCGGTGTTTGGGACGGGAGGTACCGGGTTCGAATCCCAACGGGGGAGGGTTGCAAAAGGGATTTTTCATCACCTGATTTCGATCGGTGATGACGATGAACACAACTATGACCCCCTGTTGGAGTGCAGAATCCATGGGCCGAACCATCGTCCATGTCAGTACAGGCTGGCTGGAGCAATGCAATGTGCAGATGGATTTAAAATCGAACCTGTATTCGTGCGTCCTCAATTTGGCTGGTGACGGCGTAAGGTAGGACGTTAAAAATTAACTGCGAAAGAGTTGGGAGAGCTTCGGCCCCAGAACAGATTGCAGAGTTCAGAAACAAAAAAAAAAAAAAAAAAAAGAGTTGTTGATATTTTGCTTTCGTCAAATGATGTAACCATGTTAATGTTTTAATGTAGCTTCTGCTTCTATTTGCTCATGGTTTGTTTCATATCGTCTGATGAACCCCTTTAACGTTTGGATTTTGTTTCAAGATATTTTTTAGAATTTTCTTTCAGTACTTCGATCATAAATCTAGGAGTAATGTTTATCTGTTGTTGTTGGCTGAGATTACTTTTTTGCAGTATGTTAGTTAGTTCTGCTGAAGTACTGTAACTTTATTTTTGCAATCTTTTGTGGTAGTCCGTTACCGTTGGTTAAGGTGCCTGTTCATAGTGGCTTAAAGAACTAAGCATTAGGTTCCAATGAGTTTGGGTTTCCACGAATAAGGCCCAAATTAATTTATAAACTAACTCAGCTATAAAATTGTTGATTAATTGACCCATCTTCTTTTTATATCAGGTAGCACTTCGCCCCACAATATTTCTTTAATCTATAATTCCTGAAACATTAATCTACCAACAATTGTAGTGTCATTTTGTGGATTCCACATAAGGTCTAACGTTTTTATAGATGCATGTTCCTTACTTATGATGGTTGATTTGGTTTCTTTTTGTTGGTTCATATTCAATGCTCATATTTTTGCTGTTTAAATCTCCCAGAATCAAGCATACTTCGTAGTTGTTTCTGACTTTTCATGACATAAAAGCCCTTCAGATGAATTTCTGAAGCAAATGAGTTTGTTTGTAGTTCCTCTAAAGAGCTGTCTAAGAATTTTTATGGCCAGGTATGGCGCAGAAGATGTTATGACCAAAAATAGATCCAGTTGCAGTGTTGGCCCAACTAATTGAATGTCCTTGAGACTTAGTCCATTTGATGTTTTTATTGCAGCATCAAATACTACCCTAACCTTTGTTGTTGAACTAAATTGGTTAACCACTGCATGGTGTGGTATAGATAGGACATGTTATTTTTGAATGTGATATCAGCTGGATTTATTGGAACCATCTGTCCTAGTCGAATGTATTCATTTAGAAAGTTATGGAATTCTTGTTTTATTTGCGGTTTTTATCTAATCTCCGCTCCACTTGTAGCAATCTTGCTAAGGATTGGCTCCTGCTATCTTCTAAACTAAAATCGTTCTTTTTTGGTATGGTGACTTCATACCTTCCATCTGCTATTCGACTACCGGTGTCTTTATATGCTTTTTCTCACAGTTCTTCGTCTTCTGAATTTTTGTAGTTCTAACTCAAGATTATTTCAAGATATCATTAAAGTCACAGACAACGAGTTTGTCGTTGGTTGTGTTTGCGTCATCCCCATAAGGATCCGTTCTAGCTCCGTTTTTTGAGGTAGTGGATGGTCTGGCGACGTTTTAGTTACTCTTTCCTGTAAAATATTTGCATAAATATCTTTACCCCTAGAATCGATAGATGCAGGTGCCTTTTAGTCTGTAGCTATAAAGTTGTAACTTCTTTCATTTGCAGTAACGCATTATGATTTCGCAAACATACCACGCAGGTTTCTTAGCTGATATAATGGCGATTTAAAATTATAATGGATAGCAAACCCGGCCTGCTTAGTATTGCTCGAACTGTTTGAATGGTGCATACTCTAAATTTGATAATTCAATCAAGAGATTTGTAGATGCGGAGGCTATTTGGCGCAATAAATGCTTTATTTTCTCCAAAAGTAATTTGACCTATAATGACAGTAGAAGAATGGCAAATCACATGGTCTAAATCAAAATCCATTCTTTAGAAAGCTTTAACACCACCTTCAATAGTAGCTCCTCACACGTTATATACCCTTGTTATATACTCACACGTTATATACCCTTGGGAAATGCGAGTCACTGCAACCAACCGACATATAGAAACACAGCAAGAAGCAACTTAACCGCATCTAACAAAATACCGGTAATTCCTGAGAAAACTATTCTTTACTTACCAGAAACACTAGCGAGAAGTAATCTTGACGACCCATTAACAATTAGTGAAGAAAAATTGGGAATTTGGTTTTACTAGTAGAGTTGGCCAATTCCCTTATCCAACGCAGAAACACCAATAATCATCTGCTATGGCTTGATGGTCATATCATAAATCTAATAAACCAAAAATTTAAACTTTATGGGAGTATGTTAAAATGTGGGCTTAAAGCGGGGACAAAACCAAGTTTCGACAATATAGTGGAGAATTTGGCGTCTACTTTAAAATAAAGTATTCATCATATACTATTACCTGGAGTCTACTAAAATATTAAAAAACCCAAAGCAATTTTAGAAAAATTTTAGGAGTTATTTTAGGACTGTTATCCGACGATATTGTCTTACAATAAAACCTAGAACACTTTTTCAAAATAAATTGCCGACATGTTTGATGGTTTTTGTCTATTGGACAAAAGAACCCTGTATTTTGAGTGCTCTCCCAGGCCTCGTAAAAGACTTATAAACGAGCATGTTGTCTTATGATTATTCTGCAGCATCATTAGCTAGTCGAAGGAGTCGACTAATCAAATGTTGGACCACTGGGCTGAACGTATCCTTAAGAAATCCGTCTGTTAAAAAAAAAATATGGATTCCGCACCAATTTATCTCGTCCTCCGCTTATCTTAATGAAACTATGATCGAGTATTGCTTGGAACTCGTTGTTCTCTAAGAAACTTGATGGCCAAAACATGGAGACAATGTGTTTCAAAGCTGTACATTGCTTTTCAGTGGAGATGACTTTGGCAATCTTAGTGTTGGTTTTCTACTTCGTTTCCAGCTGAAATAGGCTGTTTTGGATTTCAAAACAGTTGATAATCGTATTTTTAAGCTACGTTTACGCTTGTAGCCAACCCAAAGATAAAGACGCATTTTACAACAATTTGGATGATCTAGAGCACAGCGTCAAAATAGTGATTTGTGACTTTAATGCTATAGAGCTGGTCAAAATCAAACTGACTTATGTGAAAACATAGGTCCGTATTCTTGACACGTTCTAGCGACTAATAATGGGGAAAAAATGATGTACTTTGCGATCACACATGATAATATTGTGGCTAGAATGTTCTTTCCATATAAAAATATTCACTTGGAAACATGGATACATCCTCGTAAGACATCCTGAAAAATGTAAAATTGATCATGTCTTAATTTCATCCAAGATGTGAGATCTTATCGTTTGGCTGCCAAACCAACAAGACTATAAGCAATACACACAAGACAAAAATGATTAATTAAGCTGGTATTGCTTTCAATCGGTCGGACATTCCAGCCTCTTCGAACGCTGCTTCTTTGGTAGTCGAAACATTGCATGATAAAAGTGAAACTAGTGGGAATTGATAACGAGGACTCGGACAGTTGCTTATTCTTGAAATTTAGTGATTTGGTATTTAATACCAAAATTAAACGAGATAACCGTTAAACTGACAAAACACATCCTTAAAATAGTAGATATTAAAAAATCAAAAAATATCAAGTGTCAAAAAATATCAAGTGACTTTACTAATAAAGAAAAATATAAAATACGCTGTAAGAATACTCTCTTAGCACGTAATTTTATATTTGGAGGTGACTTCCATATCGAAAAACACTTTAGATTAGAACGACGTCAAATGGTAGAAAATTCTTTCCTAAAGAGTAGTCATTAATATGTGATTTTTACTCTATTGGCTCACCAACATATTAACCCAGTAATGAAGCTAAAATAGCAAACCCTTTTTTCATGACCGATTTTTCAGAGAGTTGGTAAGTGAAAAACGATGGACACGTTAAACCTGCCATATCAATTGAACTCAAAAAATAATGCTCAAGTATCTTACTGGATATCGCTGAAGGTCAAGCATTCAATAAAATATGGTACGGGGGTCTGAAATACAAAAGATAAAGACGTTCCAAAACATAGTTCTACGTTTTTTCATCATCGTCAATGCTCTGTGGTATACAAGCAATTAGAACCTTCACAGAGACCTATACGGATGAAATACATCAATGACGAAATAAAAATAACTTATAAAAAGGCGGGCGAACCCAAGGAACGATTTTACGCAGGAATCGAACTTAGCGTGCTAATCAAACACCCTAATCATCACTATACGACCGGTAACTGCAGGTAGCAGTTGTAGTAAACAAATAAATATAAAATAAAATCAAATAATTAGAACAATTATTTAAGCTTAAGTAAACAAATGATAGTGTTAAATATTTAGCTTAGTGTAAAGTTTGTTCAATTTTTCGGTTGTACGACATTTTTTGTGAGTGACTGTATATATATCAAATGAAAAATCACAATCAAATCTAATCAAACGAAATGAGAAACTAACTTTGAAATATATATTTATCTATCTATAAAATTTTATATATTCTGTAATTTAAAAACATCAAAAAAACTCAATAAAAACTGTAATAAAATACTTTGCTCGTATTTTCTGAGTAAACTCGTATCATACCTAGGTAGGTAGCTATATCGAGACTAAAAAGATTTGAATTGCAATAAATCGAATGGCTGCGGAAAAAAAACTATTTTTTAAAATTTAATCCGCCTACAGTAGAAATAAGTTTTGTTTTTTTTTTATTGTTAATAAAAAATAAAATTCATTTTGTAAATTTATGTTTAATTGATTTTTCATTTATTGATAGAAATAAACGATTTCCTATTTTATTTGTCTATATATAAATAAAAAAAAAAAAACTTAAATTGAGGGTAGTTCTCGAGATTAAAGGAATACCATTCAATTCTCGCTAATTCTCTCTAGAACATTGAAGCAAAATAGTTGTCTACATTTTTAATTTTTATTTTATTTTTTTATGGTAGACAGCAATAAATGAAAAATAAATAGTTAAAAGCACTAACTATCTATCCTATGTATAGTATATAAATTTATCTATATCGATAAAAAATAGAGATTGAAAATGTATCTCAACTTCACTAGTTTGGTATATCCATTAATAATAATCGGGTTTTAAAAGCCATTGCTGGCATAAACCGTGCCAAGTACCTTCTATTGCTTTCTTGAGAGGTTTTAATGAATATCTGATTAATGACTTAACCTTAATCACATGTCTCAATTAATCATTCAAATGTGGCATTTCACCTACCAGAGGGAATTACTTGTAATAACTCCGGTGTCTCGTCTCGTAACTAAGAATTTAATTAACTAAACAAATCGTTTGTTCTCGCATTTTGTTATATTGTAGTTTAAAACTGCACTTCGAAGTTCTTTGTGAGTGCTACAGTACACATACAATTCTTAAATTTCATTGATTGATTTGACTGATAAGAATGTACAACCAAGGACGAACCAGGAACTCCTGAATGCATGGCACCACCGTTCACTCGTGTTACATATAACAAAACCGAAGGACGAGAATGTTATCAGGCTCGACCCGGTTACTGACACCTAAGCGATCAATAATAAGTATTTTTTTTTGTGGTGTAGGGAAAGGAAAAGTAGGCTAGTAATGAAAGTATTGGTCTGGTTTCCCGGTGGCCAATGTTTAACAATTATAAGCGCAAATTAAAATTTTTCTGAACTGCTCTGCATTCTGGTGCCTCTTATCAGCAACTCCAGTATGCCACCATTCAATTAGTGAACTAATTTCTCCAAACCATAGGTTGTAACAGATGGCATTAGTTTTCACCTGTAAATTATAAATTTATTATTTCCCCTTCATGTTGCTAAAATTTATTAAGTGCACTATTGATTTGATACAAAACTTTAAAATTAATACAAATTAGATTTAAAAAAAATTGATTAAACATTACAAATCAATTAAATTAACCGTTTTACGACAAGTACTATCTTGCACACACAATTCTTAGATGTATATAAATTTCAGGTTCACAAACAAAATATTTAGCACGAAAATTGAATGAAATAACCGTAAACATACAAAATACGTCTAATTATTTGACATATTCACTCATTTCACACTTGTTAACGAGTTGGTATTAAAACCCATGGAGATGAAAGCGATTTCACCTACGGCTAGCATCCTGATCAAAGATAAATTTAGGACATTATATTAATGTCGAGTCCTATTAGACTCAGGACTGCAGTCCTCTTTCGTTTTCAAAAATTCTGTACAAAGATTGAAATTGCAACGGCAACGAGCAAATGTGAGGATACATTATAATCAATCCGGTTACAATTTAGAGGTAGAAAAATTGTGATACTGACCAACATTGAAAAATGTATCGGCAAATCGTTTTCTCTTCAGTCGATTGTAATTACCAAGAAGTGATTTGGCGAGAACGTCCTAACCAGCAGTGCTTGATTTTGGCATTTATAACAAACCATATAACATATGCTAAAGGATTTTTATGTCGATGATCTCTTGTCTGGAGCTCGAGAAGTGCAAAATGCGATCAAATGAAAAGATGATCTAATTGGTCTGCTACAAAAGAAAGGATTCAGTTTAAGAAAATGGAAATCGAACGTTTCATGTTTACGTAATGACCCACATAGCAACGCTTCGACAGAATTGTACTGTAATGGAAGTGGAGTGAACAAATTACAAAGCTCAAAATAATATCGAATCATCACGTGTTTTTGACCCAATAGCATAAATTGCCCAAATGCTTTGAAGATGATTATATGCAAACTACATGTGAATTTAAGCATTTTAAACATATTACCCGAGGCAGTGGTTGATCATTGTTACATCTCAAAGGTTCTCGTGTATAATCCTATACATTGACCAATAACCTAATTAAGAAAAAATATTGGATAATCTTAGGACGGTCAAAAATAAGGTCACTGTTAAAATATTGTGTAGCCTGGGAAAAATACTACAAAAAAACCAGCAGTCAGTTAATGGGAAGTCTACAACTGAGAATGGAAAGGATACAACCTTCGCAACCGTTTAAAAATTTTGGAATTGATTTTGCGGGTCCACTTTATTTCGCACAAGAAATTTCATTCCACCTGCATCTCTTTACTTAGGCGTATTATTGTGGGAATCCGCAGACAAATCCGTCAATACTCCTCTACTGAAATCTACAAGAAATGTGAACTTCCGAAGAGATATTTACACTTTCAAATTGAAAACATCTGAAATTTACATCAACTGATGACAATTATGAGGTTCTTTCACCAGCACATTTTTTAATTAGTATATCAGCTGAGCTGTTCTAAAGAAACCAGCGGTGACTTTATTGCCATCAAGATGGCAGAGGATTCAAGTGAGAGTCTATACTCAGTTGTTGATTCAATTGTCAATAAATGCCTCGTCAGTCCTCGTAGACACGTCTATACCGATTCAACTTACGATCGACAATGGCTTTAGTACGCTACTAAAGAACTACCTTTCTCTAACAACCGAGCAGATTACAGTTTACAAGTAAAACATAACGGCTTGCAACACATCGTTACTGAAGGACATACTTCAGTATCATGACCTCGACTTGATCCAGTACGTCACAAAGAAGCATTCACTGAATTGTCATGTTATAAGATGAAAACTACCTACCACCGATACAAAAACTCGCTGAAATACTCGAGCCAATTCATACCCATACTTAGCAGCTTAACTCAATAAGCCCATGTTACCAAAAAATGCCTTTTGGCAAAGGCATGTTTTCAAATTTTTGAAAAAAAATATTCAGCATTTGATCGGGAATTATTCGCGATTTATTTGACGATTAAACACAAACCTTTGACTAGAGCAATCCAGCCCTGTTTAAACTGCCAACAATCATAAGTTCAAAGCCATACAAAATCACCTTTCGAGCAATTCCACATTCCACCTGGTCGATTCGGACATATCCACTTGATCTTCGTGGGACGACATTTACCATTTAAGGATATTCTTATATTTTGTATAGATTGATCCACTTGCTGGCCTTATTGCAAGACTGATATATCTGCCACAACCTCCCAATGAAGTTTGTACACAATTAGGTTGCTCGTTTCAGCAATCATAGCAACATAACTACAGATCAAGAAACGCAATTCGAGTTTAAAATATTCTCAGAGTTAACGAAACTCTTAGGCTCACGTCAAATACGTACAACATCGTATTATCCTCAGGCAAACGGCATAGTTGAACGTTTTCATACACAGACGCACTCAAAGCCAGAGGCAATACCATCAATTGGAGCACAAAAAAACCAATAGTCTTAGTTGGAATCCGAGCAACAGTGAAAAAAGATATAAAGTGTTTGCCAGCTGAATTAGTTTGTTTAGACAAACCTTCAAGCTGCCTGGTGAGTTCTTTATCGAATATTTTCTTTCTCTACTGCTCTTACAAGACATAGTCATCGACCAGCTCCGCGCACCACAATGCGAGATATAATTCCGACGCCAGCTCATATATTTGTCCCATTGCCCCAGGCATTGGGCAACTGTGAGTTTGTTTTTGTTAGGGTTGATAAAGTTCCAGCTGGTTTACAATATTCGTACGAACACCTATACATCGTGGTTATCGACTGTGGAGGCACTTCATTGTTTCGATTAAAGACCAACCGCATTCAATTTCAATAGACAGATTAAAATCCGCGTACAGTATACTGTGTTCTGCTAAACGTTGGTCAGCCATCCGGACATATAAATCTGTCCGCATCACAACATAAATTCACACCGGTTTTTTTTTACTAGAACAGGGGTACTGTAGAAGCCCCATAATATCAGATATTTCCGAACGAGTTCATTGGCTACAGTTTGTACAAAACGACCGGTGACCATTGAAATATATATATATATATATATATATATATATATATATATATATATATATATATATATATATATATATATATATATATATATATATATATATATATCTGTATTCCGTTTACATATAATATATTATGGGCATCCTAAATTTTATTGTTTTTTTTTACAAAATTTACGAATCATCATAACCAGATTTTATGATTATGTTTTACCATCGTTCGAAAATACATATATGAATTGAAAGTTTTGCGACCGAAAAAAAAATGTTGCACAGCAATTTCTCGAGGCATATGACATATTTTTGCGGAGTTGGCATATTTCTATGCGGTTAATATTCAAAATCGCACATACTAAAAATAAATATTTTCAAATCACCTTGTATCGTATATACATAAACATAAAATACATAAATATGTTATAACATCATAAGCTAATCCACCAACAACATTTAAGGATTTTCTCAATTTATAAAAATCTTTGTTTATATACTCTCGTGTATATAACATAAAAACACTTTAAACTTGGAGTGTTTGTTATTGTTTCTAATCCATGTGTATAATATATATATATATATATATATATATATATATATATATATATATATATATATATATATATATATATATATATATATATATATATATATATATATATATATATATATATATATATATATATATATATAATGTATAATACAGATAAAGTGTTTAAAAATAAAACAAACAATTGAAGAAAATCTTAAGATTAAGAAGTTTTATTTGTAATACTTATCATCGTTAATCCCGTTTTATATATTTCGAATGATGAGCAAACATATACATACTTTAAGAATATGTGACATGGAAATGGCAACATGGAGCACGTATTGTGTTTATGAAGGAAATGGAAAAAAGGATATATAGTTATCCCTTTACCATTGATATTTAAATTATAAACTTACATGACAGTGGATTTATCATAAAAAGGAATCTTGAATATCAATAACGTTATCTGTCATTCTTTTGTTCGTTCGATTACCATTACAAAGTACACAGATGCAAAAGCCATTACATAATAACATCACAAAAGTTGTGTAAAAATTTGTCAAATTTTGCAGCATTATTTATGATTGTATCGAGAGCTTTTGATTAAAGTATCACTCAACAAAATCGGACCACTATTACGTATTTAAAATGTCTACATTTAGGCAAAAAGTAATTCATACGACGCATGACATGGCGAGTAATATAGCAACGTATTCAACTGTTGTTGGATTCCGTTATGTTACTTTTTATATGATAATTAACCTATGATGTACCTTTGATATTAAATTCGTTTCATCTGTGTATCGTACACCGTTAAAACATCCAAAGCCATTGCCAGCTAAAATTTGTTGAACTCTAAAGTATTTAAATTTTAAAAATTTAAACTTAAGTCATTTAGAAGTTTTTTAATCCACTACACGCATTTACGTTAATGAAAATCACACGAAACAACTTGAACCGCTGAAAAAGAATGGAATTATAAGCCAAATATTTACAAGAAATGGGTTGGTTCATATAAAAAACCGATAAGGCCAATGAATTCGAATCTTAATGACCTCAGTACAATAGTGGGCAACCGTAACGCCACATTTATTTTTGTTTTATTTTAATTTCATATTTAAATATTGGACAATCCAATAATTGTTTGACAATAAATTTTGTTATTTATATAGGTATGTTAGTTATACAGGTATGTGTGAGCTTCGTTCTATGTCAGATATTGATTTTTATATGGTTTAACCTTGAACTGATGTTGATGTGGTATGTTAAGGATGGAGTTGGCTAATTGTTTTACGATGAGTTCCATACATATTAAAACTGCTAATTGTGTCATGAAATGCTCGCTAAATCCATTTGGTAGTAATGTAAAAATGGCATATTTTAATTCCCATAGTTTGAACATGGATTCTAAATTTGCTGAATTCCATCAGTTAATAGATGGAATAAATTTTCACTTCATTGCCATTACAGAGACTTGGCTTAGACCATGGGTATCTTCCAAGTCTGGAGGTATATCTGGTTACACATTAATAAGGAATGATCGTATATCTCGTGGGGGTGGTGTGGCCATTTATATAAATAATTTGTTGAAATGGAAGATTCTTGACCAATCCATTCATAGCTTGACTGAATTTTTATTTATTAAAGTGTTTATTTACAACTTTGGCATTGTAGTTGGTGTAATATATAATACTGGAGGTGAAAATGTGGAAGCATTAGAAGACATACTATCGTCACTTTCTAAATATAATGATATTTTAATAACTGGTGATGTCAATATAAATATGCTTCAGTGTAGTACGTCAAGAATTTTTTTTAAAATCGTACTTGCTAGCCAGAATTTTGGGTACCTTCCTAATGATCAACCAACATATTTTTGTAACTTTTATCAAAGTGAATCGCTACTGGATCTAGTTCTTACAAGAAATATTGATGATTTTATCTATTTATCTATAAAAGTATTAATCATGAAGCGTTGGTTAATGACTGCCTCAATTTGCATTGGGAGTCCATCTTTCAATCTGTTTTCACTGACCAGAAATTTTCGATACTTAACGCATATCTTCTGTATTTATTCAATAATCATGTTCCGGTTAAACAATTTACTCCAACTAAACGAATTACTCCTGTATGGTTCAGTGCAGTGTTTGAAACTGCAATAATTGATAAGGAAATATGCTATAAGCTTTGGAAGTATAACAAAACGAATTAAAACCGTATATCCTTTTGTAATAGTAGGCGAAAAGTTAAAAAACTTATTAGAAAATCCAAATCCATTTTTCTGAATAAATTGCTTGATCTTTGGAACAACATCCATAACCTTGGTCTTAGTAAAGATGTAACAGGAATAACACCTCATTTCACAGCGAATCAAATTAACACTTGGTTTGCTAAAACGACCTCAAATAGCAACTATATTGGTAATACAAGTGTCGCGCATATTGTGCATACGACATCGCATTCATTTAGCTTCTATAAAGTTACCGAAACTGTTTTGAAACTGGCTGTGTTGCGAGTTAAGTCCAACTCTATCGGTGATGATGAGATTCCATTAACATTTATTAAATTGATTTTACATTACATTTTGCCAATTCTCTGTTATCTAATTAATGTTTTTACTAAATGTTCAAATCCTAAAAATCTAAGGGATCTTAGACCAATCAGTATATTACCAATGTTCTAAAATCTAAAATCTAATCTAAAATCCTTGAAAGAGTAATGTGTGATCAAATAACTCGATATTTGCAAAATAATAATATGATAAATAAGTTTCAATTTGTACCCCGATTTTGTTCGTTTTTTTGTTCATTCTAACGCAAGAGAATTGAAAATTTCGTATACGTAATAATATACACAAGTGTATAATATACACAATTATTATTGTGTGATCCAATTTTATTTTAATGTGTCAGTTTAATTCTCATGTAAATTACGCCTAAATGTTGTTTCAATAAAGCCTAAATGTCGAAGCGGTTGAAATCGGTTACCGCATGAGTATTATTTTCCCAACCTTTAGATGTGACGATAGATGGCTTATACATATAAAATCAAAAATCAAATGTCGTTTTGTATTTTCATTCAAAGAAAAATATTATAGACGGAACTATAAACTATTTTGCTCGAAAATCGAACAGAGAATAAAATTTATGTTTCAAAATGGTAAGTGTTCTCAATTTTAAGTTTCAAAATGAAAAATCAAATCACAAAATCAAGTTTCGAAATGTCATCATTCATCAACAGAAAAATGTAAACAACATGCGCAAATACAATGCGCATGTACAATACCACGAACACAAACACTACGTTCCGGTTTAACAATTCGTACGCATGAGAATTTCAAAAAAACGAACAAAATCGGGGTACTGGTTTTAGGACTAAGCACAGTACGGCGACTGCACTACTCAAAATAAGTGATGACATTTCTGTTTCTTGGAATAATGGTCATGTTGCATTATTAGTGCTGCTTGACTTTTCCAAGGCTTTTGATACTCTGAATCATGACATATTGCTTGGAAAGTTATAGACACATTTTAATTTCTCTCAGCATGTAATTAAATTCATTTCTAGTTATTTAAGCGGCCGGTCCCAATATGTTAGCTTTAATGAAGTAAAATCACATATCAATATGTTACGCGGAGTGCCACAAGGTTCCATACTTGGGCCTATATATTATTCGTGCTTTTTATCAACGATGTTTCAGCTGTAATTAAACATTGCAGTTATCATATGCATGCTGATGATGTACAAATTTATACAAGCGATACGCTAAATCATATTGAGCGTATGACTGAGTTTGTCAATGCTGATGTTAAGGCTATTTCAGAATGGGCTAAAATTAATCAGTTAGATGTAAATTATTCTAAATCGCAAGTTTTACTTATCCAAACCAGAAATGAAATAATCGATTTCCCACCAGTCTACATTAAGCGAGGCTTAAAAAGACGTTCAAAATTTAAAAAATCTACACCAATAAAAATAAAAAAAGCATTAGCTCATGCTTTGCTTATGACTCATTTAACATATGCTGATTTAGTAATGGGTGTTTTAAGTTTTGAGCACAGAAGAACTCTTAATGCTGCGTTTAATTCTATTACGAGATATGTTTATAATTTATCCAGATATGATCACATTATGCCGTTTGCGAAAAAATTCTAGGTTGTACATTTGAAAATTTTCTGAAATACAGACAATCCTCTTCAAAGTATGGTATGGGAGTTCGGTGGACTAGTTAGTTGATAAAGTACATTGTGCTTTAAGTAAAGTGCAAATCTGATAGAAATATTACTTTTGTAGTATCCTGATTTGTAACATCATTCAGAGCAAAATCATTTTCTATTAATGGAGCTCAAACATGGAATAATTTACCGCTAAATCTGAAACGTATCACACATCCACGTTCTGTTCAAAAAAGAATGTCTAAATTATAAAAGAATGTCTAAAATTTTTTTTTTTGTGAAATGACTTTTTAATGTAACCTATGTACATATTTAAGGGTTGTAAAAGTCTCTTGTACTTCTTTTAAGTTATATATATAAATAATTAAGTCTAGCACCTGCATTTTGTTTAGACGTTCAAGGTTATGATCTAGCTTATGACCTATGATCTAGTCTAGCATGGATTTTAGTTGTAAAGTACAAGTGAAATGGCAAGAGTGAAATGGCAACAGTGAAATGATATGGCATGCCTTGAAACCCATTTTCAAGTGATCAATGGTAAACTATATATTTCTAATTTTAATACACAAACCTAACAAACTTAAAACCACTTAAAAAACTCCACAACAATTTGACATATACGTCAAAATATTTCAATAAATTTAACATATATCAAACTCAATATGAATGATAAGACAAAAAATAAAATTAAAAACAAAAATTTGGCACGAAACCATTTCTTTGGATGATGCAAAAACATTAAGCTTAACGAAAATAAGAAGCATCACGATGATTCATCAAAGCTTTCAACAACTTAAAAAATTATTATTTTTCCAATCAATTACAAGCATGTTTGAGAAAATACGAGAAGACTTGAAAAATTCTATATTATTGTTGGTTGTGCATAATGTTGAAATATCGAAAAACACATATATTGATAATTGAACGGGTCTGGGATTCTTAATGTCTAGTCCGCGGGACACACCATGTTTATTGGCTAAAAATAATAATTGTATAAATAATATTCACGGTTCATATTTTATTTTAAGTGGAGCTATAACTTGAATTTTGTATTTTAATGTAGAATTGAAAAGCGCGTGTTACTATTTCATTAACTTTATTCGAAGTGAAGTTTGAACGAGTGTCATACGACAGCATGACATTTACATTAGTGTTGCCCGACTATCTGTATATTTATGATGGCATAACCTAACAAGACTTAACATAACATAACGGACATAACGCAGTCTCCCACGCTCAATATAAGCTAATAAGAGGTACTTTAATTTGAAATGTAATTTCCTAAGTAGGTAGGTCTATTGCGTTTATGTTCAGATCTACGAACTACTTGTTGTTGACTTTCTTGAGACTAAGTAGGCGGCTCTTGACTACTCGGCAGTTCGGATTCTTGACTCTCTGGCTCAGGTTCGTTCTGAGGAACTGTTGGTTCGAAATGGTGTTGACTATAATCGTTGGTATTTTGCGTGTACGTGGTAGTAGTTTCAATATTTGGAGAGACATGAACTTTACGTTGTTGAACTTTAGTAGCCATTATCAAGTTGTACATGATAATGAAGTTCTCTAAATTATTTGATAGGTGGTTTCAATGCATCAAGCCGGATTCGAATAAGTCTGTAGAAATATAATTCTGCTGGACTTTTTCCTGAATTTAGTGGTGTAGCACGGTAACGTTGCATAATTTCATTGACTTTCTTGTGTAGAGATCCTGGTTCTGATGACATCGCTTTCAATTTAGGCTTGAGTGTTTGTACGTTGCGTTCTGCTAAAACATTTGTACTGGGATGTCCTATCATTATCGGATACCATTATTACCGGAAAACTATTAGTAACAAAAATGTCGGAGAGAAGATTTATTGATGTTTGCATCATAGGGGCATCCCGTATGATTTGCACTTCTGCCCCTTGGGATTTTGAAGTATGCGATTAGAAAAAAAATGATCTTGGAATGGTCCTGCATAGTCGATATGTAACCTTACCCAATTTTCAGCTGGTTCCTCCCACTGGTGAAGTAGGGCTTTTGCCGGTTTTGATTGAACTTGGACACATGCTTTACACGACCGTACCATCACGATCTATTCCTTTCCAAAAACAATATCTTCTGGCGAGTTGTTTCATTCTGGTAATTCTAGGATGAGTATGATGAAGTTCTTGAAGAATTTGAAGTTGAAAAATTTTTGGAATCAAAACTTGTTGACCCTTGAAGATAATTCCGTTATTGAGTGTATAGATGTCTTCACTTTCATCGGAGTTGAGTAAATTTGACAAAATTTTAGAAAGATCTGGATCTTAATAATCTAGTTGCGGATGTTAATAATCTAGTTGCGAAGGCGACATGATGCCATTAACCATATGCAAGAGCACCCCTGCAATGCCCGTATGGCATCGCATGCTACTAATACTGGTAGTTCGGGATCGAAAGGCACTAATACCTTATCGTTGGAGATTGTGTTTTTTAAGTTTAGAAACGTTGATTCACTCTTGATGACCAATCAAATTTTGTTCGTTTTTGAAGAAGTTGACGTGATGGAAACTTGATTGTAGATAAATCCGGTATGAATCGAATTTTTGCTGGCGATTTTGAAATTTTGTTAAATTGAACAACGTGACCCAGATATTCGATCTAAGTTTGAAAAAATGAACATTTATTTTTGTTGAGGTGTAGATCATGTCCCTTTAGTCGCACATTGAATTAAAAGGTTTCTGCATTCTTATTCTGTTGCACCATGCACGATGATATCGTCGAAGTATGAAATGGTGTTTTTCTAACCGGAAAGTATTTGTCCAATAATACGATTGAATTCTGATGGCACCGTTTTAAATCCAAATGAAATTCGATTTACTTTGTATGCCCCTCTATGGGTTGAAATAGTTTGAATATTACTGAGGTTGTTTAAAATTTCATCAATACGCCGAAATGGATGATTTGCAGATACAAGTTATGGATTTACCCCAACCTTGTAATCGACGCAGAGTCGAACACCACCGTCAGTTTTGGGAATAATTACTAGTGGAGATCTCCAGTCACTTTTAACTGTGGAAATAATTCCAGACGCTTGCAACTCGTTAAGCTCTTTGTCAACACAAACTCAACTCGAAATGGAACTTCCCGTTCCTTGTAGAAAACTGACTTAGCATCTTTTCGAAGTTGAAGCGCTACTTGGAAATTTGGCACACAACCCACTTTTTGAATAAAAATTTGTTGAAAATTATCGATAAAAGCTTCCATTGAATTTAAATTATCAATTTAAGCATTTATTTTGTTAACACCTAGATTGTCCACTTGCTGGAGGTTGGCGTTTAAGTGTCGGATCCAAATGCGTCCCAAAAGAGCGTTATACTCATTGGGTACCACGTACATTTCCTCTGTCGACCGACAATCTTTGTATTTTACCTCAACATTTACTTTACCATCAGGCATCACAATGTCTTTTGTGTATGATCGAAATGCTATTGAAGATGGTCGAAGTTTCGTTGTAATGTCGAGCTGTTCGAATTGATTGCACTGTTATGAAATATTTACCAACATCGTTTTTGCCAGTGTACTGCTGATTGTTGTGAATATCGACGGTATAATTTATTCCATATACCTGGTAGATCGCGTCGTCATAATCCTCATTTTTATAATCTGAATTGTTTAATGACTTCATTAAAGTTGTTATGCAAACTTGCTGCATATAGCCTTTCTTACCACATGAATTGCATTTGAGGTTATGTCTGTTAGTGCGGCATTCAGTTGTCTTATGGTTGTCTTTTCCACATTGTTTACATACATTTCCTATACCCAAT
Organism: Tipula confusa; assembly: GCA_963556175.1. NCBI lineage: Eukaryota > Metazoa > Arthropoda > Insecta > Diptera > Tipulidae > Tipula > Tipula confusa. Next base: position 33,524,422 of record OY744476.1, read on the forward strand.
TGGTTGTAATTTAATCTGGATTTTAAACGCATTGATGGTCTTGATGACGAACGATTTCTTGATCGAATCCTACCACGATTTGAATCTGTAGGCCTAGAGTGTGCCCTGTTGATATCATTTATGATGCTCGGTTGCTTTGAATTAAGTTCGCTGAGTAATGCTGTATATTTATGATGACATAACCTAACAAGACTTAACATAACATAACGGACATAACAAGTGGGGTCATAATTAGCTAAACATTATGAAACTCTGAAAAATGTTAAAATTATTCTTGTCATTATAATCAATTAACCGAGTGTAACATATTATTATGTACTTTGTATGTACATTCTACATTACATTTATACATACTTACATAGCTTACAGTAAATAAACATAGAACAAAAAAACAAAAACAAAAGTTAAGAGTTAAGGAGGAAAAAATCGAAAATGTTGGAAATACTTTTAAGAAAATTGAAAAATCTAGCAAGATTAAAATACGATTAAAAATTCTTGGGATGAAAAAAAAAATGTAAGCAAACAATTTCTAATTTTTTTAAAGTTTTGTCGTTCTTTAACCCTGTGATGAACGGCATGATTTTACATGACAAATAATGTTGAGGGTCAAACTAAATTATTGAGGAAGGACTGCCAATGTAATATACCTTTAGGCCAGCAATCAAACGTAATTAGTTTCGATCTATAGCTTCGTATATTTTTAGATATCATTGGCTTGCTTTTTGCAAGATTGTTTCTTGTGTGAGTTTTGAGACACCCTTTTATAATGGCTGAAAAATTATTTCAGTTTTTTATGTATGTATATTATATGTACATATATATGTTTTTTTATGTTTTTTAATAAAATAGATTTTGCTATATGATGGAGTTCCTCCATCGGAAGAGAGAATTGTTGCTTTTCGAAATTTTGGTATAGGCAAAGGAAAGGTAAGTTAGTAATGACAGAATTGGTCCGGTTGCCCGGTGGCCAATGCTGAACTATTATTAGCACAAGACAATCACAATTTTACTAAACTGATCTGCATTCTGGTTTCTAAATTCTGTCATCTCCTATCAGCAACTCCAGTGTTCCTAAAAACCAAATCTTTTAATGGGCTAATTTTTTCAAGCCGTAGACTGTAATAAATTAAATTAAATTTCACCTGAAAATTATAAATAATTAATCCATAATATAATAATATAATAACATAATAATATAATTTCTAAGAGCCATATGCTGAAATAAGTTGGATTTTTTTGCTCGAAATTTTTAATGATGTAATAATTTATTACATCATTAAAAATATAAAATTATAAAAACCATATTATAAATAAGATTTAAAAAAAAAATATTAAACATTTCAAATCAATTAAATTAACCGTTTTATGACCAGTACGTCATGTAGTCACCGAAAATCCAATTTATATACTCTTTAATTGATACAAAACTTTCAAATAATACAAATTAGATTTTAAAAAAAATTTATTAAATTTAAAAATCAATTAAATTAACCGTTTTATGACCAATACGTCATGTAATCGTCGAAAATCTAATTTATATACATTTTATTTGACACAAAACTTTAAAATTATACAAATTAGATTTTTAAAAAAATTGATTAAAAATTACAAATCAATTGGATTAACCGTTTTATGATCAGTACGTCATGTAATCATCGAAAATCCAATTTATATACACTTTAATTGTTACAAAACTTTCTAATAATACAAATTAGATTTAAAAAAAAATCATTAAACATTACAAATCAATTGAATTAACCGTTTTATGACCAATGAGTCATGCAATTGACGAAAATCTAATTTATATACACTTTAATTGATACAAAGCTTTAAAATTAATAAAATTAAATTTTAAAATAATTGATTAAATATTACAAATCAATTGAATTAACTAATTAATTAATTGAATCCAATAGTGTAGAACTTAAGACCATCCTACGTCAAATTCGATGATGCAATATTACAAATTAAAACAAAAGATAGTAGTGTTGACACAAACAAACTGTTGAATGCGATCGATGGATTCTATGGCACATTAGAGTCTAAAATTTATTCTCTCATCGACGATAAATGTATACAAATTCTATCAGAAATTAGACCATCAAATAGTAACCCAAAAACGGTTAAAGCACTACCAAAATTGGAAGTACCAATCTTTGATGGTCACATCGATAATTGGAGAACACACATAAAACGGATTTACATCAAACGTTTTTTTGAAAAAAAAAAGTAAAGGTCGGTTTAGCCGCTTCCGCTGCAAATGTTTTTGGATGAGTTTTAACGGGTATAAGAATGGGTTAAAAAAAGGTACTCCAGTGACAAAATAATGAGTGTACCGGATTTTCCGCAAATGATTAATTAAACAATATCTGAAATAGTCAGATATATATCTATAACGACGGCGGTTGACGTCATTTTAATTATTCAGTATTGGATGTTGTGCAACCGAAAAGCTCAGTTTCGATCTGACGAGAAATCGTAATAATTTTGTTAAAAATTATTTGTCATCTCATCAGGCCATGGCGACCGAGTGCTATGTGTAATAGCTACTTTATGCTCTATATATATTTATGTACAGTGTACATGTAGCGTTAGCGAATTATATGGAATTGCACGAAATATCTGAATAATTTTAATTGTGTGTGTAGCGATGGTCGATACATATCGTTTTCACAAGGACTTTGATTTTCGTTTTTCAATCATGATATTCCACTTTAAATGGAGGACGCTACACTTCTGTTTACAGCTGAATGATGATTGTCCTAAAATTAATTGAAAATAGTTAATTTAGTCATCAGCCATCTTGGAATTTCGATTTTTTCTATAAATGGTAGGTTTTCTTTCATGATTATCCATTTCGATATTTTTTCTGGTGGTAGGTGATCATCCCATCTGAGTTCTAATAACCATAAACCTTGAAAAAATATTTTGATTAAAATTATTATAGGAGCAAGCCAACCAAGTGGATCGAATAGTTTCGATGCTTCAGACAAAATACTACGTTTTGTAAAAACGGTGGTGTTTTAAAGCGAAATCTAGCGGCATTGAGTTTAAAATTGCTTCGCAATTGGACGACTATTTTCTCAATTTGAACCCTACTGCATTAAAACGTTCTACAAGCCTTTTCTGAATTCTCACAGCTTCCTCAACTTCGCTCGCCCCGGTCAAAACATCATCCACATAGAAATCATTTAATATGATTTGTGCAGTCGTATATTGCTTCTCTGCTGCTTTTTCTCCGATTTGTCTTAAAACATGCGACGCGAGTAAAGGTGCGCTGGCAGTTCCATAAGTCACGGTTAACAACTTATAGTCTTGTATCTCATCTTAAGGCGACTCCCTCCATACTATTCGTTGGTATTCAGCATCTTCCTCTTGGACTAAGACTTGCCTATACATTTTCTCTATGTCTGCCGTAAAGGCAATCTTGTATAGCCGGAATCTTAGAATTGTAGACACCAAACTATTGTGGATGGTGGGGCCTATCATTAAACAGTCATTTAAGCTCTTTCCGGAGCTCGACTTTGCTGAAGCGCCAAATACCACTCTCAATTTTGATGTGGTACTGGATTGTTTTAGCACTCCATGGTGTGGTAGATAGAAATGACGCTCTTTGTTTAAATCTACCTTTGGAATAACCACCATGTTTTGAAGGCTTTCATATTCCTTCATAAAGGAGATACACATTTCCTTAAATTGCTGATCTCGTTTGAATCGACGTTCCATTGCCAACAGTCGTTGAACTGCTACGTGCCGAGAGGAACCAATTGCGACATTTGCGTTTTTGAACGGCAGCTTCACCTGGAATTGTCCACTAATGGTCTTGCTCACATTGGAACTAAAATGTTTCTCGCAAGCTAATTCTTTTTCTGTGTATTTTGGCTTAAACGGTACTTCTTCGATTTCCCAAAATCTTCGTAATATGAAGTCCAAATCTAACTCCGCATGAAAATTCGTGCCAGACTCATTAGTGGACGATTCCAGGTGAAGCTGCCGTTCAAAAACGCAAATATCTCAATTGGTTCCTCTTGGCACGTAGCAGTTCAACGACTGTTGGCAATGGAACGTCGATTCCAACATTGGTCCTGCATAGTCGACTCCAACTCTAGAAAATGGAAACGCCCTAGTCACTCCTGCTACAGGTTAGGATCCCATCAGTTGCGTAGACACCAGTTGTTTCTGTCGGTAGCACACCAAACATTCGTTAATAACGCGTTTCAGGAGCTTGTCTATTCCCAATATCCAAAACCTTTCTTGAATAGAATTACTTAAGAGTGTGTTCCCAGGATGTAGTAATTTAAGATGTTTTTCTTCTACTAATCTTTTGGTAATTAAAGATTTACTGCTTAACAAAATTGGATGTTTCGTATTGTAATCTAAGCTTGAGTTCTCCAATCGACCGCCTACTCGCAATAATCCAATACTGTCTAAGAATGGATGAAGGTGTTTAATTGGGTTTCTTTTTCCAGTAATAACTCTATCTTCTTTAATAACACGAATCTCTGATGAAAATGTTTCTTCTTGAGCCACCGAAACACTAAATGTTCAGCAGCAGTAATATCTTCTCTTTTGAATATTATGTCATCCAATAGTGGTTTGGCCATTTTTATGTTTATGACCTGTCGCTTTACCCCACTCTTAAATTTTAGCCGTTCTATGTAACGTCTCATCCAACATGAGACGGTTGAAGCTTCTTTATTTATAAAATATGATCGATCTTGTCAAATGCTTTAGTAAAATCTAGTTATTGTTATTAGAGCTATTCGTTCTCGTAATTTACCGCTTTCGTCAATTAAAATTTAAATTGTATTGTTCGACATTGAATTACTATTTATTAAGTTCAGGTTCTGGGTGGTCATTTTGTGGTGCTATATCACATTTGGTGATATAAACTGTGATAAAATGAAATAGTCTGTACTTAATCCGTGCGCTTTATGGATGAATTATTGCACGTCGCTTAATGATTTGAATGAAAAAGACAATAATATTTGCAGTCTCACTTGCACTAATACAAAACATGGAAAAACGATTGTGTTGTCATCAGTGTTTGCTGTCTTATACTTACATTAGTATAAACCACCGATATTGTTGTCAACTTTTGCCGTTTTCATGGATATATGAATATTCACACCAAACACGAATTTTGAATATAAATAAACTAAAAATACTAAACTATCACATATATTTAGATTAAGCGTTATCCTAACTATTATATAAATATAATACAACATAAATTTGTCCTGTGTTTGGTTGAAATAATTGTCAATATTCGCGTCTATCCAAAACCATTTTGTATTACACACGCGACATTATTGTAATTTGTCATGTTTCAAACAGAATTAAAATATTTACATTTTAATTGAAATATTTCAATATTTTATTTAAATATTTTAATTGAAACAAGACGAATTACAAATGTCGCGAGTTTTGTCAATTTGATACAACTAAAAAAACGTAATATGTTGACGTTTCTACATAACCTCTAAATTAATCATATGAAGGTTTTATTTGAAGTGCTATCTCATCTAGTGATATACAATAATTTGTGTATGGGTTTTTTTTTCCTTATTTTGAATATTTTATTTTATTATTAAATAAAATATTCAAAATAACGAAAAAATAAAAAATAAAAACACAAGAAATTAAATTTCAACAGCATGGAAAATTATTATATCACTAGGTAAGATAGCACTTCATAAAAAACTTTCATATAATTTATTTTGAGGTTATGTAGAAACGTCAATATATCACTTTTTATTTATCATGTTCTCCACAAAATTCATTGTGCAGGGTTGAGTTTGTAGACTATTTTTGTTTAAATTTTGATCACCAAAAAAATTTACAAATATGATATAAAAGTGATATATATATATATATATATATATATATATATATATATATATATATATATATATATATATGTTTATATATATATATATATATATATATATATATATATATATATATATATATATATATATATATATATATATATATAGAGAGAGAGAGATAGTATACATATATATTTTGATGTTTATTTCACGACTTACTTGAATTAAATGTCGATCTATTCTAAAGTCACCGAAATCGTGCATGAACAAGCGATGGAAAAATAAAGATTATCGCTGTGGCACGTTGTTTTTCCAAAATTTTTCAAAATTTATTATTCAGTCGAATTTACTCCATCTGCGGATTAATAGTAATAACCTCGTATTGACATTAGATAAGAGGATGTATTTTACCATTTTGAAATCTGTATTAAACACGCATTTTTTTTAAATAGTTGGCCGCTTAGGCTTTAATACATTTTTTTTTCATCACGTACGCTTAAACTTAGAAAAAAAATATTTAACACATTTCAAGATTAAAGTTGAAATTGAAACTTTTATTTCCAAAAAAGTACAACGGCCACTCATATGATTAGCTGCATATATGTTGGCATGGTCCATTAAGAATATTGTAGTGCCAAAAAACTGATGGATTTCATTTATGTATAAATGAATAAAATATTTATAGATTTATAAGATCTACTGACAATAATAGATTTATAGATCTACTGACTTAAAACAACAAAAAATGGCCTTATTTTAAGCCAGTAACTTAGCCCTATCATAGTAACGTTTTGCCAAATTTTATAAATAAAATCAACTTCCTGATTTAAATAATTTATGTTAATCCGATAAAAACTAAGAAGGAAATCAAAACTCACCACTACTTGTTTAGTCTCATGTTGATGATGATGATGATGATGATGATGATGACGATGTGTATATTATCGTTTACCCTATATAAAGAAGCATAAAGTGTTTTTACAAAATACAATTTTAAACATTTAATCCCGCAAATCTATTTTTTGTATTTATTTTGCTACTCTACTGTTCTGAACTTTATATAATCTTCGGATTAAAAAGTTAAGCTACTAATTAAGAGCAAAAAAATAGAAAATTCCTATTATGTTTACGTATAAGTTATAAGTTTAAATTTAAAAATTAAAAAGAGTAAAACGTGTACTGAAATTATCTGATAATATAGAGAATCAGATGCAGAGTGACAAACTTTGGTTTTAACTTAGCTTTAATTTTCATCTAAATGGTCTAGTTATAATTTGTATGCCGTATCTTTACTAGATTTCAGAAGTATACTTTCCTACAACTATAGAAGGTGTCAACCTGTTAATTGCTTAATGCTAAAATTAAAAACAATGAGACTGACTTGTATATGAAAACATAGGTCCGTTTTTCCGACTCGATCTAGCGATCGATAATGGAGAAAGAATGATGTAATTTGCGATTGAGCACGACCCACTGTATAGCTAGCATATACTTTCATCATTAAAACTTCCACTTGTAAACATGGACACACCCTCGCAAGACGTCCCGCAGTCAAATTGACCATGAGTTAATTTCTAAGGGAATGTCTCAGGTCATCAAAGTTATGAAATCTTATCGGTCGGCTGCCAATGTGATCATCAATTGGTGAACGCTCTATGGGAGGTATTGAAAACTTCTGTGATCGTTTGCCCCCGGTAGCGAATCTGGGTGTATGGTAAACACTTTACCCAAAAATGATTAGTTAGATGAGGAGTGTCGTCTTGCTGTCGAGTGACAGAATATAAGCAAAGTTATGCCTGATGAATGGAAAGTGACCTCGTTATGCTCAATCCTTTAAAAAAGAGATCGCTCAAAATTCAAAACTATATCGTGGTATAGCTCTCCTTGGCACAGAATACAAATTACTTTCTTACATATTACTAGCGAGAATTTAAAGTAAAAAAGTAGATTCTAAGTAGAAATTCTAAAAACTGCCGGGATAGAAAAGTATTTGGATTGATAAATAAACACGTCGATTCTATTTGATAACTCACTTTAGACTCAGAATGCAGTCAAATTTTTTTTAGGGTCTCATATACAAATACATACAAACGATGTTGTTACATGCGATTATTTTTGTGCTCAAAGTTAGTGCTGTGCACTTGGCTCTTCTGCTGTATCGGCTAACCCAACCGGTGGTATTTCTTCTTTATTCGAAGTTATATTATCGCTGTCATACTCTAAATGTGTCCATGTTGCCAACTGTGACACAATTAAAGCATATTCATAGTTTTATAGGACAACCCTTTTGTTTCTTTTTAGGCCCGAAAATAAACTCTTGAAATAGGTTAAAGATTCATGTTTTCTTTTTGTGCTGCTATGATTCTCGCCACCAGCTAGTTCTCGATGACCATAACCACTGGATTACGACTCAGAGAGTCAACATGCCGTATAAAATTTCCGGGACTTTCCTTGACTTTCAAGATATTGTATTTTTGAACAATGGATCAACCGGAGTACTATTTTCATACAACGAGGAAAAGAAGTTGGTTTGGATTCACTTGGTTGAATGTTGAGGAATTTCCGAATGAATGCCTAAATTATTAATCTTTTACAATTATATTGGTGATGGTTCAACCGCTTCACAGTTATTCCGTAGTTTGCATCAGTGATTAGAATATGACGATATGTGATTGCGTATAGCATTCGACATTGTGTTGGTTGGTGTTATAATAAAAGTGTCTTTGAACATAGTTGCCTTTGAAGAAATTTCAATATTGTCAAAATTATTTCCACCGTAAAGTAACGTACAAATCACACTTTTGTGTTCTTTTTGGTGAGCAACAAGTTCGAGGAGAGATAACGTATCTAGTATTGAACTCAATTTTTAGGGCCAGCAAAATATTCTCTATTTAATAATTTTTTTTGACAGTTTTTAAACATTTTTCAAATACTGTTTCTATAACTAACTACTATGTATATAGTTCTAACCACTATTCTTAGTTCCCGCCATTATTAAGTTATAGACATAGTATTGCTATGGTTGCTTCTTGCAATAGTGGTATATCTCGTGTGTACAGGATGTACAAGATGGGACCCAAAACGCTTCCTTGCGGCACTCCTGCTGAAATTTTCTTCATATTATTTTTTACACGGAAATGCCTGTCGCTTATGTAACATTTCAGAATTTCATAATACTTTTTTTGGAAGGTCTCAATGTAACTTGAACTCTAACCCTTAATGACATATAAGATCAAATGCTTGCGCTAGATCCAAGAAGAGGCTTGAACATATGTTTTTTTTTCATCTCTAGAGTACTTTCTATAATCTCTGTGATTTTGTAAACTTGCTCTAGAGTAGAATATTTTTCTCTGAATCCAAACTGTTTTTCAAATATCTTTGATATAAGGAATCTTTGTCGTTACTGTTTTTGTTTGGCTTTAAAATCATAATCACTTCTGCTACAACCTTCCATTGCATTGGAACGTATCTTAGCCTAAACACAGCATTGATTGTGTGTTGAAGTTTGTATATTGCTTTGCCTGGTAGTTCTTCTATAATTTGTCTAGTTATTAAATCATATCCAGGAGCTTTTTTCGGATTAAAATTTTTTTAAAGCAGATTGTCTGGGTAGTGGTTGAAACATTTCTTCGAGGTGTTTCGCACCATTTAGGAAGTCCTAAATTTTGAATGCGTTAAGTAACGACTCCTGAATGTGGAAATTGCACCACAAGTTGTCAATTAATGAGTCACTTGGTCCATCATCGATGATTGTTGATTCTGTTGAGGAAACCTCTGATTTTAAAGCAGTTAATAATGCTAGTCTTCTTTCATTTTTCCCCACAATTTTGATATAAAATTCACGGCATCAAGAAGGGTAATTTTCATATCTTTGGAGTGGGACTGAGGAGTTTGTTCCAAACCATTAAGATTTTTTTTTTAATAAAAATTCTCGATAGAAATGTGTTAAATGATTTATCACTCCTTAATCCATGGGCTGGCAAAGTGAAGTGATATTGAATGACATAAAAATTAATTTAATTAATTTTAAATACAGAACGTTGGTATGTGACGGGCAGTTGTCGGCTATAAATAAAATTTTTTGGTTTTCTTTTATATATTGGCCAGTAAATAATCCTCCCATATGTTTGAAGTCGTCCAGGCCTTAGAATTTGAAGAATATTTCAAAGGGAGCTTTTTAATATTTTTAAAACAGCATAGGCTTTATTGCTTTCCCAATCATTAACAGTGACAGATTTCAAACCGTCGGAGTTTGCTTCATCAATTATGGTTATCATCTTTACTGTGCTTTCCACCCGCACTTGAGTCATTTCGAAACGCCAACGATTTGCTAGGAAGCATTTTATAAAAAAGCACCGTTTCATCTAGATTAAAAAAATTTTCACAAGTATCATAATCTTTTAGAATCAACGGTAGTCTATTTTTTAGTCCAGTTGTCACATACTTTTAAAGAAGCAACTGCTTTTTTACCAACTATATTTCTAAAAACGATTTTTAAATCTATCCATCCAACCATTGCTTGCAGTAAAATCTAGAATGTCTAGTTTATTTGCAAACTCTTTAGCTTTTTCTTTGAGAAGAAGTTCACTGACGGCTATATTTTTATATTGCATACATTTTAACCATTTAAGAACAGCTTCCTCGACATTTTGGTATTTAGATTTAATTTTTTTTATTTTCGGCTTGTTCAGTTTTCGCTCTGCTTTTTACAATCGACGAAATTGTTGTTTTCGTCAGCCCATAAAGCTCCCCTACTTCTGTATCCACTTTAGTTTTAAAATATTATATGTAGGACAAATATTATTATGTAACAAAGTATTACTAAAAAAATAAATGCTTACTATGTGTAAAAAAATCGAGAATCACTAGATTATATCAACTATTCTACGTAACATTTTCTTATTAACTGACTAAAACAAAACCTTCTGTAATAAAAGCCGAATTTATCCAATGCGTAGGTTGTTGACATTGTCATAGTAATGAAAAAAATTAAAAATTTTGTTTTATGGTTTCAAATATTAATAACACCACACCAAATCGAGAATTTTTTATTTTTATTTTTATATATCAGCGTGTGCTATGCTTTTGGTACGACGTTAAAGCCATGATGAGTTTACATAGAAATGTACTAGAAGGTCTAAATCGGCAAACGTATTACGTTAAATCCAACTGATATTTTATATAAATTCATAAATTTTTAAACGGGATAAAACAATTTTACTTTATTGAGAGAATGTTCGTTGTAAACCAGGTACGTTAAAAGCGGGTTTCATTGTAATTTCGCTTAATGTCATGATATCAGGAGATTTAAGCTCTTCAGTGTTTCCCATTCGTATGTAGTTGTCAGATATTACTTTTGTTGGTCTGGAGGGCCAAAAAGTGTTTTTACGTTGAAGTCACCGCCAATAATGAACCATCGTTCCATTGAGTGAACAATTTCTTCGTATTCTTCTTTTTTTTAGTTATAGCGTGGTGAACAGTATTTAGCTGAGGTACCTCCATCTTTGTTCCTAATTTGAATTGTGATTGTTGCCACTTGCAAGAGTTTCAACCTTCAGTTCTTCATGGTGTTTTATATTATCTTTAATAAAAATGTCAGATCATCCTCTCGCTCTTTTGCTGGATGAATAGCATGGTAGAAACTGTTCCCACGTATTTTGCAATATGAAGATCTATTAAAATGGCTTTCAGAGATTAAACATATGCCAACTTTTTGCGTGTTTAGGAATATTTGTACCTCAGGAATATATGGATAAGACCATTTGCATTCCATATTATTACTCTCAGCGTTTGTGACTTAATTTTTAATTTTATTCACTTAGAATGCTCCGATGACAAGGTTTTCAATTGGTCAAATATAAGCATATTGATCTCAGCCTGCTTGTCAAATTTTTAAATTTTCTTTGATTATGCTATATGAATTTCTCGCATGGTTTCTAATTTTTTGTAGGTATTGTCCTTTACAATTTATGCTCAGTTCTGTCTTTTTTGATCATATTGACTGCATCCTGAATATCTAAACCGTTATGCTGTAACTTAGCGATTATGTCATTGCTTTCACAAGTATGGTATAACCCTCTAGCTATAACTTTAATTGGTCTAGCTTGCTTATCTTCATAAGTATACCACTGAAACTTGTCAGTGTCAAGCTTCATGGTAAGTGTACGAACTGTTTCTGGGTCTGGTATATTTACCTTCCAGATATCGTTGTTTAATGCTACTAGCTTGTAATCCTTATCCGTGATAGTTTTCATCAAGGTATTGCTAGCAGGGTAGTCTTTGACACCAACTTCGTTATGCTGAATTTTATCATTACTCGTATTGGGTGCTGCTTGTCCAATATATTCTGGCTATGATTCTGCTTTTATTTCCTGAGTAGAAATGCTTTTTTTTCAAAGCCCAAACAGTTTCTCTTTGTAGTTTTTCTTCGTCAGTAACTTCCATGTTTATTGTTACTCTTTTTTTAGGGTTTTGTCTACTGAGAATCACTTTCAGGTTTCCTATCCGGATTAATTTCTCACTCGTTTTCGTATTCATCTGTGTGGTATTCGATGCTACTCTTATTGTTTATGCGTCGATCCGCTTGAATGATGCGTTTCGGGTCTTCATTTTCTTTCTTTAATAAGATAACTTCGTTATTCAGCTTTGACACCATTTCTTCCAGAATCTTTAGATTTAGAAAAATAAATCTCTATGTTTGAGACAGTTTTATCTTCACTATCTCTTCTTGATAGATGTGGATTATTCTTTCTGATATCTCCTATCGAATTTGATTTTTTAATTGTTGGAGATCTCAACATTTTGTTACCCTTCAAAAATGGGTTCTCATTTTCCCTTGCAACATTTACTGTTACTGCAGCCAAGTTTACCACAACAGTAGCAGTGCTTGTTGTCGGTTTCAGCTGCCAAGTGCACCACTGCTGAAACTTTGCGGTCATTTAAATAATGACGACTAAGAGCTGGCTCGCGCATTCTTTCCAGTCACCGACAGTGGGTCTTCGTTCCCTACACCGTACGTTTTTTCCTTATCTATTTTCTTCATGATGGATTATTTTGTGCTCTGGGTTTCTCGCCCATATATACTCATGACAAAAGTAAATTTGCCCATACATTCAATCATGCGCTGATCATTTCCAGTTACGACGTCTGGCCTATTCCGTTTGGAATTAGCCAATCAGTGCCTGCCCTGTCGATCAGTGGTTATACTTTTGGCGTTAGCCAGGATGCAGTGCGAGGAGCTTGTACAACCTTCGCATTCCATAGTCATAAAGACAACAATTAAATCGATGAGAAAAGTTTTAGACCAATCAACGCGAGAACACTTTATTCGCTGTTGGATAAACGTTACACATACTGGTGTCCTCGCGCTTTGTTCTAATTAAGTGGCAAAATAATAATAAATAACTATACGAAGAAGCACGATTAGAAGGACACGCTATACGAATGTACCATATGTGCAATATGTTTAAATTCATATAACGTGTTCGTATCATTAATTTTAGTTGTATGTTTTTGTTATATATATATATATATATATATATATATATATATATATATATATATATATATATATATATATATATATATACATATATATATATATATATATATATATATATATATATATATATATATATATATATATATATATAAATATATATATATATATATATATATATATATATATATATATATATATATATATATATATATAAACGCTAGCAGAACCATATACTCTGTTTAAATTCTTAACATCATCATCAACATTAAACATCGTAAGATAAACATGCACTTATATATATATATATATATATATATATATATATATATATATATATATATATATATATATATATATATATATTTATATATATATATATATATATATATATATATATATATATATATATATATATATATATATATAATATTTTCATTTATATAGTTTCGAAATAGTTGCTCAATATTTTTTGTTAAGCTCTGTTATAGTGGAAATAAAGTTGTTGTTCATATATACTCTTATCTCAACATAAGCATCTTCGTTCAAAGTCCATTTTAGAAGAAAAAAAATTGTTTAAAACTAAGAAATGAGGAGGGAAAAGTTTAAATTGAGTGAATATACACGAGAAGAAATTGTGGAAGATGAACAACTAAAAACTATGAGTTTCAATCTCATGCTTAAAAAAAAAACCTAAAGCAAATAAGGATGGTGAAGTATATAGTTTCAGATAATGGTTTAACATAAAGGGTGATCAATTTTTAGTTTAATTTAGTTTAATTTAGTGCATTAGTCTCAGAAGTAATTAATCAACGATAATTCGCTAGCTTAATCTAATAGAGATGAAGCAACATATATCAAAGAACAACGGTGGGTCCAAACTAAAAACGGCCAAGAATAAAATCGAAAAATTTACTTTAGTGATGATGCATGGAAGAAAATTAAGGCACAGTCAAGTTACAAATGTACCAACAGAACAAGGCAGAGCTAAAATGGAGAAACAAAAGTACAGCAAGTCAGATAAAAAATGGTAAGAAATGTTGGTGAAAAATGTGAAAAGGACATTCTCAAAACTGCTGGAGGGACAACCAAACCATGCAAAATACCAATATACCTTTATGAGTAAAGAAGCATTAGAGACAACAAGAAAAGTGTCTCACAAATCAGTTATTCATAGGTGGCAGTAAGCTCCCAAACAAAAACAATCACAAGTACACTTGGATCGACAGATACATCCAGATAAAAAAGAGGTAATACAGGTTGATTACATAATTCAATTTTCTTCTGCCATTTGGTTCGAAATGTTATTCGAACTTACCGCCGCGGTTGATTCATTGGAGTCATTATTTGGAAGGATGCAAATTTTTGTGATAGGACGTTTCAGCATATTACCGTTTGGAAGTTTGATGGTAACAACTCTGACTAAATTATTCTTTCCCGGATGGAGGTAACTATTTTGTAAGGAATTCTTCGTATGTAAGAATGGATTTTTCAATTACACGACGAAAGTGATATTTTGTGATATTTCGACCACTTTCTTAGGTTCATCCCATCTAAATTAAGCAAGGAGGAATCTGAACTAGACATTAGATCGTCCATATAGAAATCGCGTTTCAAAATACAGGCTCCAGCTGGAGATTTGGTAGGAAACTTATCATCAAGGAAATGGAGTGTTTGCGTAGCTAGATAGGGAGCGGGGCTGCACCATAGGTTATAGTATATAAACGAAAATATTGAACCTTTGACTGGAAATTTTTACGCCAAAACGTTAATTGTCATATGTGACGTTTTTTTGGAAGAATTCAAGACATTTGGCTTCGTCTTCGATTGTGCTTTGTTGACTGATTATCTTCTCAGTTTCCACTCTTGTAATTCTTGGGTTACTTGTGGAAGCATTGACGTTGATGAACTTAACAGTAGTTGTCTTCGGATCATTCAATTTAAAGATGCCTCTAATAACCCATACAAATTAGGTGTTGCGCGCTACTTGAGTTTCATTCATATGGACAATTTTTTCATCTGTTAGCGCATGGAATAGATGTTCACATTCGAGTAAGAGATTAATATGGCATGGTTTATTGAAGTCTGGGTCAGCAAATGAATTGAGGGATTTGAAATACGCTTTATCAGCCTCAATCGGTAGCGTCGATATCTTGGAACAAATAGTTGATATAATATATGCTTGTGCGCATACAATATAGTCATGGTTTACGCAAGATCTGACTCTCAAGCTAGAAAGTGCTTTATACAATCCAGCTTGAGAGTCATTTAATGAACCTATTGATAAGGATACCCTTGTTCTAGCATCTCCTATAGGTAATTAATACAGGATTCTGTTCAAATGAATGAGTTAAACCAGAGTCCATGAGCATTTGGAATTTTGTCATACTTCCAAAATTATCCTCAATTTCGATTACGGCCGTTGAAAGAAGGTATATAGAATGTTAGGTTTATTCGAACATAACATTACTAATAAAGGAACTAACTCAGTTGCTGAAAAATAGTTAAAAATTGAAGAAACCTATGCCATCCCAACACGAGCAAACTATGGATAAGAGATAAAGGAAACCTGGAAGAAAATTGAGAAACACATGAGAGATCACAGAAAATACATTGAGGACAGTCTCAAAACCCCAGCAAATCCAGAAACATGCGTACCCTAGATTAATGCATCAGAAGGGTCACCAAAAAGTTTACCGACATACCACAAATTAGGAATGCAGCAGACCAAACTCTAACCTTAGAAATCAATAAAATAATTTAACGAATGGAACTCACAACTGTAACTACTCTTCGTGGACTTTGAGCGAGCATTTGGCTCGATTAGTAAGATCATAATGTGAAAGGCTCTTAGTGAAATTGGCATTGCGAGGAAAACAGTAGAACTCGCCAAAGAAATGTACCAGGGTGCTTGAAATAGAGTTCAATATAGGCAAGCAGAGTGAAAAGTACCACAACACACAAGGAGCTAGGCGTAGGTATGTGTACTAAATCCACAGTTGTTTTTAATAGTGTTGGATAGTGTCTAATATGCAAATTAGACGTAGTAATTCCAAATGGAGTACGATTGGACCTCTTCATTCGGCTAAATGATCTTGATTTCACAAATGATATAATATGCCTGCTATCATACAAATATGTCGATATGCGGGAGTAAGCTAAACGGGTAACATAATTGGCACATGAAGTTGGTCTCACTCAAGAGTATGCTTTAAAAGATCTGAAACACATCCGCATTGTCAAGAAATACAAAGCTACGAATGCCTGTGTAAAATCAGTGCTACTTTATGGTTGTGGAATATGTGAAAACGCGCAGAAAACCACATAAAGATGCCAGGTATTTGTAAATAAATGTCTCAGGTGATTAATAAGATGCCTCCGGCCAAACAAAATTTCGAAAGAGGAGCCTTTTCTGCAAACAAGGCACATCGATACAGAGAAAAAATAATGGGAATGGATAGGACATAACCTCCAAAATTAAAATAGAACCTGCAAGGAACGAGGAAAGTCGGAAGACTACTAAAGCGAAACCACTAAGCAAGACATAGGGTGATTGTTTTTGCTTTCTGAAGATATACAATAAAAAATATTCAATGCGCATCCAAAAAACTCACGCCATGATTTTGCCTGCAGATGGAACTGTCGTATTCTTTAGAGCCGACTCTCCCTTTTTGGTCCATTGTTTTGACTGTTCCTTCGTCTCAGGTGTGAAGTCAAAATTCGGCTTTATTGCTGTGACACTACACAAACACTTATTGAAACATCCTCACGACTCTCATACCATGATACTCATCCTCACATCCTCACGACTCCTCACGACATACCATGGTAACAGTACCATCGGTGAATACGGAATTGGTGCCTTGGATAAGGACTTGAATATAGAGATACGCGGGTTGTTTGCCTTGCGAGTGTCAACAGGAAGTATGTATCACATTACTGTGATTGGGTGTGGAACCCAATTATCATTGAAACTGATCTTAAAAAACAATTATGTTAATCTAAAGACTTGACCATAGAATTGTTTAGCTGGCAAACAAATTATTTCAGCTTTAATTATTGCTTGTATTCCCAGCAAGACGATAGAAACTTCAGTGTCTTCCTTGGTTGTTTGTCCATGAGCTTTAAGTAGCGTTAAGCCAAGTTTAAGTTACCGGTGAAATCATTAGGCATAACTATTTGACTGTGGATGACAAGTAGGGATATGATTTATATGAACGCCGACTATAAACGTGAATTCGAACAAGAATTTTGTCTCAAAACTACTGGCATTATCTAGCGTAATTTCAAGTTGTATCCTAAATCTGTAACATATTGCTCGACCGATAGAAATATAATGGTTAAGGCAGCTCATAAATTAAGGGCAAGTAGTATGCAAGTAAATGACAAGTGGGTTGGCATTTTGTTGTTGACTGGTTAGCCTGAGCAGTATAACTCCATGATATCGGGAATAAAATGACGCTGATCACGATGCACTATTGTAATCCAGTTTTTTCCCAGTGCACCTAAATCAGAGATAGACGAAGAAAATGATGCCAAGAAATAAATGACAGATTGAAGAGATGCAAAATACTCGTTATTGAGAGTTTGTTAGAAACATAATATTTGCGGTACAGGTACTAAGGTCCGACATTTGTCCAGGTACCTTGTCCATGTAACAAGGTCTGACATACAAAAAAAAAAAACTTTAAACGAAACTAAATCAGCAGAAATAAAAGCCAAACTATGGAGACACATTTAGCAATGCTCGGTTCTGCTGGATTGACTTGATTCAGGACCCAAGGCTTCCGTAATTACGCAAACATGCATATTCAACCTGCAACTACCTCACCAAAACTATTGAATACCAATCACGGGCAAAGCGTCAAATGCAAAAGATCGAACATCGTTTACCATCACATCACGGTTAAACCCCAACTTTATCACAAAGGTCGAGGTGTTCATTTTGGAACTCTGTTTACTAGATCTAGTACTCTCGACATTATTTTAGGAGCACCTTAATTCTTTATTTTTACCAATCAAGGCGATTTATATTTATCGACTCGAGTTATGTAGGGCCTTGCTACTAGCTAAATTAACTAAAACCATCATTTAGTCCATGCACCTGCATTTTGTTCTGGTTATACTCGTGGACATTGACTGTCCAAACACCCATAAAGAGAGAAGGTTTCTATCTCAAGTCGAACCTCACAAGTACTAGACCTGATCCATCCTCAGATAATCCAGCTGATGTTGTATCTCGGGAATGTACTTCAAGTGACCTAATGGTAAATCCACTTGGTGGAATGGATCCTACTGGCTCAAAAAACATTTTGATACATGGCCGCAGACACAAGGCATTGATACATGGCTGTGATGTGTTTTGTTTGTTAAACGGTTATTTCAATCAATTTTCGTGCTAAATTATTTTTTTTAAATTTTTTATATGTACATTCTAGAATTTTGTACGTGTTGTAGCACTCGTTGACATGCGGTGTCACGAGAAGACAATTGTTTTCTTCCACAATGTTATATGCCCAGAGCCATATATATTGGTATCAATTATTAAAATCGGACAGATTTAAGTCAGATTTTATCAGAGTTTTTTCAAAAATATATTAGAATTTTACGTCAAGTAAATATTGTATTAACAATATATTGTATTATCAATTTATAGCACTTCCAAATTCTCGTTATAGAAATCGAAATATTCGTTGAAATAAAAAGTTCTAACCGCAGCTGACCATTTATCATCAATTTATCAACTACCCGTTTCATTTTTTTTGTTTTATTTTCCGTGCCAACAATCAACTTTTCTTTTTGTGTATGCGCTCTGTTTAAATTTCACGCGTTATAAACTTTGTTACCGTCTGGGGTTTTTCTGGTTAAGACAAAACAGGATTTTTCTTCACTATACATATATATCTATATACTTTTACCAACTATTTATTTTTGTTATTATTTTTCTTAATTTAGAAAAAATTTTCCAGAAAAACTTTTATTTTGTTTTTTAAACGAGAAACTATAATCAGATCTAAAAGTAGAGGCAACACAATACAATAACAACAAATCGAGATATATAAAAAAAAAAAACAGATTAAATTTTTTAAATAACTTTTGTGTGTTGAATTTGTTGTTCGAACGAGTGAAGCTTTTTTTTTTTTAAGTTTACTGTCTGACTCGTTTTTTGTATGTTATGTTTTATTAAAATTGATTATTATATTGGAGCTCTAAAAATAAAGCTCTACACACACAGATGAAAAAAAACAACTTAACTACATAATAAAATGGTACGAAGTCATAGTGAAGGAGGGATTATATCTAACTGGTGTAATTACTTAAGATAAGCATCACACAAAGAAAATAAACTTCCTAAAAATGATTTCGTTAAAAGCTTGCTTTCAAAATTATCGAGGAATTATATAGAATGGTAATCAAGCAGGTAACTATAAGTCCATGATAGTTAAATGAAAAATGTAGGCCAAAAACCGAAAATTTAAAAAATCTCGACAGCGGCACGGAATGGCCCCATTCAATAGGGATTTAAGAACACTCTAAGCCGTTTTGAAGACTTTAATTTTGTTTCAAGTCTCGTAAAGTATCACTCATCAAAATCGAACCACGAGCTTTTTTCCAACAATTAATCATGATTGATAATATCATGGGTTAACCCTTTACCTGATTTATATGCTCGAAAATGATTTATGAAAATGAACGAATATTTTGCAGAAGTATTTATGCTGATATCGGGAGCTCCAGAAAACAGGAACCACGAGATAGTTTCTATGAATTTTATAATGATATAATTTCACGGTTTCTTCAACTAGAAACGCCCTTAAATGACGCTGAACTTATGCGTATAATGAAAAAAAAACATGCGACCCGGGTTACAAGACCGTCTAACGGAAGTAAATTTCTTAAACATTGATGAAATGGTTCGTCGTTGTGTATCGCATGAAGACACATAGAACAGAATTGGGTTTGTTGCTGAACTTTTGTGTGCTCAAAGGTGCTACATTAACGAACTAGATAATGAGGAAACTCATTTCTATGATAGAGTTACAGATGGACAAGTAGCTGCACTTCAAAGAGATTTAAACCAAACAAACATCAGACCAAATACGAACCCTGTATTTCCTCCTACCAGAAATTGTTGTTGGAATTGTTTACAAACCCGACATTTTTATCAGGATTGCCCATCACCAATAAGGGGAAAATTTTGTTTTGGATGTGGTATTAAGGGATATATCAAACCTGATTGTCCAAACTGTCGTCCAAAATCGGGAAACTTCTATATGGGGGTTCAAACTGCGAAGTACCAGACCCATCAGATGAACAAAGTATATTCAGTTTGCAACACAAATCAATAATTTGTTCAAATTCTTGTTCGGTCACACAAAAAGCAATAAATCGTCAAATAAAAAAATTGGCATCACAACAAAACGAGATAACTTCAAACATTTTAAAATCATCTAAAAATAGGACTAAATTATATTGATTAAAAATATCAAGCATGCTGTAGATAACCTTTATAAATGATGGGTTAGATAACCGACTATACGCAAATGTCATAATAAATCACAACCACTATCGAGGTCTTTTGGATAGTGGGGCTTCAATTACTTGTTTAGGGAAAGGATATGAAACTGTGCTTGCAAATCCGAAAGTGAAGGTATTCAATTTACCAGGGCTAATCAAAACTGCCAATGAACAGAATGTGCGTGTTTTCGGTTACATCTGGGCGATTATTACATTTAATGACAAGAAATAAAACATTCGAGTTAATTTTATACCAGGTCTCGAACAGGAATTATAAATTGGAATAGATTGCTGGCGATTATTCAACATTACTTCGACATGCCTGAACATAATTTCAAGTCTGGACAGAAATAATGAGTTGAATACAGAAGAAAGTGACTTATCAAACAAGCATGACCTTTCAGAAGAGCACACCCAACAATTAAATACCGTTATATGTCAATTTCCGTCATATACAAAAGAAGGATTAGGAAAAACCAGCTTACTATCAATGTAGAAACCGCTTAATCAGATAAACAATTGTACTACGCAGTATCGCCAGCAATTCAGTCCAAAATCAATCAAGAAATTGATCGAATGATTTCATTACAGGTTTTAGAAGAATCCAAAAGTGCATGAAGGTCCCCGGTAACACTAGTCTCTAAACTAAATGGAAAAGTACGTGTGTGCTTTGATGCCCGTAAATTGAATGAAATGATGGTCAAAGACGCGTACCCTTTACCGATTATTGAGGGACTTCTGGTTCGATTGAACCAAACTAAATTTATCTCTAGTTTAGATCTTAAGGATGCCTTTTGGCAGATCCCTTTGGTACCAGAGCCCGCGATAAAACAGCATTTATCGTGTTTGGCCGTCCTTTATATTAATTTACGGTCATGCCATTTGGTTTGTGCAACGCGCCGCAAACTATGTGCCGGTTAATGCACCGGGTAGTTCCGCACGAACTGCACGACCGTATTTCCATCTATGTAGACAATTTGCTTGTAACGTCTGGTAGTTTTGAAGAACATTTGGGACTTCTATCAACACTTGCTACTTTACTAAGGAAAGCTGGATTAACGATTAATCTTGACAAAAGCAAATTTCTCCTTAAAAATATCAAATACTTAGGATACATTGTACTTTCAAGGTCGACCCGTATAAACTTAAAGCTATCACTGAGCTGGCTGCCCCAAACACAGTTCGAAAAGTGCGAAAATTTCTTGGAATGGCAGGATGATATCACCGTTTTACTGTAGGTTACTCCACCATTGTTGTTCCACTATCAGACTTGCTCAAAAAGGACAAGCAATTTTGCTGGTCTATTAAAGCCCACTCCGCATTTGATCAGTTGAAAAAAACACTTACAAATGCTTCAGTTTTAGTACATCCAAATTTTACAGAACCATTTAAAATACAGTGTGACGCAAGCACCACTGGAGTTGGAGAAGAACACCCAATAGCCTATATGTCCCAGAAATTAAACGCCGCGCAACGCAATTATTCAATTACTGAGCTCGAGTGCTTTGCAGCAATACTATGTGTGAAGAAATTGAGAGCATATATTGAAGGCTACCCATTCACTATAGAAACAGACCTGCTAGCTTGAAGTGGTTGATGCAGTAGAAAGATTTAACAGGACGATGTCCGCGTTTATATCAATAAGTGTGATAAATGTAAATCAGCTAAAGCTATAAACCAACCCGTTACAATTTGAGGATTCTCTAAGCCGTTTTAAAGTTTTTAATTTTGTTTCAAGTCTCGTTAAAGTATCACTCATCAAAATCGAAACACTTTTACGAGCTTTTTTCCCACCCACAATTAATCATGATTGATAATATTGTGGGTTAACCCCTTACTTGAGCAGCATTTATACTGATATCGAAAGCTTTTGATAAAAGTATCACTCATCAAAATCGGACCATTATTACTAGCTTTATTGCATAATTCAATTGTTGAAGTTTTGTGGACTAACCCCTTGCCTGATTTTTATCCACTATTTCTGAAGTTAAGAATTGAAAAAAAGCGCGTTCCAATTGTAAAGAGCTACCATAATTATTAATTCAGATCAAAAGTATTCTCGACTCAAGACCGCTGTGTTCGCAATCAGTTACAATGTAAATGATTTCGGCTCCTTAACGCCGGCACAATTTTGAGGAAATGAACCACTTGCGGCAATACCTAATCCACCATTTGACTTTTTCAAATCAACAGACTATCCAGATAGCAAAACGGGCAGAATGCCAGCATTTTGTAAAAATGGCAAAATAAATATCTACACACCCTGCAGCAGTGTCGAAAATGAAAATTTAAATCAATGAATCCAACATGCCCCCTTCAAAATGATTATAGGACCAATTTACAGTTAAAAAAGCTACCATAACGATTAAAAATATTTTTTTTTGCTCCCATCCAATCGTCCTTTTTGTCACTTTATTTCTTTTATGTACAGTGTATCTGTGCTTATGTTCACAGTCAATTGATTTTGTGTTGACTTAATAATATTAAATGAATTGTTAAATTTCTGGCAATTTTAATTTTTTTTCGTTTAAAATCAATCAAATCGGGAAATGATGAAAATACATTTGAAAATTAGATTTTATTTTTTTTATTGATATCTTCGTGTTTTACCTGCTTGAAAGTTCTATATATGTATTGTAAATTACAAAGATGATTTTGTACATAAATCATGGTAAATGCGAACGAAAAAGGAATGGTGACAACAACAATTTTCAAAAAAAAAAAAAAAAAAAAAAGTTTAATTTTAATAATCAATCAAGTGTAATAAATCATTTTACCGATTTTATTTTTTTGCTATATTAGAAAACGTTTAAGATCTTAAATTCTTACACTCTCTGTAATCCAATAATGGATTATATTCGTTTCTGTTTATGTTCGAGTATATATTGCGAGAGGAATATGTATATAACGAATCAAATTTCATCTGTTGAATTGATTTTTTTAAAGTGTTGATACTTTAAATACATTTTGTATGTTTCATCATCCGTGAATATTCGTCAATCATTTCGAATATAGTATAGTTATTTGAAATTGGATTTATATATGGCAAAGTGTTTCGTGATTTGGCAACAATTCGATTAGCATTTTTAGAAATTTATGCTAATTGATTTAAGGCATCTAGGTCAGTGAGTTTTATTCGGTGCGTCATGAATTTGAATGATTCTAAACTGTAGCTTATAGTATATAGTATAAATATATATATATATATATATATATATATATATATATATATATATATATATATATATATATATATATATATATATATATTTGGGTTTTCGTTATTGCTATTAAATCACCGACTTTGTATTTTGCCGCTTTTCTTTTTTTGTGGTAGGTGTTTCTATTTTCCTGCTGGATTTTCTCAATTTGCTGTTTTTCTTCGAAACGTAATTGGTCCCGCTCTTCATTGAATCTGTCCAAATTTTCTAATTCAATCAGCTCTTGTGTGTTTACATTTGGTTTTTTTATTCATTTTTAGACCGAACATAACCTCGAACGGCGTTCTCTGAATTGCTCACTGAGAACTGCTATTTATTGTCTGCTGAACATACAGTACATGTTTATACCACTTTTAAGGTTCATCTATTGCTATCTTAGTTAGTACGTTTTGAATGATGTGGTTCAGGTGCTCAACCTGACCATTGCCGCGAGGAACTTCCGTGGTAACTAACACATGTTGAATATTTTCATCTTCACCATATTTTTGAACTCGTCTGAGGTGAATGCTGTTCCATGATCCGTAATTATGCGAGTAGGATTGCCAAAATATGCCTGTTGATCTGTTAATTTTCGTAGGACGTCGGCTGATGATAAGGTTTTTATGGGATATAGCCAAACATATATTTAGAAAACCCGTGTATAATCGAAAATCATTGATCCTATATGATCCACATAGAGAGTCTGCAGCGGTTTGTCACCTTTGTCAAGAGGTTCCAAGAAACCTTGTTTACCAGATTTTCTGTTTGTCAAAATGCATTTTATACTATTTTTTATTACACTTTGAATTTTTTTCTTCGTGTTCGGTATGTAAAAATCTATACTAACTGCCTATTCCACTTTTTCGACTCCAAAGTGATCCTCATCATGTTTACTTAACTTATTTGATTTTCCATCTTTTTGGGACTACCAACAATGTCGGTCCATCCTGATGTTTGTTTTAAAATACAATTTCTGTAGCTATTAGTTTTAAGAATTTCCATTATAGCCCTCAATCGGAAAAATTGTGAATCATCTGCTGAGGGAGTCAACGTGACGCATACGTTCATTTTTTCTATGTTATATATCAAAATTATATTCTTGAAAATTTAATACCCATTTGGCAACTGCTGCAGGTAAATCATATTTCTTCGTTGTGCTTACTAACGCTTGACAATCTGTTACTATCTTAAAATGGATACCTAGTAGGTAAATTCAAAATTTAATTAATGCAATATAACCTTCACTTCTAAATAATAGCTATGCATTTTCTCATCGCTTAGCGATGTTTTTCGGCTCATGTAATACACCGGATGTAGTTTTCCATCGCAAACCTTCTGCATAAGTATAGCGCCAAAACCCTTCTGACTTGCATCCGGATGCAACTCTGTTAGAGCATTCTGCCTAAAGATTTGAAGAACAGGTGAATTCGTCTAAATTTCTTTCAATCGTTGAAACTCTCTGCTCCAGACCAGAACGAAATGTAACTTCCTTATAAAGCAAATCTGAAAGTGGTTTGGCTTCAACTGAATACTCGTTTATAAGTTTTCGGTAAGTACCCGGTTAGTCCGAAAAACGACAGAATGTTTTTTGGCTCAGGAGATTTTTTGACTATGCTATTAGTTTTTCTTCTGACGCTTGTACGTCACATTCTGAATTAAAAACAAAATTAGATTGTATTTTCACACAGCAGGTTTTGATTTTATAAAAAAATTTCTTAAAAGAAAAACCGAATCTGTTATGCGAGAAAACTGTTATTCCAATTGGCTTAGCGAACAAAAAGGATGGTACAAAGCGGCTTTTTGTGGATTATTGGCATCTCGATGATTAAATTGATCAGCTACAGAGTGTGCCTGTATTCATGACAGTAGATTTGAGAAATGGTTTTTTACATGTACCAATCGCTGCTAATTCAGTTACATACACTGATTTTGTTACTATATTCAGGTCATTATGAGTTCCTAAAAGTCAATTTGTTTTGTGCAACTCATCCATATACCATCAACGATATTTAAATGATTTAGTACAATGCAAAATCGTTTGAGCCTATATAGACAGTTTGGATTACCCGCAATTAGGACGATATTATTGCAATTAAAGGAAACGTTAACAATCGCGGACGAAAACAGTCTCGGATAAAAGCCATCTTCTTCAATATGCTCCATTATTAGGTGAGAACATTGTTATGAGAGTGTCTGGTCAAATTTAGAATAGCTTGGTGCCATATTACACGAAGTACCCAAACATATTGTTTTCAAAATGGACAATAAGACAACGCATCGACGTTTTGATTTTGATTGTTTATCAAACTCATAACGATTATGGTCATCCTGGACCTGTACTATTGATAGTCATGATTCATGAACATTTTTTATCTTAGAAATATGAAATTTGATACTTCGGCAGTGTATTGGATGCATCAAGGAACGACAGTTTTGATACTTCAGTTGAGAAATTTAACTATGAAGATAAGCATTTAATGATGCAGTGTAATGTAAACGCTACTGTTAAACCTCCAACTACGGCTCTTGCGTATCTAACGTATTCCAGAATAGTTTTGCTGTGGCCTCAGCAGGGCCTAGACGCATGTATTGAATATTTAATACAGCACGCAATTGTGGCCCGATTGTGTTATCTTAATCAAAAGCTCTGGTCCTCAGTATAAATACTGTTATAAAATATTTGTACATATATTGTTCTGACGCGGTTGATTCATTCAAAGCTGTTGCTTTCAAGGATTTGAAATTCATATAAGCATCTAAGTGTAATATCTCCACTACTTCAGTCGCGTTATACAAATTTTTATGTAAGCAAATTGGAGCTAAGGAGAATTTTAGTCGGCTTAATTTTGTTTCATTTAAGATTGGCGTTAATCACCAGCGTTGTTCAGTAAATTACTTCAACCTGAAATCTGGCCATCTGGAATTTTAGTGAGGGACTTCGTTCATCACTCAAAAACCTAATGTTACTTTTTACGTCTTCACCAAATCACTCAACGTCAGTCTCAGCTTTATCTTCTTCTTCCGCAAAGGTACCATCTTCAGTTTTCTTCCCGTGATACTAGAGTTATCTCGTGCTACTATCTTATTGCATCTAATATTCTTGGTAAAGCCAAAAGTTTTCAGATGGGCATACTGGATAATAACTACGATATTATTATAATCGGTAAGACGTGGCTTACTTCAAGAATGAATTCAGCAGAATATTTCCCATCTGATTCCATGGTATATCGATAGAACAGATACGACTTCGACACGGTCCTCAAAGGTGGTGGCGTTCTCGCAAAGAATTCAAAACCTTTAATTGGTTTTTGTACAACAATTACATGTTGCAGATTGAATATGATTTGTCAGCAAACCCGAAGGCGTTTTGGAAATATATTAACAATAACAGAAAACCATCTGGGTTCCCTTCCATCACCGTTTTTTGTAGCTTCATGTAATTCCTTCAGCAGTTTTATTTGCAGTTTAAGTTGTATCAAGTTTACGGTAGATGAGGTTCGCAATCGGTTACTCAATCTTGATATTAATAATGGTCCCGGGGATGATGTAACTCCGCCTATTTTATTCAAGAGCTGTGCAGAGGGTTTGGCCTCTTACGTTACCTTATAATTCAATGAATGCCTGCGGAGTGGTGTTTTCCATATCCCTGGAAGATTTCAGTTATTTGTTTCATTTTTAAGTCAGGAAAAAAAAGATTGCACTTTTGACGGCCTTACCAAAACTTTTTGAATCAATGGTTCATAATGTATTGCCTTGCACCATTAGACCTATCGTTCCTCCACCTCAGCATGTTTTATTTGGTAGGTCAACAGTCACTAATTTGATTACATTTTGCAGTGATTTATTTAGTAGTTATAACTCCAAAAACCAGCTCAACCTAATCTATACTGATTTTGCTAAAGCCTTCGATAAATTCAATCACGCCATTTTGATCGCTAAGTTAAAGAACTTGTATTGTCAGTACCTTTCTGTTTTTCCCAGTATTTTCGTGCTACTTCTGGAATAACCTCAGGGCGGTCCACAACTGCAAACTTACCCGAATTTTTGTAAGTCGTGCACCAGTAACAAACTCCCTAAATGTGAATAAATATAAGATTGTATGATATTTCCGCAATCGTTCCTCGATATTGTTTCTTTATCCACTTGCACTTGGGGCATATGTAGCTTTTGTACTATCTGTCCTGGAATTTGCTTCCCCTGTTTGGTCCCCGTTTTCCATGTGCCACTCAGAATGTATTGAAAGTATTCAGAGGCAGATCGTTCTTTATATACTTCTTCATTTATCACACAATCGTTCTGTTGCCTTTGTTCTTCCTCCATATCAGGACCGTTGCGGTCTGCTAGGATTTCAATGGCTTCAACATCAAGCTAAAGTTGAATCTGTCATTTTTATTTTCGATATTTTAAAAGAGCGTATTGACGGCGTTCAGTTGTAGGCCCAGTTGTTTGTTTATGCTCCTGCTCGGCAACCATGAAAACCATGCAACAGTATAATGTCGAACCATTTGAAAGAATAGCATTAATGGATGTGGGAGAACCATTTCCAACTACTGAGAGTGACAATAATTTCAAATTAGTTAAAAACGAATTATTTACAGCAGAATTATATGACCAGTATTACATAATAAAGAATAATGAAAGAAGAACTGAACGAAATATACCGGCTTATACGAGTGAAGATACACGATTTTAAGATATGTGCATCATGTCCTACCAAAGCAGTCATTTTGGAAAAGAGACCGGTTTTCACCGGAAGTAGATATAGCACTATTTGCTTCCGAATATGCTCTATTGGAATAAAATCTGGAAACTACTTTGCTATTTCTGATGGAAATTTAGCGGTGAAATTTTTTGATGAGCTTTAGTGTGAGCTAGGTGCTAAGATTTTTTTTTCAATTTTTTCCTTTAATTACACTTTTGAGAACGAAACAGGGTCGCATATTCAATAATAAAAAAAAAGTTAAATTTTGTGCTAAACACTCATCAAAAACCACTCAACACACAAAAATAATGATTTATTTGGCATTTTTACTCATCATCTTAAATCATCATCATCAATGTCACCATAAAATTCGTTTAAATTTAATTAAAATTAAATTTATTTTTTTTTAATTTTGAGTGAATGATGTTTAGCTATGTTGTTGACATAATTCAAATTGAAAATTTTTGATTTACAAAATTTTCAAATATTGTCTGAATTTTTTTGTGCATATTTCGTGTCAAATTACGCACAGCAGCTGTGCTTTTAGTTTAAGCGATTTATGCAATCTGGTTTGGGATACGTTTTTGAGCTCTGTACATTTTTTCTGTTTCTTCACTTTTTCAATATCTACAGTAGTGACCATTTACAGTCCATGCTGCACTATAAAACATTGTGGCCAAGTAGCTGAAGGTAAAATAAAGGTATGCTGATAAACTCATGTTGGTTTACAATTTCATGAAGAGGAAGCCTAAACCCATTCCGATAACCGAAAGTACCTAATGGGACCAGGAATAATTAAGGTCTTTGTTTTGTTTATTGTTACTGAAGTATTAATTATGACATGGTGTTTAGAAACAAAATACTAACTTTTAGAAGACCGTACTAATACGAGTCCTTGAAGGTATACTCCACGAAGAAAACATCAACAATTCCTACAATTCTATCGACAAAATTTCGGAAATGATATAAATTGCAGATCGCTGTTGGATTCTTTATCCCAAGCAGGAAAAATTTGCATCGTGCTTCAATATACTGCTCGATATTGACGCATCATTACGCACCTTTTGGGGGTTCGAATCATTGTATAAATAAAGCCACAGCTAGCGGATGATGAGCACAAATGTGAAGACCTCACCAGCAGTAGTATTACCCACATCACGGTGTCGTATAAAATTCAAGCATAACGACTAAATTACCTGTCATGTTTGAAGCCTCAGCAAAGCCAAATACTGACAAAATATTAAATAACGTCTTGCGTGTTGGATAATTTTTATACATCAGCCAATATTAGTGGATATAATTTTACGCTTTTATCAGCATCAGTGCGTTCTAATAGGAGTCGTCGAAAAGATTTACTGACAGGTTAACAAAAACTACCCGATACGACATTATCGAGAGCATCCGGAAGTAACCAAACTTCTAGGGTTAGAATAGAGTCCACAAAAAGATAAAATGTGGTCGGAATCGAGCTATCTCCGACAAGATTGTTCGAGGAAAAATATTATTCTAAAGCACTTGAATGCAAGCTATTGGATAAAATGATGAGCTGCCAGTGACGACGCTTAACTATTCGGAAAAGAATTTTGTCAAGTGTTGAGGATCCTCTAGCATATACAAATTACACTATGGATTGGATCCCATATAAAGATTTTGAGCTGCATGAGTTTTGGGATGCTAGCTAATGGGCGTCCCCTTCAGCCGTGTATTGCTCTACCACCATCAGGGAGATAACTGTCACGTATCTAATAGCAGCCGAGACAAAAGGAGCACCGATTAATCAGCCAAGTATTCCTAGATTAGAACTAAATGGTGCTTTCTCTCGCAGAAAACTAATGTTGGTTGTTCAAAACGCGTTGAGATTAAGTATTAAAAGAGTGACGTTGGAAGCGTGTGAATTACACTTATATTTTTGCGGACTGCGTGATATGCCGAAATAATTAATTTATCGAAGAATCGAGTGTCTTACGAGTTGTAAGCAAAATCAGCAGCACCATATGATCCACATCTAATCGTTCTGCCTAATAAATCTGACATCATCCAAGCAGTCGTATAATTACGCAGTAAATACTAGATTTTACGAGCCCCCAACAAAAAGTTCCCGTAAGTTGATGCATTTGTAAATATTGGCATCAATTTTGCAGACCTATTCGGAGTGACTCCCATAGCACGTAGAGGCCAACGAGCAATCAAGCCATATATAAGCATATTTGTCTGCTTAAGTACGATTAAGCAATGCATATAGAAATATTGGGCGATCTTTTGGGCATTTTAGTCCACTAGAGGTGCATTACATGAATGGACTCTAGAAAGCTACTATAAAATTAGCGAAAACCCATCTGAAACGGGTTCAAGAAAAAAACAGCCAATGGATCGTGATATAGCATCGACGCTGTAGTCTGTTACGGTTACATGACGAAAATTTCGGCAAAGCGATGTCGAGCTGGAGACTCAAGTGCATTCTGAAGGAAAATGAGGGACCAAAAAAAAAATACCAGAAGAGGAGACGCGCAAAAAGTTTGAAGAGGATCGATGCTTTCCATGGAATGCGGCAGATTACAACAGTTTATGGTAAACTACTCGGAGGTTTGGATGTTTATCTTTGCGGCGACTTAAAAAATTTGCCCATCACATAGTTAGACTTTATCATCTACTCAGCTCGGCGGCCCTGGTCTCTGGCAGAGTCTTGAGTACATTCCGCTTAAGCGAGTCGCCAGGTAATTAGATGATCATCCTTTGATATTTTGATCAACATAGGTGACGAATAACGGCTGGAAGTCTCCAATGGGGAACTTATAGAGTCAAGACACAAGTCGCTGGCGTAGCCGTACGTTTGTTTCTCTGCAATTGCGACTTGGACTCGTACAATAGAAACAGGATATTATCGTCGGTCACTTGACCAACGGTGCAATAACGTATGGTGGCTATCAATATATGATCACAGTCAACATTGACATGCCCAACGGTCTTGTAAGTTGCGTTATTGGTATCCTGCGATCTGCAAGACCTTTTGATATACATAATATCAATGAAACAGAGAAAGACATAGGCGCATCGAGATCAATAGTGGTCCCTTCGTTCGAGTTTTCATTTGAGTCCATTAGCACACACGCAAAAATAAAGTCATGTGCTTAGGAAGCCGGGGTGAACTTTTCCTGACTTGCTCAAGCAGTAGATAATCAACATATTACTCACCAAAACCATGAAGTGCAAACGACAGTTTCCGCTGATGACTTAGGATGACAGGAGCAGCAAAAGCTCGTGGCACACAGTTGAGTTATCATGTGGCTCGAACGCCACACACTTCCCACAGTAACAATAATGGTGCAAAGCTTTTGCAATAACACAGCCCCCTCATGGCACACGTATATGATATTGAAAAAGACGTAGTTATTCAGCGATTGGATTAATGCAGCTGACGGAGTGGCCATAGACAAAATCACTTGCGCCAAATAAATTTGAAAGCAACTGGCTATTAACATAACTAACCGCAGGGAATACGCACCCGCTCATTTGGTGATATCAGCAAGAACTGTGACATACTCCTTCTGCCCATGCTATAACACAGTGCTGTAAAAGGGTTCCATGTACATAAAAAAACTAAGTCGATCGATCAAATTCAATTAACTGCGGTTTTAATCGTTTTACGTTCAACGCTCAAAAATTAAAACAACAAATAAAAGTTCAATCAAACTTGTTATCAACAAATCAAATATAGTGGCAGTGATAACAGTTTTTCAGTAGAAATAGTAGAGCTTTTCGTTGTGTATTCTAATGAGATTTTGGTTTTCATACCAACGAGTTTACCAAGCCAATCGTTATGTTTGTTGTTTGTACATAACACGTACAGTTTAAACACGCGTAAACACACACACAGTACACACACAAACAGTAAAACACACACGTATACCCACACAAATATATTCCCACTACCAAATCCAAATTTAGTTCTCTCTCGAATTCACGTGAGGATCAAAAATCGTATAAAAAACAACAACATTCAAATGCCAACCCCGAAACGTTAAATTTTGTTTGTGGGGTGAATGTTGTTTTTTGGGTGTTTTTGCGGCGGAAAACCCCTTTAAAACTTTTATTTAGAAACCATTTTTTTTTGCTAAATGTTTATCGCACAAAATATAGTAGAGTTATATGGTACTGAATTTTTGAGTTGAAGGATGTGGATTTGGTGGATTATACCACCAATATGAACAGTAGTAAGGACTATTGCCCTGGGGTTTGTTTATTTTTTTGTTGCACACCATAATAAAAAAAATACAGAATATGATGTACAGCGGACCATACAATCGTACCACTTCACACATATTGCACACGATTGTTGAAATTGTTGCATTTTTGAAAATTAAAATTAGTGGCGAGATGATAAATGACGTCAGTTAAATTTTCCAAAAATAGCTTGGGTGCCATTTAAAAATTGCTAATATTTATTGAAGCGACTGTCCTTCGATGGATTTTTTGGAGCTTAGAAACCTTAACTCTCTGGAATACATTTTACAGTTTTCTGAGGGTTATGAAGTTAGGGATTTTGAAGTTTTCATTTTGAGACATAAAATTCTCAGTTTTGATAGGCTAACTAACCATCATTCATTTTCTGGATTTTCGACCTTTTCGGCTTAAATTAGGCTAACCATCATGCATTTTCAGAACTTTGAAAATTTTCCGGATTTTGGACATTTTTGATTTGTGGCATAAAATTCTCAGTTTTGATAGGCTCCATCATGAATTTTCCGGATTTTGGACATTTTCGATTTGTAGCATAAATTTCTCAGTTTTGATAGTCTAACCATCATGCATTTTCCGAATTTTGAAAATTTTCCGGATTTTGGACATTTTCGATTTGTGGAATAAATTTCACAGTTTTGATAGGCTAACCATCATGCATTTTCCGGATTTTCGACATTTTCTATTTGTGGCATAAACTTCACTGTTTTAATAGGCTAACCATCATGCATTTTCCGGATTTTCGACATTTTCTATTTGTGGCATAAACTTCTCTGTTTTAATAGGCATAACCATCATGAATTTTCCGGATTTTGTAATTTTTGGACATTTTCGAGTTATGGCATAAATTTCTCAGTTTTGTTTTTCCGGATTTTGGACATTTCCAATTTGTTGCATACATTTCTTAGTTTTGATGGACTAACCATCATGCATTTTCCGTATTTTGGACATTTTCGATTTGTGGCATATATTTCTCAGTTTTTATAGGCTTAACATCATACATTTTCCGAATTTTGAAAATTGAACATTTTCGATTTGTGGCATAAATTGCTCAGTTTTGGTGGGCTAACCATTATGCATTTTCCGGATTTTGAACATTTTCGATTTGCGGCATTTTCTCAATTACGATAGGCTAACTATCATGCATTTTTTGGATTTTGGACATTTTCGATTTGTGGAAATTTTCAGTTTTGGAAGGCTAGTCATCTTTTAGTTTCCAAAGTTTGGTAATTTCCGAATAGTGACTAAAGTTTTAAAATTTTCGTGTTAACCTTCGTGAGTTTTTCGGGATTCAAATTTCCAGTTTTGTAATTAAATTTTTCATTTTGCATCAGTTAACTTACTGTAAGTAAATTTGCTCGTAGTAAGGGTATTAAATTTTCTATCCATGTATATCACATCAATGTTGAACTTAAATTTGTATCCCGGTATCGAACGACTATTATCCTATAGACCTCTAAACCTTGAGCTGAATAACGTAGTATGATGACCATCTTTGAAATATTGTATAATTTTTGAACATGGCTTAGTTAGTCCTATCCCATCCATTTTTAAAGGCAAAATTAACACTCATATTGCACATCCACGTGCCTAAAAGTTTACTCATCTATCTAAAAATCTAAAAAAAAGGATAATCTCGTTAAAAATCTTATCAAACAAAATAAAAAAATCGAGATTAATATTTAATCAATTCTTAAACTGTCGAGACATCCAAACAATTTACGGTCCTTTTTTTTTATTTTTATTCAACATCGTTTGTGTATGGAACACGAAACTTCCCACAGTACTCGAACGAATTCTAAGAATTTTTAAAAATGTTATCTGGTTTTTACCTAGCAAAAGATTCATGTTTTTTTATCTCGTCTGAGTTTAAACAGACAAAGACTTTTTACATACAAAATATATAAATTAGCTATAGTGTCCTGTTTCTTTTAGCGTTGTACCGATTTTTGCACCGAACTATTCCGTTTCCTGTTCGAGCGACACATTGGTATTCGAATAAATCGATGAGAAATAAACGATTTTCTCTATGTTTAACTTTTAATTAAAAATCAGTCTGAGTATAAAACGAGTACAGCGTTGTCCACTTATAATGTTATTGTTGAACAAATATCCAGACATAAACAACGTATACCTCCTAAAAAATTCTATACCAATAATTTCCCTTTCGGTTGTGAAATTGTTATCCTTTTTTTACTATGTTGTTTGTATATACTATGTGTCTAAAACAGTGTCCTTGTTGTTACTGTAGCTATATGGTGTTGGTTTGTTTTACCACACATTTTTCATAAAGAAGCACCGAACAAAACGTAACGACAACAATAATGTTTTTATTACATTTTTATAAAAGTTTTCCGATTTTCCAAATATTTTTTTTTAATTTTCTTTTTTTTTTTATTATTTTCATTTCATTTTAGACATTACATTGTAGTTGTCTCAAAGGATAATGCTTATCCTCTTTCAATTTAATTTCAATGCATTTACTTAACCGAAGAAAAAATCTACTTTATAAATTCGGTACGACCATATATACGAGAGTATATAATGCTCTTTATATATTATATTAAGCGTTGTTATATAACATAAAGTCTACCACTTTATTTTTTTTTTGTAAATTAAAGTTAGTCGTTTTTCGTTGTTTTGGACTAGGGCAAATATAGCAACAACAACAATAAAGTGGTACACGATACGAACAAAATTGACCAACACCGCATAAGCGGATATTTGATTTTATAACATGAAATTTTTAAACATAAACTATTTGGAAAACTACTGTTGGAAAATCCATAACCATTATCATTCATGAACAATTTTATTTATTAAGGAGTGCTATATAAGTAAGTGGAATGAGCTCGACCACTTAATATTTGATTATGTTTTATTCATAAAATTCTGGATTTACCACATTGTCTTAAAGATTTAGAAACTACTGTTATTGAGTCAATAATTTCTTATCTCGTGAACTCACATTTTTATAAACTCATAAGTTGCGTTGACATACATCGCTTCCAACAGCTACTATGCCAAATTAATAACAAGCATCATAAATTGTAATAATTTGCTACAGCCATAGTATATATGATGCACCACCGTCGAGGAACCCGGAAAAAGAACCGCGTCAGTGCGGTGTGTTAAGTTTTAAATATACGAACTCACTCTAACCTTCAGCACTCTAAATAAAGTTTGCGGTACTTGTGGTAAACTTTATAATTTAAAGCAAAACGAAATAGTGGCCCGATTCAGATGACTCTCGACATCAGTTAAAATATTACTAAAAACATTTTTTTTACTAGGCATTACTATTGTTAAATCACTTGCATTGTTGATGTTCAACATTCTCCACACTTTTACACAACTCACATTTCTTGTCCTCACTCAATC
Organism: Tipula confusa; assembly: GCA_963556175.1. Taxonomy (NCBI): domain Eukaryota; kingdom Metazoa; phylum Arthropoda; class Insecta; order Diptera; family Tipulidae; genus Tipula; species Tipula confusa. Next base: position 33,560,788 of record OY744476.1, read on the forward strand.
GACGTTTCCGCAAGCATTCTTTTAAATTTTCATGGTTCAGTCTGATTTGTTCGATTCTTTTTAACATTCGCGTATCCGTTTTGAGTTCTTTATTGAAAGGGGTTCTCAAAGGGGCACTGCATCGCTCTTTGCACCTCAATCCTTTTATTATATTTTTCTCATTATATTCACTATTCCACTTTCTCCACAGATACACTTGAAACATCCGAAGTACATATTTTGCATCCTTTCTTCCATACCACGGAACAACCTCATTCTTATCTTTTTCACTAACCCTTTTTTGCGGGACCCATTGTATGGTCACCTCACATCGACAGACACGAATATATTGGCAGATTATATCCACATACACATTTCCTTGCCCTTCACCTTAATATTTAAGCAAACATAACCCACTTTTGGAATCGGAAAATCTATTATCTTCCTATTCCCATTCACAGCTAGTTTGATATCTTCAAATATTTCAATAAGTTCGGCGTTAATGCCCTTGTTGAACTCCTCCATTTGCATGTATACCGTAAGGTTGTTAGGAATGAGTTTGCGGACCAGCATTACCATATATATTTATACCACTAATACAACCAAAGACAAGAAGAGAGAGAGGGAGAGCGAGATCCACGCGATCATAAGGTTTGGATGTCCTTTGCATGATATATTCCAAGAGCTTTCCCTTGGAAATTTTTTAAACTGTACGCAACATTACCCACCTTAGCCTCAATAATTCCAGAAACAAATTTTGCAGTGAATTTGACAGAAAATTTGTTAGTGGCGTTGCTCAAGACAAAAGATCTTAAGAAAACTGGTTGGTCGATCTGAAAAGCACGGCGGTCACTACGGAGATTATAGCGCTGAGCTTATTTTTCATGCGTGACTTTGAGATAGTAAATGATCTGGCTGTTATTGATATTAAGTCCGTTTTAGACAAGGTATATATTTCATTTTCATCTGTTGCACAAAGTAGATTCCTTTATTCGTATTCCGAGGCATTAATGGTCTGTACGGTGATATCTGCTACCCCTTGCAAATATTTATCCCACTCAGTGCGTTCGAAATCACCAATGTATGATCGTATAGCCAAACGAAGGGTTCGATTGACTCGCTCAGAAGCATTGCTCTGAGGCGAGTAAACAGGAGTACGAACGTGAGAAATTCCGTATTTGGTCATCAGATCTTTAAAAATGTTCGAGGTAAACTGTTTTCCATTGTCAGAAGTAATGTTTGCTGGAACAGAAAATAGTAAAAAACTTCTTTTTCCAAGAAGGAACATAACAAAGAAGCACAAGTTTCTCGCATTGGCTTAATAATTACAAACTTAGAGAAATGATCTAATACAATGTAAATCACTGAGTTTCCAAGTTTAGAACGCGGATTCGGACCAAAGAAATCAACGTAATTTCTGAAAAGTGTGAGTATTAAAAAAGAAGCCCCTATAGCAGGTCGCATGAAAAAATTTACTGGTTTATTCATTTTACACTTAGGACAGCTAGCAACATTTTACTTGACTGAAGAAATCGCAGTCATAAAAGAGAGGGATAACGGATCCACAGAATCAACCGGCAACGGAGTCTTGAAGGACCACCCTGCAGAAGGGGTATCAATAAGGTTAATGTCGCTTTGTGAATTATCACCAAAACGAAAATATTCTTTGACGAAAGTTCGTGGCAGAGTATCCGGCACGAAATTAACGTGCCCTTATGATAACCAATCTGAAAGTTGAACGCCTCCAACTTGAGACTCCACCTGTTCATGTGAAATAAACTCAATGGGATATTCAATTCCCTCGATGTCTGTCCAGAACAGAACGCTACCTGTGCTGGCATCGCACTGTTGGTAGTATTGGGAATCGGAAACTCCAAGATAGCTTTGCATTTCTCTGGATTTGTGCGGAGGCAACCATCACCAACAACATAACCCATGTAGTTGACTTCCTTCAACACGAACTAACTCTTATCCAAATTGATGACGAGTAGTCTGTAACCGCGAAGCAAATTCTCTCAACAGCTCAAAATGTTTGTTTAAAGTGACGGATAAGGAGGTCATTGAGGTACACAAAGACTTTATCGTGCAGCTGATGCGATATTACTTTGTTCATAAGGCGACAAAGAGTCTGTGGCGCGTTTCACAGCCCAAATGATATTACTTCGAACTGATACAAAGGCTGCCCAGGAACCGTAAATGGTGTCTTATCGCAAAATTGCTAGTCGAGAGGTATCTGCCAAAAGGCATCTTTTAAATCAATAGCCGATTTGAATCGGGTTTGATCCAAACGATCTAGTAATCCGTTGATAAGAGGAAGTGGAAACGCATCCTTGACGGTGGATTTGTTCAATTCTCTAGCATCTAAGCACAGACGAACTTTGCCAGTGAGCACCAGGAACTTTGGTGATTCCTCGATAACCCCTAAAAAATCATCCGATCCAACTCTGTGAATATTTGCTTTGAAATAATTGGAGACACGGAGTAGAAACGTTGCTTCACAGGTTTGGTGGATCGAATATCAATCGAGTGAGACAATTATGAAGTTTTGCCCAGCCTCAACTTGGAGCTAGACGGAAAGAGTTCTTTGATGCTGTCTATCGTCAGATGGTCCTCAGATGAAAGAGAGTGAAATTTAGGCTTATCCTCAGGATCGACAAATCTGAAAGAATGTCCAAAGAAGAGATTTTGGGACCACTCCCAAAAAGTTAGATTCCAGAAATCGATTCCTTGATAAAGAGGTTGTTCCAAAAATGAAACTTTGTATAAAATCATTGAATGTGATGCCTTTCCAAACTGAACCAAGGCAGGCACGTACTTGAACATGCGTTAGAGTTGTCCACTCGCAGTATTAATCTTAAGGGGGAAATTATGAATTTTAACAAGCTGCTGAATTCCCGTACAATGCCGGCATTTGGACATAATCGTGTCTTTCAAACCTCATTTGTGTCGAACATTCGCGAAAGGTGTGTCCAATATCGTTCCAAATATAACACACGGATTTGTTGTTAACAAGACCCGAAGATTGTAACACTCCTGGGGAACCACAAATGGCCGATTTATTACCAAACCCGACTCCTTCGCAGGTCATTCCTCAACAGAATATACAGTTGGTGTTTCAGTTAAGTAACCGCTCACAAATGAAGCTGACGTCTTTCCCTCATCATAAAAACCAACTGCCGGTTTCATGTTACTCTGTAAGATCTGGATTAAATCCTCATCAGTGTACGGAGTGCGGCATTGCAGAGTCAACGCCCACACATGGTTATAAAAGTCGATAAAGGACTCACCCGCTTGTTGCTTACAGGACTCCACCATCTCTCGGACGTTAAATCGTCCCACCAACTCGTATCGCAACTCATACCAATCAGCATGCGGATGGTGTTTTTGGTAAATCCAGTACCACTAACGTGCCACATCTTTCAGGATCATGTGAAGATCGAGAAATAATGTCTCAGGGGATAAACGTTGGGACATGATGACAGAATGCAACTGGAACAGGAATATATCCACCGTGATTCCAGCCAGTGATCCAGCGTGCATCACAGCACACCTCGACGAAGGCACCTAATCTCCAAAACCAGAAGATGCACTAAGTAAATCACCACAACCACTACTAGATGGAAGGACTGAAGGTATTTTTCCATCCAAGGGTGAAACCGAATGGAAAGTTGAGGCCTTCACATGATTTTGATTCGACAACTGATACTGCAACTCATCCTGCCATGTCTAAAAGAGATCACAGGATAAATTTCCAAAAGCCGCTAAAAGAATTAAATTGCAGGTAACTGCTGGTATGTCTTTTAGTGATGTACTAAAAGATCCACTAGTTATGACGGTGGTTGATCGAGCAGCTCAGGAAGATGTTAGCATCACACCCTTTAATTGGAGGAAAGTGGAAAAGGCTTTAACCTCTTTGTTCCTTAAAGTTATGAGGGGGATTCCTGGAGTGGCAAATTTCTTTGTTTTGACCCTTCTACTCTCAATGGAGTTGTTCTGAATATAGCAGACAAAGTGAAATTCTTGGGTCTCATTTTGGAAAGCTAGCTAAGTTGAAAGCTAAATATTCTGGAAAGAGTAAAATAGCACTCTACTCCTGTAAAAATGCTATTGGAAAAGGATGGGGGCTTATGCCTCAGATCGTGATAAAGGCAGTGGCGAACCAAAAGTTGCTGATAAAAGATCAAAGAACTGCCGTCTTGTATATTAGTGGTGCACTTAAGAGAACCTCTACTCAAGCACTACAAATTCTCGTTCATCTCATCCCTCTGGATATCTTAGCCAAGCAAGTGGCTGCAAGTACATCTATAAGGCTTAAATCAATTTCTCTGGGGTACTGTAACATTATGGAACACTTGTCTATTCTAACGAACAAAGTAATCCCCAACACTTATCTATTCTAATGAACAAAGTAATCCCCAAATATATCGACTATACCATCTCGACATCATCACTCGAAGTTAAATTTATAACTGATATTTCTTCCAGAGAAGACTGAGCGAGTGGAATAGTTTTAAAGTCTGGTTTTATTAATTTCCTTACAGATTGTTCGAAAATTGATGGAAAGGTCGCCGGTTGGTTTTCTGCGAAGAACTAAACGTAAATCTATCTTTGCGCCTCCCTGATCATTGCAGTATTTTTCAGGCTGAGCTTATAGCAATCAAGGAAACCATAGACTGGATGAAGTATCATTTAATATCTGTTAGAGGCATATTTACGGGACAGTTAGGCTGCCATTCGAGTTCTACAGTGAGGCTTTATTACGTCAAAAGTAGCCCAAAACTGTTTCTCATCTCTTAACGAGAAGGCAGAACAGTTCAACATTCTGCTCACATATAAGTGCCAAGGCATTTCAATATAACGGTGAATTAAAAGCCGATGAACTCGCTCGACAGGGTATCTCCTGCCGCATCTTACCATGCCACGCTGATATAGAAGTATTGCTTGTCATGTGTAAACTGCTTCTAAAGAAATAAGCTTATAAAATCACAAACCAGTAGATGGGCAAATTGGATCCCATGTATAATTACTATTCAGATTTGGCCTAATCAGTAGGCTTGGTGTTTTTTTCATGATTACTGTCAAAGTTGCAAAGGCGAAGAAGAGGATGAAACAACACTTCATTTGTTATCCACCTGTCCCATAACAGGCTCAAGTTTTTGGGAGCTCACCTCCCGTGGGATCTAACAGGACCATACGTGTCTATGCCTCGTCCTTTTGCGGCAACCTCAACCTAACCTAACCTAGTTGTGGTTCTATGTGTCATTTGGGACATTAAATTCCCGCCAACTTTTCTTTTTCGCTCTGCGAATGACCCTCTTCATTTTTTCATCTAGACGAATCAACTTTAAATTTAGCATTGTATATTAGTACAGTATAAAATAATACGTTATCTGACTAAATTAAGCATCACAAGTTTATTGAATTGCGTACTACTTTGACAATGATGTCCAATAGAGTTCTTCAACCAAAACCCTTATCGAAATATGAGCCATGATATTATCATATTTGAAGTGCTAAAACTGAATTAACCTAAAGCATTATATAATTATGTAAAACATCATCACCCCTTTCATTATAAATAACTTTTTTTTGTATGAAAAGGTTTCATACCAACATAACCATAAACTCCTACAAGTTGAAGAAACATTAAACAAATTTATGTTCATATTTAGTCAACCCATATAATATTTAACCGGTAACAATATGAAAGGCATAAAAAAAAACTTCGTCCTTAACATCCATTTTATTATTTTGTGTGTGAATCTTATCTTTGCTAAGCATGAGAATAAAATCTGTATACAAATAGACTATATAAACTTAACAATGGCAACTATAATACAGGTATAGTTCGTGTGTCGAAATACTAGCTGGTGCTAAAAAACGCGAATAATTCCAGTTGTTCGTTTCTTGAATCATAAAAAAATTCTAAACGAGCATGTTATCCTTAGAATTCTACCACAGTATCCTTGGCTTGTCGTAAGAGGAGACTAAACAAAAGTTGGATCGCTAGGCTGTCTACCAAAAGAAATAAAGAAACTGCAAAAATTGAACCCGCTTATGTTAATTGACACGTAGTTTCCGCGTATTGGTAGCATGTGTAAGGCACCAGAACATCGTATTCATCTGCGCAAGCAGTTGGAACAACCTGTTGAAAAGCGGAAATGTTTCATTAAAGACTTTCATAGAAGTTTTAATTGCTTTTCGGAAACACATTCTATTGATCATTGTAGGTCTAGGAAGAGCCACACATAAAGAAGAAGATACCATACATCACTCCATTTACAAATAAACAACAGGATATAAACTAACTTCTGCAAGTAAAACTTAACAAATGAAAATAAGCCAAGAGACAACGTTGCAAACGTCAACCATCTTGGCTCAGTCAATTTTACCGATTGCATTAATTAGAGACCAGGATCAGTTCGGAGCTCAAAAAGTTGTCACACGATACAGTGTCTCAATCATCATTTCAGAGGCATGCATGCAACGGTAGATTTTGACAAAGCAAGGATTCTAGGCAGCTAGGGAAATATCGAACGTTTAGCAAATATTCTATTGACAAACCCAGGGCAGAACACACCAACATCAATCGACATTCTGCTTTCCGATCTTAGAACGTTCTTAGAATCGAAAGGTTTTCAGATCTTAGAATGTCGAAAGCCATATTTTCTTTCGATATTCTAAGATCGGAAGACGTTAAGAGTGCATAAGGTGCTATTATCACCCAAAATACAATACTGGGTATTGTAAGAATTTTTTCGTAGGAAGGCAGCTCCAAATATAAGAAGGTTTAACTTTGGTAATGAGTATACAGTCAGCGATCATCTGCAGTCATGTAAAATTAATAAATACTTAAAAGCATTCTGGGAGATTGAGCAGCCTGACTTGGGACCGAACTTAACAGAATAAGAAGAATTATGTGAACAACACTTCGTATAGCATGCCTCCAGAGACAAGACTGGCAGATTTATAGTGACATTGCCATTTAAGGAAGTAAAACCATACTTTGAAAATTCATTGTAAATGGTGACTAAAGCTCGATTCATAATGTTAGACGAAAATCCAAAATGTTTGCATCCAACTTTTTACCCAATAAAATAATTTAAACGGACGAAAATATACGCCCACAATAATCCCATTGCGTTGAAATAATTTTAACTTTGGGCAAAACATCCAACAAACGACCAACGTAACAAAAAAAAAAAAAACTAAAATTTATAGCAAAAATATTGCTCAAATATTTTATTTGTTGCTTATATATGACAGAAAATTTCATTTTTTATTGTTGACAACCATTTTTCTTTCTGCGCGAAAACGATTGTGTTGTGTTTTGTTTTTTAAATTATGTGATTTTACTAGAGGACAGCCAATTATTTTTTTTTATTGTTGGACAAAATTTGTCTTTAACGTAAATAAATTGTGTTTTTTAATTGTTATATATTGTAAAATGTTATATATTGTGATAAATTTTAAATTATTTATATAGAACAGCCATTTTAATTTTTTTATTGTATATTTTTTTTGGTTTAACGTAAACAAATGTGTTCAAATACATAAATTGTGTTAAACGGTGAATTTTGTGGTTATTTAAAATCGAAAATTAGCGCGGTATTAATATAAACACAAGATATTTTAACAACACAACAATAAAACTAACAAAATATTTTAATAATCACAAAACACAATCAACACAATCTATGACACTTCATTCACTGTAAAAGCCAAACGAATATGAATGTTAAAAAAAAAATGACACATAAAATAAATCAATATTATTTGAGCAATAGTTGGATGCAAACATTTTGGATTTTCGTCTAACATTATGAATCGAGCTTAAGAGATTCAAGAACATAGAGAACCGTACAGCGAGTTATACCGAGTATAGCGAGATAGAAACCAAGAGAAATGATCCACTTCAACATAAAGGTTTTTTCTTACCACACCACGGAGTCTTCAAGAAAGGAAGTACAATCACAAAGTTGCGAGTAGTATTCGATGCTTCAGCATAGACCACTAATAAATTTTCATTCAATGATTCACTCCTATAGTAGGGCCAAACATTCAATCGAGTATTTTTGAGATTACGTTAAAAATCAGAGAGCAGGCGAGTAGACATTGAAAAAATGTACAGCCAGATCTGAGTCGACGAACTGCAACATTTTTGCGGTAAGCAAAATCAACAAAGATTTCCAATGAATACTCGGGAAGCCTCGAGTATACATTTTGACGTGACATGAACGTCAACCACCTAATGACGAGCAGCATATAGAAAAGTTAAGTGAACTAAATATGTTTGAGTGAGATTAAAGTGTTACTCAATACTCGAAAGCGCCTCATGAAAGAGATTGTCTGAAAGTGTTAGGAAATTATTGGAATCCACATAACGATAAGTTTCAGTTCTCTGTAACTTTACAAAGGGCTTCATCAATTATCAAGCGAACCATACTTCTAGAGTGCAGCAAAACTTTTGATTCACTGGGGTGGCTAGCCCCAAGCACGATAGAGTTGAACATTTTATTACAATCTCAAAGCAACAAAAGGTCACTTAAAAAAAAATACGGTGAAACAATACTAACCTACGAGGAGTTGAGCACCATGCTAGCACAAATTGATACATATTTAAACTCCAGGCCGATTCTTTTGTTTTAAAGCGATTTAGATGATTTTGATGCTTTCACACCTCGATATTTTTTAATCGGAAGACCACCAATCTCACCGCTGGAGTCAACAAAACATACATAAATCCAAAGCATAGATGGTCTCTGTTTTCAAAACTGACTCAAGGATTTTGGTCCAAGGATTACTTAAACAGTCTACAACAAAGTTACAAAATAAAAAAAAAGTAGCAAAAGCAAACTACAGGATTGGTCAGCTAGTTCTAATAAAGGATGAACAAGTTCCACCTACGAAATGGGCAATGGGAGGGATAACAGATACTCATCCCGGGTCAGATAGTCTAACCAGAGTGGTTTCAATAAAAGGTCCAAAAAAACAACACTTTTTCGGTTGGAGTGATAAATCCCCTTCCAACTGAGGATAATCAAGATCCATCAAGCAAATTCGAGCACACTATACCATAAAAGGTCACAACGTTCAAAAATCAACCAAGAATATATTTTGATTCTATTGGAGAGCTCAAACTTACAAACAATGACTGGAACATAATAGTGTATTATAATCTAACCAAATATTATGCAGAATTGACTGCCTATTTAAGCGCTCCATAGACAGACTAGCTAAATATTGTTCATATATTCTAACGACAACTTCACAAACTTGAGGATCGCTAGAAGATCAAGAGAAAATACATGTGGACTAATAAAACCATCGTTCGAGCAATCCTTACAAGAAATAAAGCTCAAGATTGAATTGCTTCACCACTATAAGGTGAGTTTACCATCAAAATCAAGAAGATGATGTTTTATGTGAACTGCTCCTGTTACGACAAGAGTGAACAATAAATGCGAGGTGGTCGCAAGAAAAATGACCAACTGAAAATTACGATCAGTTGGTCAACAAGAGCCATTCTCTACAAAGATATCAAGAAGCTGAATACTAAGCTTAGGCTCTGGTTGTACACTGAAGGGAAGAACAATAAGGGTAGTTTTTTATTTCATCATGTGCTAATTGACATAAGGCTTTAGTGGCTAAATATGTTGCTGACTTGGTTCTATATGTTACTGTTTTAAATTTAAACGTTTTGATTTCTTTTTTTGGTGATTCCCTCCACAGTACCCGTTGATAATTTTTATTTTCTTCATCGATTATGATTTGGCGGAACATCTTCTCTGTGTCAGCTTTGATAACGAATTGATGCTTTCTCTATTGCATTAGAACTGATACTAAATCTTGTCGAACAATCATACGCTACGGTTGAATTTTCCTCAGCTTTTAGTATCTCCATGTGATTAAGGTGTTCATATTGACGCATAAAGTCTGTATAACTTTTTTTGAGGTTTGGTTCTCTTGACAACTTTCTCTCGACTTGATACGTTTAGAATCTCCCAGATGAGTGGTTGGATTCTTTTGGAATGAGATACGTAATTCATAGCGCCCACTTTACATTCGCCTATGTGTCTCACTAAAGAATTCTTCACACTTCTTCTCTGGTTTAGTGAGGATGCATTTCTTCTAACTACTAAAATTTTGTTAACTGTTGATATATCTCTGTCGATAAGACATGTGAGTTATATTTTAGCTCTGTTGTCTTGTTGGGTGTAAATATTCTTTCTAAAATGACCCATCCGAAATCTGTAAGCTGTGCTGCTGGTTCGTTTTTGCTCTCTTTTATGCACAGTGGTAGTATATCGATTGGCGCGGGAACGTTGTAGTTTTGATCGGCCAATAGCAGCTTATCCAAATGTTTCCATTTTTCAATCGTAAATGTTGTTTCTGGAAGATTTTTACTTATTTTTGCTAGCACCAGCACTTTAATTTCTATTGAAAATGTTGACGGATGTCGGATGAAAGCTCTTCCCTTCCACCAACCCTTGTGGCCTTGATTAGGACGGTAGCCAAAAGTGTTGTCTCCTGCGTTTTCATCGCAATGTTGGTTGAAATGCTCTTTGAAGTTGTAGTTGAAGGCTGCTTTATATGAAGTAGATTATGGTGTTTGCCATTACATTCTTTACATCTTGATTGACTTTTGTATTGTTGAAAATTGTGTCAATTGGTTAGGCACCTTCTGCATAGATCATGCAAGTTGGTAAACTGCATTCGTTCTAAATGCGTGATTCATTTTGTTAAACTGGCAGCAGCATTCTAAATTATGATTGCCCTAACACAAGAAACATGATTGAATCTTTATTATATTGTTGCACTGAATGTTTGTTTTTTATGGCAATGGCAATCATTTGCCGGCGTTAATGTAGGTAGTTGTAAGGTTTCAAGCACTTTATAACGTTATTCCAAAATCTTGAGAAGTTCGTTGGTGGTCTTATTTTTTCGTTACCAATAAACACTCCAGTTCGCAATGAGGTTCTTGTAGGTTTTCCCTGACGGTGTCATGCAATATCCTAATTGCACTCCAAATGTATTTTTAGATACATGATTTTATGGGTGTCAGTTAGTTTTAAACCAATAATTTTGAGAACAGTTCATGGAATCCAACCCAGTCTTGGTAGTTTCCATTAAACTTTGGTATCACAATTTCTCGGAACCTGTATAATTTTTTAGATGCTGGTAGTTGTTAGTTTCATTGATTTCAAACTTCTTATGTACCACCCGTTGTAGCTTAGCAGTACAATGTTCCGCACGGCATGATAATATTTTTCAAGTGATTTTATTAACTGCTTTTTGGGCAAACTTTCCTTGGGATCATCGTTGTTACCTTGATTCATTGGGATTCTGAACTTGGATACTAACTTTTTTGATGTCTTAGTTGTACTGGCTGGATCCAAGTCATTTGGCTCTGATAGCTCGATTGTTGCTGCTGTTAGTGTTTTCAATAGCGATGTAATCTGCTGCCTTTATAGTTGTAGTTGTTGCAGCAATTTCCAGCTTAAAGTTGATATAATCTGTTATACTATCACAAACATGTTTTATGTGCTTACGTTCTGCTAAGACAAGTTGTCTATGCTTACGAAGCTTATTAATGAATTTTCGTTTTCTTTGTTTATCTGTTGTAGATATCCGTGACTTCTCTCTTTTTCTCAACAGAGGAGCCGTTTATCAACACTGAGGTCGATTATGTCGAGCCTTTATTTACCTATTTGAAATGAGCCAGAGGGTAAAGAGCACAAAAGCCGCATATATAGTACTGTTTGTGTGCTACATTTTTGGAATCGTTGGCACAAAGAATACCTCATATCACTTTACAACCAAAAATGATACACTTGAAACAACCACATCAACGTTAATGACATTACCTTGCTGTAAAAGATAAATGAACACCACCGAAAATGTTAGCACTTCACTTCATCCATCTTAATTGATGTGTCATGTGAATGTAAAGACAAGTATGTATAAATGTAATTTCGGAATTGAGCTTAGACTGATTGATTGATTGATTGGTGAGACTGAGACCGAGCTCCAGGCAAGTGTTCTAGATAACATTTAACAAACGGCAGGATAAGAGGCATTGTCATATAATTATATTTCTATAGATATATTTCCATGCATGACAGAAACGACCCAGGAACAGTTCTATTCTACAGGTTTTTGTGGAGTAGGGAAGTTAAGTTATGTTAGTAGTAACAAAATTGGTCCGGTTTGCTGATAGCCAATATTCAAACTACTGTTAGGGTAATACAATCACAATTTTTATAAACTACCCTACTTCCTATCACTTTTTATCAGCAACTGCCGTGTGTCATTATTCAGCTTTCCTGCAAAAGTTCCCTTAAATAAAAACTATTAGTGAGCTAATTCCTTATAGCTATAGCTTGTAATAAATTTTATTATTTTCGCATACGATTCCAAATTTATTAATTAATTATTCTATCTCCCTATTGCTAGAAATTAATAAGTATATTATTTTACCACCCGGATATTCTGTTGGATTTAACACTAAATCTTCAGAGCTTTTTTGGTACAGATTTAATTTATATAACTTCATTTTATTAATTAAAAAATCAATTTTAAACATATAAATTTTAATTTAAACCCTTAAAGGGTCCACCCAAATATTACGCACAGATAAAAACACTCCACACTCCGACAAAACTAAATGAACCTAAGAATTACAGGTTTTAGCTTAAAACCTAAAAAACTTAGAGTAATCTATTTAATATATTTTGCATATTTATTTAAAGTGTTGTAATCTATTTTATTAATTTTAACACTGAAAATATTACAAATAGCATCCGATTAAAATAATTAAACGTTTAAATTCGATCGAATCTACCATTTTATAGCAATTACAAAAAGTACTCGCAAGAAATCCTATTTATATTTACTTTAACACCGAAAATATTACAAATAGAATACGATTAAAATAATTAAATGTTTAAAATCGATCGAATCTACCATTTTATAGCAATTACACCAATTTCAGGATTGAGCTTAAACTGACATCTTAAAGGTAACATGTTGATTATGATCCAACACTGTTTGTGCGGGAATTATTAACAAGTGAAATAAAAATTGACCGTGGCTTACACATTTGTAATTAGATGATAACCAACAGTCTGTTTTAATCTTGGTTTTAATTGTGTCTCACTCTCAAACATACATACACACACGAACCTCCACACAAACACTGACACATATGTTTATCGTCGTTGTTGTTCTATTGTGCTTGTGAATTCAATCTAAAATTGTGTTTTCAAGTCTAGTGGGTAACAAACATATCAAAAATATCATAATAATACCATCAGTATATAAGGCTGAATACATGACATGAGCATTCTAAAGAAAATTCAATATATACTCATATATCTGTTTTTTTTTGTTTTTTTTTTTTCATCTTAATAAATAAACTTTTATGATTTAACTTAACCTATATGTACCAAAACGTACTCTCATGTACTCGTATATATATGATATATCGGATTTTATCATTTTCGTTTTTGAATTTTACCCCGCACATATATTTTATATCATATTCTGTACTGAGATTTTCCTCGAACCGCTTTTCTTTTTTTTCTTTTTTTTTTGGAAAAATATCAAGAAAATCTATATTATAAATTTATTTCCCATGTGAAACATAAATCTTAAAGCCAGCGCAAATACACACACACATACATACAAAAAAAAATGTTATGAAAAATATATAATAACAATAATAGAAATCTCAAACCGCACAAGACAACATATATACGAGTACGTACAATCGGAGTGTGGCAGCAGCAGAAACAAAAAAAAAATGTTTGTCTGAGATTTTTATCTTAGCCTCGCTTTCATTGTTTTAGTTTTCGATTTGTTTTCCATTCGGTGACGGTGACGGTGTGTGCTCTCCTTATCTTTTCTCACCAACAAGTATATATTATATATTTTTTTGTCGATTGGCCTTTTTGTTTCTCGGATTATTGATTTCGAAATTGGGAAATATTTTGTGTGATAAATTTTAGTTTCATTGATTTTGTGATGGCTGAAAAACAAATAAGATTTATTTGACTTTTTCGTTGGTGTAGAGGTTATGATGGCGCGCGAGAAGCAAAAATATCGTTTGGTTACTTCAATGTAAAATTTATGTCTTATATTAAATGGAAAAGTATATAAAAAAAAGTAAATTTATGATGTCTGAACTTATTTTGAACTTTTGCAAAAGGTGGCTAGGGGAGGCTACTACTCTAAAAGCTCTACTAAAAAGACAAACATGACATCGATACTCAAGAAACCCAGAGTTATTTATTCCAACTTATGGAGAAAAAGTTTGCAATCCTATAAAATAGTGGTTTTCAAGGAGCATATCTCCATTTTTTAACATCATTGGGTATCTATTAAACTTTTTCATCGAACTCTATTTAGGTTTTTTGCCTTTAACCATATCTCCATAACTACATATATTCCCACTTTTTGTTTGCCCTGTAAATTCAATTTTGATTATATGCTACAACGTGCTTTTCTCAGTGAGTGCTTTTACCAGCTCAAATTTAACTTAATAATTTTGAGTTTAACTTGTATGTTACACATTCATTTTTTGTTCCCCTGCCCAAAAAGCCAGCACTGTGACCTAAAAGATCTTTTGTGCTCTTAGGATTTGTTAGTTCAAAAGCTTCTCCACCTTCTTGGGGTGAAATACCTTTCTTCAAAATGAAGCCACCTCATTGTACACAGAGCAACCCCTCACATAGTAAATGCTCTGCGGTTTCTATATTTTCCAAACAGAGTCGGCACTCCGTCTCTGTGGACAGGTTCATTTTATTCAAAGGATATCTCAGGTTACAGTGACCTGAAAAAAACTCACTAGTTCTACTTCGAATCGACTGATCCATGTCTTCAAAAGCGAATCAGTTACTGTTTCTGCCCTTATATCCGGAATCGGCAGTGGCTTCTGGCCACCGAGTGAAACGATTTACGATTGTCAGGCAGTATCGTTGATTTTTGGGCGGCTCTAAAGGTTCGACTATGTCAATGTGAATTTTCGTAAGACGATTGCTGACGACTGGATAGTTGCCACATTGACTTTTGACGTGCCTTGTAATTCTGCACTTTTGGCAATTAATGCATGATTTTATCCATTGACGTACGTCACTGTTAAGTGCCGGCCAAAAGAATTTTTTTCGAATGAGCTTGGCTGTGCTTCGAACTCCTGGATGTGCCCGCTGTGATATGTCTCAAATACCTGACGTCGAAATTTTTTGAGAACATGTGGCCTAGGGTGCTTGTTGACATGTCGCAGAACAAAAATTGTTCCGTTCCAAAAACTGGAATTTTGTGGAATTTTAGGTGTTTGTTGTTTTAGATTAACATTTCTAGTTCATCATCCTCGGTTTTCCATCAGCCATAAGTGATAAATCTATGTTGCCTGTTATTGTTAGTCGATACGTGACAGAGCATCCGCCACAACCTTGTCCTTATACCGACAATGTGTTGTATACTTGTCGGGTACTGTGCGATTAAATCCAACTGTCTACGTTGGCGGGGAGATGCGTTCGGTAAAGTGTTTGATGTGGTTAATGACTACATACGCTGCTAATTACTCTCGATCGTACATGCTGTAATTTGGTTCTGCACCTGTAAGTCTTCGTGAGAAGAAGCTAATGGTTGCCAGCTTCATGATACATATTATTGTACCAGCGCTCCGACTGATTGGTTTGACGCATCGACCATTGTAGCTAGTTTGTGAAGAGCCGATGGTTGAGCAAGGTGGGTTGTTTCGGCTAGTTGTGCTTGATATTGTCGAAACGCCTGATCTGCTTCGTCGTGCCATACTATTTCCCTGTTCTCATTTTATTCCGATCCTTAATGAGCTCGTATAGTATTGATGGTTCTTCCGCTGCGTTTAGAAGAAAATTCGGTAGTAGTTCATCATTTCTAAAAATCGTTGTACGATGTACAACTGGCTGTTTTTTCGATATCCGCTTCGTCGATTAGTATCTGGTGATACGCTCGAATGAGGTCAACTTTTGAAAAAATCTTACATCCTTTTATTTGGTTATTAAAATCTGTGACGAATGGTATTGGGTACCGATCAGGTTTTGTTTTCTGATTAATTCCGCGGTAAACTCCGCAGAGTCTCCAACTACTATTTGTTTTCTTGGTGATGTTAATAGGACTTGCCTAATTACTTTTCGACTTTCGACATACTCCTTGGCTCACCCAAAGGTCGATTTCTTTTCTGGCGATCTGAATTTTCTCCGTATTAAGACGTCGAACTTTCGCAGAGCATGATTATCCCTCCGTTTCGATTTTATGTGTAACGGTATGTTTGACCGTGTTAAAAAACAGTGTTTTGTGGAATACCGGTTTGAACCCATGTATTAGATTTTGTACTCGTGGGTTGATTCCATCCAGCGTGATATCAGGATTTTGGAAATTTCCTAACTTGGGATTCGGTGCGTGTCTTATTGTACGAGCGTGTATTACCATTGTATGATTTTTAATGTGTAATCTCGACAATTTTATTCGCCGAGGCTGCAAGCTTAACTAATTCACACTCTTCGATACGAATGATAGAATATCTTGATTACGTCTGAAGCCAGCACGTCCTTTCTCGTAGAATTTGCGACAGTTTTTTGTCACCGAGTTGTAGTCCGCAGGGCAGGTGGTTTAGTTTCATTCTGTTGGTATCGCATAGCCTATCTTTAATGGCTACCTTCAACGTAACGAATTGGTCAGCCTGAGGAAAACGATAAAAGCTGTTTGTACCGAATGTTCTAGATAACCCGAAGAAGACAAGCCATCGTTCTCTACTTCGAGAACCCATAATCGCCGACACCTGTAGACCTGATTAAGTCTAGTGTAGGTCAAATTTTGAGTAAATACACATGACGCATATTTTGCCTGTTTACTGTTTGTGATTTTATAAGCTTCTCCCTTTAGGAGAAGTTTACACTTGGCCAGCTGTACTTCTATACCATGATAAGATGCGACAAGATGTACTCTGTCGAGCGAGTTCATCAGCTTTTAAATTCTATATTGAAATGCCCTGGCATCTATGTAATCTGAATGTTGAACTGTTCTGCCATCTCGTTAAGAGATGAGAGACAGTTCCGGGCTACTTTCGACGTGATAAAACCTCACTGTAGAACTTAAATGGCTGCCTGACTATTCGTTATAATGCCACTATCCCTAACAGATATTACGTTACAGTTCATCCAGTCTATGGCCTCTATGATTGCGATGAGCTCCGCCTGAAAAACACTTTAGTGATCAGAGAGCAAAAAGAGAAGATTAAATTTAGTTCCTTGCAGAATACCCCACAACTGACCCTGCTGTCAATTCTCAATCCATCCGTGAAGGAGAATCTCTAATGACTGAGTTGAAATGACCTCATTACCTCATCTTTTTCCAATGGAATTCTTACAGGAGTAAAACGCTATTGCAGCTATTTTTACCCTTTCCAATATATTAGGTTTCCAGCTTAGTTTTTTGTCCACAATAAGACCCAGGAATTGTATTTTATTTGTAATATTCAAACCAACTCCGTTAACAGTGGATTAACACTTAGACCGCAACTATTGGTCCATTTGGTAAGAATACCAAGAGCATTTTGAATAAGATCTCTGAGGGTGCTAGGCTATTTGCCGAAGGCACCGATGACAACATCACCTGCATTAGCAACGACTTTAAAGCCAGACCCATCTAGGTTTAGTAATAGGTCATTTATAACTAAGTTCCAAAGGAGGGCGGGTTAATACACCACCCTGCGGTGTACCCCTTCTCACAAATTTCCGGAGGGATGCCTCACCAAGATTAGCCAAATTGACTCTGCCCCTTAGCAATTGATCAATCCAGCATCAGAGTAGCACATCCAGCCCCAAATCGGAAAATCCCTGCGTAATGGCCTCT
Source organism: Tipula confusa (assembly GCA_963556175.1). Lineage (NCBI taxonomy): Eukaryota > Metazoa > Arthropoda > Insecta > Diptera > Tipulidae > Tipula > Tipula confusa. The sequence continues at coordinate 33,578,662 of OY744476.1, forward strand.
GGAAAGCCTCCTTCTATATCAAAGAAGGTCACCAAAGAAAATTCATTATATTTGAGCAAAATAGGGCTTAAGAGGGAATACAGTGCAGATTCCACTGATTTCCCCTTGCATTATACAAGGTGAGGCACTTCTTACTTTACCGTCTCGATTGAGACTCTAATATAAGCTTCTATCGGTCCCTCTAGAGTTTTCAAGAAGAACGAAGATAAGGTAATGGGTCTTAGGTCTTTTGAATCGCAATGAGAGCATTTTTCCGCCTTAGGTATAAAATGACCTTTACTTAAGTCCAGTTGTTTGGAACATGACATAGGTTCAAGCTAATTTTCAAAATCGCTTCAAGCCATGGAACCATTAAGTCACTGGTTTGTTGGATGTCGGCAGGAATATTGCCACCCAGACCTGTTGACTTAAAAGGTTTAAAACTGTTTACTGACACCTAGATGTTCCTCTTGTTGACAATTTTCTTAGCGAGACCGGTAGCTCTATTAGTTTTAGGCCGAACAGTCGGAGATTTGGAACATCTCGGGAAATGAGTTTCCAGTAGGATTTCCAGAGATTCCACCCCCGTTGTAGTCAAGGTTCTATCCAGTCGTTGTAAATAACTTGGAATGGCAAAACAAGTAGATAGAATGTTACGCAGCCTAGCTGCCTCAGAGGACTCCTGTATGTTATCACAGAATAGTCTCCAAGCTTTGCTTTTGGCACTTTTTAATTCATATTTATGTGATTTGAGGACTTCCTTATAGGAGTCCCAGTCCACGCCAGCCTTTGTTCTCATCATTTTAAAAATTTCTTGCATTTCAGCCATGTTACTTGTAGCTCCTTTGACCAACATGGCGAACGAGATGTGCCTTTATGTCTACTAATAGGACACGAGCTTTTAAAATAGCTTTATTGAAAGCATTAGACATGTTGTTGACCAAGGCATCACACTACTGTGTTGATTCAGGGGATTTAGGGACCAATTCTATTAAGGAGTTACCTAGAATTAATCTGAAGGTTTCTCAATTGGTCCTTCTTCTATTCCTAAAGGTTGAAGTTTTATAATATTTCAAATCAAATCCAAATGGTAGATAGCAATGATCAGAAAAGAAGTGTTCTACGGACATTTTGCAATTAACTAATTCATTTCACATGAAGTTGGGAAAAAAGGGTAAGGCCCAAAACTTCCTGTCCATTACTAGTTATAAAAGTAGGCTTACAGCCTATATTACAGGTAGAAAGGGAGAAAGGTACTTAGAATGTAATCAAGGAGTGACTCCTCTCTATCGTTGTAATAGCTAAATAAACCTGTAAATTTAAATATTAGCATACTTCACTTTAGGTTTTTAGATCCGCCATTGATTTTTTTTTTATTTAAATCCGAGCCCATTCCCACAGCAACATACAAAGCATCACTGTATTTATGTATTGTACATAAACAAAGACTATTATGTTTTCGACATTACTATAATGGCCATTACATAAAATTTGTATTACGACCATAAAAAAAAATAAAAAAAAAAAAAAAACGAAAACAACAAAAAAACATCAACAAAATATGTATAATAGGAGTATGGTACAATATCTACTTTGTTAATCTCTTACTGTGTCTATATAGTTTCAACAATAGACAAAAAACAAAAAATAAAATATCGGAATACATAATAGAAAAAAGCTCATATAGTGTTGCATAGCGCGCGCACACACATACAACATAAAGCTTATGATAATAAATAAATTGTTTTTCTACCCTCCCGCGTGTTTATGTTGCTATGCATGGATACGGTTTTTCGTATTTTTATATTGTTGCTGCTGGTGCTAGTTTCGTCTTCAATTATCAATGGAAAAAATGTTTGGCTTTGTGTTAGTTTTCCCCAATTGTTAGTTATCAGATTTCAGTTGGAATGAAATTTTTTTTTTTTTTTTAAAGTTGAGGGGTTGCTGCATCTGTAAATTATATATGTACTAACATAAAAAAAAAATTGTAATAAATTTAACTAATTTCTCTTGTTTATTTTAGTATTTTGGTTTTAAATTACATTCTACTTAATTGGTTTTTCTGTATGATTGTATTTGTGTTTGAAGTAATAATTTAATTTTAGTATTTTGGAAAGATTTCAAAAAGTTACGATCGTCGTACTATGTAATTACTGTTTGAATACGTTTTTGGCTATATTTTACCGGGAAATAGTCGACAATTTTTTCTTTACGCTACACAAAATAAAAGCTTATCATTCCGGCCATGATTTTCAATTTCAGGCTTTCGCGATTAACGTATCCCGGTTTTAGTTTGTTATTTGCCCGGGTATCATATCATATCATATCATTTTTAAAATTTCAATGAAATTTATTGAAAGCTTAAATTTTAGTAAAAATTGGAAACAATTTGGCCCCAGCAGATAAGTAAGAATGGAACGATTTTTAATGAAATTTACTACAGTTAATGTACTCACCAAAACCTATTACTAGAGGTATCATTGAGCCCATTCAGACCATTATTATAGATTTTGATTGTGGAACAGCTTATAGCCCCTTATAATGTGATATACTTAATATTGGACCTACTAAGATGAGTGAAATTTGAATAAAAAGCACTCGATATCAGCATAAATAAGGCTGCTTATCAAATACTTTATATTGCCTTATTTTAGCTGTTGATTGTCTAAAATAGAATTTCCGATTAAATAAGCGATTATTACGTACCACTTTAAAGCTTTAATTGTTTAAAAATTACAAAAAAAGCATTCAAAGGTCACGTTGTAAAATGTTACTTTGCACAAAACGTTCTTATGGATGTATACATGTACAAAAACTAATAAATAAAACGAGAATTGATGTGCCAGATATTTTAAGGCGATTTGTTTTCCTTCTTTGCTACGAGCTGTATGTGTAATATGTAAAAGCTGACGGTACGAAACGAACAAAAATTTTTTTGGAAAGCACACAAACAGTAGAAAAGTACAAATTCATTGTAATTTATGAAAATTATTTTATTATTATTTTTCTAAGTAAATGTTGAGAATTAGAATAAATTTGTTTGGTTTTTTATTAAATTCTTGGAATTTTGTTGAATGGAAGTTGAGAATTTTTTTTTCTCGTTTTGTGGATTTTTGTTTGTATTTTCGTTTAAATGAGATGGAATTTGTTGAATTCTCACAGGAAGACAAATGGGAAATATTATATTGTATTACCTTGTAAAACTTTATTATAAAAGTTTTTTTTTTTTTACTTTATTTTGATAATTTTTTATTTGTTTTTTTTTTGGAAATTAATCTTTGTTCTAGAAAATTATATTTTTTTTTGTTTGCAAAGTGTATTATGATAATAAAGGTGAAACTGGAAAAAAATGTTAACGATCAAACATTAATTTTTGGTTTATAATATACATCCTTACATAATTTGCTGGTGAACATTTTGGCCGAATTCGTTATGGTTCGGTTACTCAATTTATTATTTACGGATATACCACTTTAGTCGAATAAGGTGGTAATTAGTACATGGATTTACCTTTCATATCTTTAATAAAGTATATCCGGAGCATTCTTTTTACTCGATAAAGACCTTTATATGGGTGAGTCAAACCAATCTTTACCTTGTTCTCGCAAACGAAAACATTGTTGCTGTTCGTGAAGTCCTTGAAAAATACTTTGTTTAAAAGGTTAAGAAGAGTCTTTCGATGTCGTATTTTTAGAGTGTAATATAAGTTTTTTAGTGATATTGACTGATTGTTCGTAGAAAAAATCTGTTGGAGTAAACCCGAGAGCAGTCTTGATTGAATGCCAAGGAATTTAGTGCCCCAGTTTAGGGTGTTAAATTGAACTTATAGAATAAATTTTAACTGGAGGTGGAATCGTTCCACCATACCATTTGCTTGAGGATGGTATGTCGTTGTCCTGAAAAAGATTGCTAAAGCAGCCAGAATAAGCTGCTCCAACACTCTGCTTATTGCTATATATCCGATGCATTAGCCGTAGTTCTAATTGACGCGTTCTTCAGCGAATGAGAAAGTAATATTACGTGACCAAGGACATTTTTTGTTCTCACAAATACGGCTTTGCAATCAGTAGTTCATTCGATGCTTGAATTATTTTGCGCAATACTAAGAGGACGTAGATCTTCGTGTATCGGAGCTAAATATTGGGCTAAATTCCGAATAAAATGATAATATAATTAACCATGCCCTCGAAATGCTGCATTTGCCTAAAATATGTTGGTTCAGAGAAATCAAGGATATGGCTTGATTCCATTGATGGCGATTTGATGACTAAGAAAATTAAGAGATGCTACACTAAATTTACATTTAGATGGATTTATCCGTCTCTTTCGTGACTTAGTTCGTGCGAGACGCTGTAATTTCTGCGCTGCATTTCTCAGACCGTAAGGCATTTTCATTATTTTAAAAAGCTCTAAAGGGATGGTAATCGTTGCCTTATATATGCCTTCTGCAGCAACAGGTATGTGGTGGTAGGCGCGGACTAAGTCGATTTCTCAAAAAATAGTGCAGCTTTGGATAGACATGGAAAAACTATGGATATATGAGGAAGAGGATACTGATTTGCTATCTTTACCAAGTTTATTCTACGGTATTTTCCGCACGGATGCTAACCGCTGTCTCGTTTAGGTACTAAATGAAGGGCACGAATAAGTTAACCAAAGGTTCCATCTATTTTGAGTCAATTTCTGAAATGCACACTCCTTCATTTCTGGTTGTTTTTGTTAGCTCGGTTAAATATCGGCGAGGCACTTATGCTTAAAATCCAAAATTAATGTAAAATCGCGACGTAACCCTAAATTCAAACATAATAGGCGTGTGATACAAGTATACTTATGAGTGTACCATTAGCAGCAACTAACAGACTATCCGTATCCCTTTATGAGATTAGGAAATATTTGTAAGATACAAACAATACTTCCGCTCCTAATTTTCGGTTAAGAAGCTTAGGTTTGTAGTTAGACACGAAACCATTAAGAGACAGTTCGGTTGCATGCCACCTGCCATCGCAAGTACAGTAGGATGACATAGTTTTCTGATTTAATTTTTGTAGGTGAGCCGAACTGTTTAAATACACACGGAGGCCAACAGTTCCTGGCACCTGAACCAAACTTTCTATGGTAATAACTAAATTTTCCTCGTTAGAACCAGATCAACGATGACCTGAGTAACTTCAAAACCAGGGCCTACTACGAGAACTCTCTATATTACGACTTAATTGAGATCGTGCGTTGTAGATTTTCTAAGGTTGTTTTTGAATTTGAAATTGGAATTTTTACGACATTACTAATAGAAGATGACGACGGGCTGTTAATTTCCCAAATTTTGTCTGCTAATGTGGTCAAATCTTTCATCAAAGTAGTATCTCTATATGCAACACTATTTAAGCTTTTACATTATCGAGTATAGATGTTTGAACCATATTGTTGTCAACTATTGAATTTATCCACAGGTCGAACTTTTCACCAGGATGCGTGAATGATCTACAAAAAAACTTTTTCCGAAATTGTCAACATTTTCTCTTACTATTCCTACAGATTTTGACAGATTCATAAATAGTGCTAACCTGGTTACACGGACACTCAAGTAAGTGGGAATCCTTTGTCTTGAACTGTGCAACAAGCGGCATAGAACATGATGAGCTGTGTGGTCATAATGTATATTTATCGGAGCCAAATTGGCTTAGAAACAGTCCTGATCTTACTTTCAATAAGGTAAGAGCCAAAACGGATTTAGAAAAGAAGCAACTACATTTTGTCAATTTTTTCCTATCAATTAGGATATTTCTTATCCATTGTTTGGCCTCTTTAAGGCTAAACAGTTACAAAACATGGCCAGAGTCACAAGTGCTTTAAATTTAATGCAGGTCAAGCAAACCAACTAACGACAAGCGAACTATCATCAAGGGTGGCACCATCAAGCACATTCAGCGGACCGAAAAGCCAGAAATGTTACCTCGCTATTTTCATTTAACAACGAAGACGGTATACTTAGAACATTTTAGTTCAGAAAATAAGTATCCTTAAGCCATCTATCATCATTTGGAAAATATTTTAAACAATTTGTCGTTTCAAGAGATACAGTGGATTTTTTTCCTCCAGAATATCCCCTCATTTTGGCGGCCTAGTGGAAGCGGAAGTAAAACTAGTAATACAAAATATGAAGTAAACCATTTTGTTATCACTATTATCGTTTAACTAACGCAACATCGTACGAAATGGACAAAGCAACAACCAAATTTAAAAAGGAACCAGTTAATTCTCATAAGAGTTGAAAGTATACCATCCACTAAATGGATAATGGTAATAGTGATAGAAACGGACATAAAAAATTAATTAGAATTAATTAAAGTTGAAATCCCTGATGTGACACATAATCTAATAATTTTTATTGGAGCATTGATGAGAGCTTTGACAAACCAGGCATAAATCCATAAAGTTTCGATTAACAATGCCCTTGAAAGTATTTGTAAAACAGGCATAAGGCTTTATGATGGAGTAAAGTAAAATTAACTTTTTATTTTCTTAAAAATCAAAGACATCTGGCAGCACCAGGTGCTGCTTTGTTTATTTGTTATACTCTCTGATATGTCAAACCAAAAATCTCAAATTTGTCAGACGAAGTCAAGCTAGATTTACCAGCCAGAAAATACGGGGAATAGCCATGATTTCGGCTAGAAAAACACATAGGATTGAAATTTGTTGGGTTTGGATTCAACCCTGTTGGCTTCATTCCATTCAAATTGGTAGTACTTTGAAAATCACTGAGACGAGGTCGATTGGGCGATAACTTACAGAGTCCAATTGGTTGCCGTTGTTGGCACAGGATAAACGTTACCAGTTTTCCAGATAAAGGGGCTTGACAGTGACCTTGACAGAGATTTACAATAATATTTGGGAACAATTAGGGAATACCATCTGCTTCGTCTGAATTGTTTGTGTTAATTTTTGTTCTAACATTTTATTTGTAACCATTTTTTGCTAGCGACACCGTTCGCATGGCCAGGTTTCTAGTCGCCTTATATTCAATCAAATTTTCATTTTACGTTTTTTTGCTGCTTCTTGTGCTAATTTTGTTCTTGGAACTGGTAATGAGTTTAGAGATTATTAGAAATGCCAATGTTCGATCATTTTTACGCCTCTATTCGCTTAGCTGTTCATTTTATTAACTACAGCAAATCGTTTTCAAATCTATACAGATTTTTAGAAGTTTCGGTAAGCTTTTTAATCAACAAAATCAAATCTCTGGAACAGGTTTTAGATTTTCTAGAATCTGAAATTAATCATTCTGGCTAGATTAATTGGCTTGTATATTAAGCTAAGAGTATTTGTTCATAACGTATAAAGGTTAATTGATAGTTTAGGCAGTAGCATGATGGGTAGGAGCGATGTAAATAATCTGAGGAACGGAAAGGTACTGAGATCGATCCTTAACAATAGCATTTTCCCTACGTTCTTGTACACCAACTCAGAATGAAGCAATTGGAAAGTGTTTGCCAGTTCTGCAAATTACTCAATTTTTTAAAGTAATGGTCAGATTTAAAGTATACAAATCAGATATTGACTGTTATATATAACTGATCTGTATATGTTTGCTCAAATTGGTGTGAAAATAGTTGTAGTTCCGGGAAACGAACAATATGTCTCCAAGATTCCGGGTTAAACTTCATTGCACATCATAGTGAATCGTCTAGAGTGTGAAAATAATAAGATTGCTAAACTCTAAGTTGTGAATAGCTGTGGAAGAACCCATATATTTACCAGCTAATCAAAAATGCGAGTTTCTTAAGGTCAACTTGAAAGTTTTTGGTCATTCAGATAACCACAAATGATAACAACAAATGAAGAGCAAATATTAATTAATCTCAGTAATTTGAGTCCAAGTCCTGATCTCATGCTCATGACTAAGATGTTTCCCTATAACCATATACTTAGAAGCAGTCCTGGCAAGCTCACATAGAAACGGATTGTTGATTTAGTCCTCCAAATAGAAACTAACAACTTAAACTTTATCCGATCCCAATATGAATAGACTCCATCGCATTCACTGCAAAACCGATCAGGCTCGGGATCACAACGCACTTAAGGTCGATTTACCCGATTTAGTTGGACATGCATAAAAACTGAAACTTAAAGCACAATAAATCAAATTGTTTGTGTTGAAATCCCTGATGTGATACATAATTCAATTATGCACGAAATTGCGACTTTATTGCGATGGTTCCACATAAAAAGTATACCTTTTTGAGTATACCATTGAGGGCAGTCAAATACATCTATAAATATATCTACAAATCATGTGATTTTATGTTGTTGTTGGAACTATTGATGATAGAAGAATAATTCAGCATAAAATTGCAACTTTTATTGATGCCAAATCGATGCAAGATTGTTCTTACGCCATTAATCGCTTGCCGGTTCAACAACAATGAATCATTTTTCATAGTAAGACATGAGCAAGAAGCTTTTACTGTACATATAAAACGTTCAGCAAGGTTTCAATTAAACCAAGAAGATGCGACAGCTCATCTTAATCCTCCTTATTTTGTCTTAAATTGCGGAAAATGGACAAGATGACAGAGAGGTGAAATTTAATTTATAATTTCGATTTTTACCTAATCACTTCGTGCTTCAGGTGCAACAAGTTATGCGATTGTCTTATATTTTTCGATGTCAGCTATTATGCAAGTTACAAGGAGACAGCACTCAATAACAATTGGCTTTCTTCTAATGATGAAAACAAAAAATTTCACGACTTAGCGTTATTTTTCTGGACATGGTCACAATTTCGTGAGACAATTGGATTTATTTGCATTTATTGTGGTCTGGCAAGTCCATTGAGTCTTTGGGAAAAATTTTAAATTCTTTTGAATCTTTAGCTCTTCACAATTTCAACTTAATTCTTGTACAGCATGGAATTTCGTGCGCAGGTATTAGTTTTCCTAAGGTTTCGGCAAAACAATTTTCTATTTTAAAATGAGGATAGAATATATCTGCATTTGCAACAAAAGCAATTGTAATTTAGGTGCATAAAAATCAGCAAATTGGTTAGCCCACAAAATCATGAAATGAATATAAAATGAGCAATAAAACACGCAACAGTGATCCGATTTTGATGAATTGATTGATTGATTAGAATGTACAGCCAAGAACGATCCCAGTAATCAGGGCATTCAGGAATGCCGGGTATCACCATACTCCCGTATTATATATATACAAAACCGAAGGAGTGGAAGTAATGTTAGTTATGGCAGACTCAACCCGTTCTCTGACACCTAAGTGATCGATAATTATTATTTTTTTGTTGTTGTAGGGAAAGCAAAGGTTAGTAATGACAGAATTGGTTCGGTTTCCCACACAAAACAAATTAATACAAATTAGATTTAAAAAAAATGATTAAATATTACAAATCAATTAAATTAATCGTTTTATGACCAATGCCAACAGTGATCCGATTTTGATGAATGATCCTTTAACACAATAGTCTCGTTAACAGCAAAAATATTGCAGTTAAATCTGGACATATTTTTATAAACAATTTTCGTTTACGTAGGTAAAATGATTATTTCAACAACATTGATGAAAGGAGGAAGAACAATTTATAGCGGTTTAGGCTTACTGCAGAAACATTGAGAGAACCCCAGATTAAACATCTTTTGTAAAATTCAGTATTAGGACTTTAGAAAAATTTACCGTTATATTTGTACAAGTGCAAAGAGTTTTTATTAAATAAACTTTTGATGAGCTTTCGATAAACATTTTAGTCATTAAAATCAAATAATATTTACAATAATATCCGTGTACGTTTCAAAATATCTGGATTAATCACATAAAGGAAAAGTTCCACATTCTCGCACCACTGCGCATGAGATTAAGTGAAAAGTTAAAAAAAAACTCGTTAGTGTTAATGATATTTGAATTATTACACGTACACACAAAACAACTGAAGATGCTTTTTACCCTCATTTTGATTTGTTAACTTGGTGAAAAAACAAAAAACGGAAAAATTAAATCGTTTACACTAAAATTTAAATGAATTAAGTGAAAATATGTTCACAGTTAATTGAAAACTGCTTATGTGTATACTCTTATGTGTATCAGAAACTTGTAATACGAACAGTTCTATACATAAACACTATAAACAGCAACAGCATAAAAAAAATTATTAAAATAACACAACTGCAAGAAAAGCTCTGTTTTTCAAGCTTTGCATAAGTAGTTTTTTTTGTGCTTTTATTGTAATGGATCATATTTTTGTTAAAAGATTGTTCAAACGGATAAAAGAAAAATAAATTGAAAAGACTAAAGAAATTTTTTAAAGTTTTTCATTTTCTTCGTTGTCGTTATCGTGTTCTCGGTTACGATTTTTTGTTTTGTTTAATTTTTATTAAAAAAAAAAAAAATTATTTTCAATTTCAGTATGCCAAGTAATAATAATTTTGTTTTTGTTTTGTTTTCAAGTGGACTACTACGAAAATGATACAATTTTTGAAATAACTGTTGTTGCTAGATGAAATCTAGTTTACAGTGTATATTGACTCTGGAGAAAAAGGCTAGATAAATTTTTTTATAAGCGCAAGTATCTTTGTCATTTTGTGGATGCAGTTTTGGATGAAATCGTTCGATGTTACTACAAAATTATTCGTTTTTGGAGGGAGAAGTTCTTCAGTTGTCATAATTGCTCGCTTCGCTTGTATCGCTTTAGTCGGCTCAGCATTGACTAATCATTGAGGTCCATGTTACTAAAATTTATTCTTGACTAGTTCTTAACACCAAGTCCATGGTATTCATACCACAGGATGCAATGTCAGCTGGTTCATCTTTTTGAAATAACGTGCTAAAAACCTATTTCTTCATACAGCTAAATTATTCGGTTCGCCGAAAGTTGTCCATCATCTTGAAAGTTCAGATAACCAGTTTTACAGTTAAGGCCTCTTCCACCGATTTCTTAATCTGCTTCACCGATGCAACTCGTAAATTGGATTCAATTATACTAGAATTTACGTAAAGAGGTCTTTCTACTATAGCGTTAACCACGGTAGCATAGGCGTTTTCGCTTTTATCGCAAAAACCAATAAATTTCAATTGGTTACCTGATTGTGTCCATCTTGGAATACGGATAATGTGGGATTCGCATAAATCATCCTTTATATCTACTCAAGCTTTTAGAGTTTGTGGGGGACCTAATTATCCCAGTTCATGCTTCATATCCAGAGCTTTGGAACAAAATTTTCTCATTTATTATTATTGGGGACAATCAGCCAAGTGGATGGTATATGCATTTATACATATTGCAATCAGGAATTTTAACCTTGAATCGGAATACGTCTTGAAATGGATTTTATTGAGGACTTAAGACCTTTGATGAGTCAGAATCTTTTCTAATATTTTTTCCATCTTCCTTCGTTGTGTTGTGGCTGAATGATCGAAGTTCGATATTATTCGTGGGAAATTTACGTATTTTGAAATTCTGATCTCCCAACGCATTTGTTATTATTTTTATTAAAGTTTTGGCAAATGGGTTTAAACTTGCTACGGTCATTATATCATCCACATACACGTCTCAAAGTATGACTTTAGCTACCGTAAGCGTTTTTAGTTCATAAATCGCTGGTTACTGATTTTGTCTGACTCGCTATAAAATGTTTTGATACATCTAATCTTCTGGCGATACCCAAATCTGTCTGTACATTTTCTCAACACGAAAACCACTCAAAGCTTCGTATTTATACTGCTTGCTTCTTTCACTTGGTGGTATGATAGGTAATGATAGGTAATGTGGCCCAACTTCTCATACCACCATAAATGTCTTATGCATTACCTGATTGCTTAAATGGCAATTTTACTATAAACCTATTATTGTATCATGGCTTGGGTGTTTGTTAAGAATAACTCTTAAATTTTGGTTCTTCTGCGGCTTGTTCGATGTATTTGGGAACTTCTTCTAACTCCCAAAACCTACGGAGAGATTTATCAATATCCAACAGTATACTAAAATTCTTTACCGTGACATTGATATTGATCTGTTTCCATTTTGCCAGACATAATATCCAACCAACCCAGCAATTGGCGCAGTGGTTAAAATAGCGGTGTTAGGGGTCGGGAGGTACCGGGTTCGAATCCTAACGGGGAAGAGTTGCAACAGGGATTTTTCATCACCTGATTACCAGCAGTGATTAACACAACTATGACCCCCTGTTGTAGTGGAAAACCAATGGGAAGAACCATCGTCAGTACAGGCTGGCATGGAGCAATGCATCGCGCAGATGGATATTCAAAATCGCGAACCTGTATTCATGCGTCCTCGATTTGGCACTCGCTGGAGTAAAGTAGGACGTTAAAATAACCGCGAAAGAGTTGGGTTAGTTTCGGCCCCAGATAAGATTGTAGGGATTAAAAATAAAAAAAATAAAAATCCAAGCTCGTAGACCACTTGATAATTCTAAATTTTTCTTTGTTTTTGCCTTAATAAATGTATCTACCCCCCAGAAGTATATCAATGTCACCGCGTTTATTATTTGTTGGGTCGGCCAGTAGCAATCCATCCAGAATTTATAAGTTTTTCTGCTAATGTAAAATCAATTAATGTTCCAGACACACGCTGTTGGCCGCAATGTGGATGTGCTGTCGTTGGTTGCTATTGTCAAGTCAACGAAACCCTTTGCTTATTTCTACTCCAGTTTATCCTGACCTTTTTACCAAAATTCGGTGATGAATGCACTCTTGTGATGGTCTGACATTTGCTATTACCAGTCTAATTTTTATGTTTGTTTCATGAAGTGATGTATGGTACTTTCTTTGATACTGTTGACACCTAACCTTTAATCGGCTATCCTGCACTCTATGTCCACCGTTCAAACAATTGTAATATCTATTGCTACCTTTTACTGCTTTTGATTTTTCAGCTGACGTCATACTCTTGAAGGTGTCACGGTCATGAATTCTATGTCTGGTTTGTTTGCAAATCGGGCATTGCGTTATCCAAGTAGCCACTTGATTGGTGGCATGTTGTTGTTTTTTATCAAAATTTTGTCATATAATTTGCCATCTACTTGTTTGCTTTTACCCGCTATCTTACCATCGTTGCCAAAAATATTGATAAATTTTTTGCAATAATTTCCAACGCGTCCTAATGGTACATTTTCATGAAATCTGGTTCTGGACTAGCGAGTAGTGAAATGCGTTTTACGAAATAAAATAGTGTTAGTGCTTCTTCGGTTGGAGCATAAGTGGCCTAGAATTGAGACATGTTTCGATTTGGGATATTACTGAAAATAATTCTTCATCTGTTGGTGTGTTTCCTCCAATTATTCGGCTTAAGTGATACTTCATTGATTATAACTTGGTTTGAAACTTGAAGCGATGGCTGGTTGCACACTTATTTGTCTCCTTAGCCTTCTGCCGTTTGTTATCCAGATCTGCTTCAAAAAAGTGCTAGATTTAGCTTGCTGCCGTCGTGCAGTATTCCTATGTGTGCATCATTTATCAGCAACTATTGGTTAAGCGGTGTTTTTAAGGTAATTTATTTTGAAGCTTGGCTCCAAAACGCAAAGTGCTGTTTGTGATGCGATCACTTACTCGTAGAATTTTGTGGTCAATAAATGGATTAAACGATAAATGATGGCTTTTCGTTGATTTTGAGCCATTTTTTTTGTACACATATAATTTTTCTCTGGCTCTCTTCAGTTCCAAACATGTCCTTTATTGGGGAAACATCGACAATATCCGATGATGTGAACTATTTTGTTGATATCTGGAATATGTTTCTACTAAGTGCCAAAATGGGTTAACTATTTCAGGACTCACATGAGTTGTGGCAAATCCTTTTCGATCTCTTCAAACAAGTAGTTATATTACCAAAAATTAAGCTAAGTATTGATAATTTTGTGGACTAACTCCTTGATGAATTTTTCTGCTCGAAAATGATTTATTAAAATGAACTGCGCTACAATATGTATGCGCTGCAATTTTTTGACAATGGATGTTATCAAGACACACCCGTGTCTTGATAAGTGTGAGTCCAACGATGATTTATTGGTAACTATTTTATTTTAATATTTATAGTTATATAATTCGATATACTTATACCACATCAAGAATTAGTCCTAACAAACTTCATGTAATACATATAGCACCACAGTACAATATGTCACCTTTACCACAATAAATCTCATCTATTTAAGATAAAATTCAAAGATAAATAAAATAATTTTCAAATTTATATAAATATACTTATGTAATATTATTTTACTGCCACACAAAATGAAATTAATTTTAAGCTGACATGATTAAGAGCTTTTAAGCTTTTTTTTTGTTTTTACTTTGCAATGTTATGTATATACATATGTACATTACATGTCTATAAATAAAAAAACAATGTCTATCTGAGAAGATTTTTTCAAAATTTATATTACAGATTCAGCACATAATTTGAGGTTTTGATAACGTTTGTCTATTTTGTACAATCAAAATCACATACAATCGAGATTTATAGACACATATGTGTTGTAAGTGTACATGTATAAGTAGAATAATATAGCCAGATTAAAACAGAACAACTAGACAACCCTTAAACAGCATAAATTATGTATTTGACATAATTTGGCTTAAAATATCGTTTTTCAACATTTTAAAATAATTAAAAATGAAATGTTTAAAGGTGCTGGAGGGTTTTCCATTGAAAAATTTTGAACAAATCATAAATTTTTTCTCGGCAGAACCCTGATTCAATTTAAATTTAAAGAAAATTATTTTGGTTTATAAAAACGATAATTTTATAAAATTTTAAAACATTTAACACGAAAATTAAATGAAATAACCATTAAACTGACGAAATATCTCCACTTAAAATACTTTCTTGAAACGTATGAAATTTTTTTGCACTACTAATACTGATGTCAAGAAATTTCGATTAAAGTCTCAGACATCACAATGGGACCATTATTACAAGTGCTATTTTTAGAAATGCCAATATAACATTTTTGCTTCGTTGGCTTTAATTGTAAAATTGTTACTTTATATAACATAATTGATCAGATAACATTAGCCAAAAGCTGTTCACCTATTCTACTTGAATACGTCATCATTCTGAGTGATGAATTACTAACACATGGCTTTTATTGCATCGGTAATAATATATAAGCTAATTATGTTTTCGGTTAGGTCAATTGTACACCAAAAGAGCAACTTTAGCTAATTGAACGTAAAGACCCTATACCAGTTGTTTTAACTAAGTTGATGGCATTTATTTTTGAAGGTCTTCTTCTGGAGGCATACTGAGATGATTTGACCGTTTATAGCTGATTTGTACATTTATAAATTTCTATGTTTACCATAAAATGTTTGGAAATGCTTTATGATTATATTTTGTGCCAAGCACAAATTATTTCTAAAACATCTTTTCGTTCTGGGAAATTGTGGAAGGCTGTCCGTCCCATAATTTGCCAAAATAAGCAGACTAAAAGTGCAACTAAGATAATATCTATTAAAGTTGGATGCTTCCTCAGTTTCCCGTAATCAGTTCATATTATCAGTTAATATTTTATTTTGTATTTTATTCTACCAAAGACAGTAGGTCTTGTGGTAAGCACGAGAGGTCTTTCGAGATTGCTGTAGATTCTACTAAACCATCTGCCAAAAAACTAAAAGTAAGCCTTCTCCAGTTAAAGCCTCTTTTAACCATGTAGCAGGCAGTGTTAGGCTAGGTATCTCACCTGATAATCTCAATGGCAAGTTTCTCAGTATGGAGCAAATGGCAAACATACAAGAGTGTGTCATTGACCTTATTATTGAGATGCAAGGTCCAACTCATAAACCTCAATTCATTGGTTCCTTCCGGAGAACAGGATGGATTTTTTTCGCATGTTTCGATCATTCCACAGTGGAATGAATGAGATAGACAATTTCGACAGGCTAAGGATAAAATGTGGTCTAAGCATAACTTTGGTGGAAGAGGTAAATTTTCCTCGGCCAAACATAGTTAGGGTTTTTTTCCCACAGAGCCTTAGCTGGTTTAGCAAGAAAATTCTCGCCACCAAGGCCACGCAGAACAATGGTCCCACGGCAAATTTATGGAAGATACTGCAACGGATGACAACTGGCGGACTTGTCCATTTGGTCATGGCTATAGGCGATTCTTGCATGGAAACACTGTGCAAATCTAAGGGGAACGTAGCATACCGCTTCGGTCACATCAGATTTGTACTCAAGAACGATTCCCCTTCCGCCAACCAAACCGCTGGAGTCAGCTCCAGTAATGGAGGTACTTAACCAGCTTCAGCAGGGGGGTACAAACGATGAGGAAGCAGCTGAGAGCAGCAATGCTGTAGAGCTTCATGTTTCCACTGCCTCTTCTTCGGGTAGACGATGAGTGGATCAGGTAGGGTGACCACACAAAGGACTGTCCAGGGAAGACAAGCCAAGTAAATAGCACCAACCTCGAAAATCAAGCCTTTAGAGGCGCTCGAGGAGTTACTGAAAATCGTGGCATTAGACTCGAGGATAGAGCCGGTCTTTATCCCGAAAAGCAGTCGGCTGGTAAAAAGTCCCGTGAAGCAGTCGGCTGGTAAAAATTCGGCAGGTAAGCAGTCAAGAGCGGAGAGCTCCCTACCTTAATAAGTAAGTATGGCTGGTACTATTAGGGTAATACAAGCAAACCGGCATCATGCAAAAGGAGCCTCGAATACCTTCTGTAACAGGTTTGCTCAACAACTTTTAACCCTTAGCCTTATCCTGGAACCTTGGATTAGTGGAAGAAAAATCAGGGGCCTCCATCTTAAGTCATATAAGTTGATTTACGATCGCAGGGAAAAAGTTCCCCGAACAGCAATATTTGTTTCACCTAATATTAACGCTCTTCCAATTCCAGAGTTCATCACTAAGAATTTGGTTGCAATAATCATGGGATTACCGACTAACAGGGGAGTGAAGAAGACAGTTTGTGCCCTTGCGTACTTCCCTGGTGACTCGGTAAGTGTTCCACCTGTAGATGTACAGGATTTGGTGGATTACTGCAACCTTAAAAACAAACAATGCATCATAGGCCGCGATGGAAACGTGTGTCATATCATTTGGGGTAGCAGCGATACAAATAGTTGAGGTCAGTCCCTTTTAAATTGTCTAACCCGACTTTCATTAACACGATTCGGCAAGAGGTGTCGAACCTCACTCTGTCGAGTCAGATTATCTCCAACTCTTTGGCTAACTGGCATGTATCAAAAACAGCTTCTTTGTTGGATCACATGCACATCAGGTTCGATATACCGGGAATGATCATACAGGCGTCGTATCACTTGATGTATAAAACAGAAGAC
The DNA here is from genome assembly GCA_963556175.1 of Tipula confusa. NCBI lineage: Eukaryota > Metazoa > Arthropoda > Insecta > Diptera > Tipulidae > Tipula > Tipula confusa. Next base: position 33,595,947 of record OY744476.1, read on the forward strand.
ATACAGGGATATATTATTCGTCAAAGTGGATATGCTGCCAAGTTTTTTGAGTTCAATTAGTGACCTAGAATCTGCAGCTTGTTTACTAAATGAGGTGCTCCTATCTTCTTACGGAAGTAGCTGTGTTAAATCGCAATGTTCTATGGTGCAACGAATAGCTAGCTAAACTCCGTAAAGGAAATTATTTATTAGGGCAAAACATTCTAATGATTGAAATGAATATAGGCAAGCCCTAACAAATTACAACACTAAACTAAGGCGTTCCAAACGCCTTACGGGGAGGAATAGCTGTGGTAATGTCGAGGATATACCTACAGCTTGTCAACTCCATTTAGTTCAGTCCAACGAGATAAGGCTTCTTCTGAAATTCGATTGTAACTATACATCGGGTTGCAGAGAGTCACTCGAAACTCTGCTTCAGCTGTACTTTCCAGGCTGAACTATTGGCGACAAAAATAAAATTACTAACCCCATATTTGGTACACACATAGGTACCAATGTGGGTTGGATTAATAGTTTATCCGGAAGGTTTTTACTCCGAAAAAAGTCAAACGGTTAACTCCTTTCAGCGGTTCAAGGCTCCAGGGGGGGATTGTATCTTCCCAGCATTTATTCAAAGGGGCTTGGACTTAGATTACTCTAGCTCTGGTAGCCTTATTTAGAACTAGCTTCAATTTCAATTTTCCACACGGGATGCTCGCAAGGCGGTGTACTGTCACCTTTTCTGTAGTTACTCGAGATCGACAAATTACTTGATGAGCTACATTTACTCGGTTATGACGCCATTGGCTATATACGATTTTTATAGTCTGTGGTGGGTATGCATGTACGATATCTACAGCATGCAACAGGCCTTGCTTGTTATTTTGAATTGGTGTACTACAGAGAGCCTTTCGCTAAACCCTAGCAAAACAGTCCTGGTGCCCTTTACCAAAAGACATAAATTGAACCTCGGTTCAATGGACTTAATCCTTTTCCTATCTACGTCAAAAAATCAGTATCTATTAGTGCATCTATCCGTTTCTTGCCATAACAAAGTTAGGTTGTGGTGGGTACCTGCTCATAAGGGCATCGCTGAAAACAAGATAGCCGACGAACTTCCACGGGCACGCTCGTCGACTGCACTCATTAGCCCTGAGCCTTTCTGTGGGATCCCGTGGGCCTCTGCAGCCTACACAATTAGTAAATGGGAAGAAATACAGTTCTTGACCTATTGAAACTGTATTCCTGGCCTCAGATAAGCCAAATTTTTGATCAAACCATTTCACCATAAGGACCTGGCGGTCAATTTCAGAAAAGGAAATATTAGGAAACTAGTGAGTTTTCTTTCAGATCACTGTAACCTGAGATGTCATTTGAATAAAATGAATCTGTCCACAGAGACGGAGTGCTAACTCTGGTTGAAACCGCAGAACATATACTATGTGAGTGTGTTGCTTTGTGAACACTGAGGTGGCTTCATTTTGATGAGAGGTATTTGACCCCAGAGAAAGATAAATTGGCCTCAAGAAGTAGCGTTTTCGCCTTTATTAGGAAGGTGGAGAAAAACTAATAAATCCTAAAAGCAGGCTTTTAAACTAATAAATCCCAAGAGCACAAAAGATCTTTTAGGTTGCAGTGCTGGAAAAAATAAAAAAATAAAATAAAAGCTACACGCGTGACATTCATGAGTTCGCAAATTGGTGACAGCAGTGGGATGTCACGTGGAATATTTTCGATAATACAATTTTTTTTGAAGGTCTTATTGTTGATTCCGATAGTCAAAATAGTTGAGAAACTAAAATATAGTCTGAAATTTCTATTACAAATTTTAATATGGCAGACTTAAAAGTAAAGTGGCCCCTTTAAAGAACTCCAAAATTTAACGAAGCAAGCAGAAACCGTCTGAGGCTGATACATTTTTAAACCGTATTGTATCAGTTAAGGATTGATATCCAAAAAAAAACTTTATGTAAACGCTTGAAGATTCTTTGCGCTTTGAGAAGTTTTGACAAAAGAGTTGGAAGAAGAATCATTTTATAATTATGCCATTTTCGGTAATCTAAAATCGTTCGCACAAACTTTAAAATCCAATTTGAGTTTATTATGTGAACTTTTCAACAAATCTAGTCATCAAGCTTTAAATTATTTCAAGCTGCATTCTTTCACAAATTTCACAAATACTATAAAATCTTTTAATTTAAGAATTGCGCAAAAAGGCAATATACTTTAAAAAAAACGATTAAATAATGAACAAAATGTAAATTCACGAATTTGGGAAACTTGCTATGATCCGTAAAGTAAGGTACTCCTCAACTGGTTCGAAATTATCGAACACCAATATAGAGTATTCTAATTGCAATAAATCGTTAAATTTTATTGAGATCAAACATTTGAGATAAAAATGAAGCAAATTCGCCTTCTCACGAACTAATTTTTAAAAAATCCAATCTTGAAAATGGTACTCAACCATCACATAGTTCCGTGAAACAAAGTAATATTTCTACGTTACAACATTGTAGCAGATATAAAAATTATAATCTTACAATTTTTCTAAAATTTTCTAACAAAATTTTCATAATTTTCAGGTTATTCCAGATTCATTCCCAATCCAGTATTCCGGCATTTTTTGGAGTTTTTAAATTGTCATTCATGATAAATCACAATAAATCATTCTCAAATTACAATTCCAGCTCGAACGGAAAACATTGTTAAAATTAACTCTTCCCTTCCTAATGAGTCTGAACAAATTTTATACTCAGGGGGAAAGCTCCCTGGATTATATATTGCAAACAGTATATTAAAAATTGAAAATGGGTGCTAGCTTTAAAGTTCGAACCCAAGACCACTGAAAATTTCCACATATTTAAAGTAAATTCTATTGATCCTAACATCCAAAATCGTTTGTCATTATTGGAAAATGTGATCCCTAGTGGAAAACCCAGCTGAGTTATAGTTTTTCAATTTTTTACTATTCTAACTCGAACTTTTTAGTACAAAACTACTGTGTGTGTGTGCTCTATGGTTTTATATATATGAAATATGCTATCATATATTAATGTATGGTATGTAGATTATACGAATAGTTTTAATTTATAAATGTTTGCGTGGGTGTGTATGTGTTATTATTAGATAAAACTGTTACGACTATATATGGTAAATTTTTGTATGATTTATCGATTTGTGGTTAAGTTAAAATATAAATTTTATCAACAGAAAATTATTTATTTCTTATAAAATTTTTAATTTTAGACTTTTGGTTGGTTCTTCATTTTTATTTAATAATTTGTTTTTTTGGAAAATTTATCGCCTGTAATATAACAAAAAAAAAAAAAAAATTATAATTTATATGCCTCGGGATGTCTTGGGTGATGGTGGTTTGCGGAATATATATATATATATATATATATATATATATATATATATATATATATATATATATATATATATATATATATATATATATATAAATATATATAAATGTAAACATTTATACAGATAACATTGTGGTTTTGATATATTAGTTTTTATGTTGAGTCAGATTTATGTATTGCATAGAAGCTTTTTACACTTTTTGTTTGGACTCCCAAATGATTTGTCCATGGGTATCTGTTAGCGGTTTAGGAGATTCTAGTTAACTCATATCAAAGGTTAAATCAATCGTTACCATCAAACCAGATTTAAAAGTGCAAGCCCTCGAAATACCAAAAATCACTAGCAGATTAGTTCAGCAGAACCTGAAAATAAAGAACACATTCTTGGAAAGGGATTTAATTGGTCGAACCTCAATGATAAGGGATGAGATATCTAGATATGACCAGATAAGGGATATAGATATCCTCATTGGAGCAGATCACAATTTACTGTACTTCAAGATTTTGGTTGGTTCCGAGAGATTGAATGTCATTAGTTTAAATCAGCCTTTGAACCGAATAGTATTTGTCTCCAGAAGAACTATTCCAGTAGGCATTTTCAAGATCTAGAGGGGTGATTCGTAGAACGGCTGCCATTTAATGAATCACCTACGAGTTTTAGTTATTTGTGTATCAAACTATTCAAAGGTTAAGAGAAGTAGGGAACTCAAAATTTTCAAAATTACATCACAACTTTCTTATCGAGTATCAAATTAGGAATGGTATTTGATGATTTTGAGACCAACGATGGTTTTTTGTTCAAGCGTATCTCTCAACAATTGTTAAGCTGTCGGCCTGATTGTAAAGTCTTGCTTATTTGCAGTCATTGTACAATTTCGAAAGCATAAATTTCTTCTCTCCATGTATATCTAAATAATGTATCGTCAAATTGTCTTGTCATCAGAAGATACTATTTACCAAAAAATCGTCCGAAGAAGAGATTCTTCTAAACCACTTTGTAACTTAAAATTAAATACCTAGCGCTATTTAACCTATTGCTTAGCGTCTTCATCTTTCTTGTCCACCAAAGTCATTAAACAAGCAACAAAAGACTACCAAGCAACATCTCCTACAGCAGCTAATGCCATTTTACGTAGATGACATCATGACCGGCCGAAACTGGCACTGAAGAGGAGCTATTATAATTGCAAGAAAATGTGGTTCCAATATTCGGAGACTATGGTTTCCAGCTCAAGAAATGGAAGCTCAAATGCGAGCAGATCAAAAGTAATGTTTTCACGGATAGTTCAAAAGTCCATCTAAACTACTGCCAGATCGAGAAATAGGAGCTAATATCACCGCCAAGGTATTAGGTATTAGTTGGAATACCCAAAGTGATAAATTTATATATTCACCAAAATTCTTACAGACTCCATGCATAGCACAAAGAGAGCTGTTTTATTGGCAGTTAGTCGAACTTTTGACCCTTTGAGGTAGAAAGCTTTTTTAGTCCTAAACATAAAGATGTTTATTCAGGTCATTAGAGTTGATAAACTGAACTTGAACTAGAAGAAGAAAAGAAAGTATAGTTGATATGCATGACTTCTCCGATGCGAGTAAGTGGGTGTATACTGCATTTGTTTATTTTAGGGTCGCTCAACCTAATGGAGAAACATTTTTAAATAAGGTTTCATCTAAAGTCAAAGTTGCAAAAACTATGCAGCAAACGCTTCCTCGACGAAAATTATGCGCCACTGTTCTTTTGTCCAACTTGATCAAGGTAGTCGATCTGAAAACCCAATCTAATATATATACCTCATATAACTGGATTTTCGGACTCCAAGATAGTGTTTGATTGATTAGTTAGTCACCACAGATGTTGGAGTGCTTTGGTCGGTAACCACACGGCAGATATACTTGTTATCATTTTTACTTTGAAAACACTGAAATCACGTGCCTTCCTCCGAAAATCCTTCTGATTCTGCTTCTTAATTTTGCGTGAACTTGAATCAATCAAGCTGTGGTGCCATGGGTCCACGTGCGGGAGCATAACACTGCTGAATATTGGCCCAATTAATCAGTGACCCGCACTAATCTCGAACAGGAAAACAGAGGAACAGATAGAAGGCTGCAGAGTAGCTCAAAATTACAGAAAGAAGATTCAGAATTACAGGAAGAATTTGCAAAAATAATTAGACTTTTCCAATTTATTTTTTTAGAAAACGCATAACGTTGCACTTATCTGGAAAGTGGCCATAAAATCGACTTAATTTCACCTTCGAAGAGTGATCGGTAAAAGCATCCTGATACTTAAAGAAACGAACAAACTCCTAGCAGAAATCGTGGGTATTCTTAATTCCCGTCCCTTACCTAGCCTCAACGAAGCAGATAAGTTTTACGACTCATCATTAAGATTTTCCCCAAACTATGGATTTTCTGGTTTGTGGATCTGCTGAATTTGGGTAGTTTTTGTTTTTTTTTGCTATAAATTGCTGATTTTAACATCTATATTCCTCATCGAAAATCGATTTACTTATTGGTGACGATAAATTTGTCCAAATCCTGATACCAAAGCAGTCAAAGGATGAAAACAACAAGATTTCAGTCACAACACGCACTTCGGCTGAATTTTGACTGGTAACGTAAGCCTTCCCCGGCAATCTAGCCAACAAATTATGATTGTTGACAATAGCAAATTGGAGATGAACCTAAAAAAGCTATGGGGATTTGAAGAGGTGTTAAATAATGCTACTTTACCACTGTTTTTGGAAAACCAGGATTGAGAATAGCTATTACCGATTGCATGCTGTTTAAATAAAATTTCTAAGCGATCCTACATTATTTAGACAGTACAGTGATTTTATGGAGGAATATAAGAATCTTAGTGACATGGTATATGTGAAACCAGCAACGCATTCATCGGAGTTTGCAAAATAAAATTTCACCACCATAATATGGTAAGTCATATTCTAATAAGATTCCGATCCCCATAAGATAGTTTTTGTCGCCAATGCAGAGAAGATGTATCGCCAGATCTGGATACATCCAAATGATTGTCAATATCAAAGAATTTTTTTATCGAATAGCTCATTAAAAAACCTAAAGCACTTTGAACTAAAGACCCTAACATACGGAATGTCTACGGCACCATATTTGGCAACCAGGGTCATCAAAACCATTGCGGAACAGAGCTCTAATCCATCAAGATAACTCGATGATTATTCATTACCGATGCAGATTGCAAATTGCATGGGTTTTGCAAAGCTAATGAAATGGCATTAGCAGAGTCAGGTTTACCTTCGAACATTTTATAAAGATAGCAGCCAAGACAAAAGGGCGCTTATCAAAATATTTCTCTTTTTCGTCTGGAGTTAAATGGAGCCTTGCTGTTAACTAGATTGATAAAACTCATCCAGTCACTACTTAACATCACAACCAGTCTATTATTCTGTTGGACTAATTCTATTGTTGTTCTTGATTTGCTATCAGAACCGAATAAAGCTTATTAGAACTATATAAGACCTACTACTAGTTATGGGCGCCAATTGTCCCGATACACCAAATATCATAATCGAAGAGTTAATCTTTAAACACTTCAGCTATGATAAAATTGTTAACACCAAGATATATTCCGAAAGTTTTAGCTCAGTGTGATTGGCGTGAAGCAGAGGCAGCTGTACTGAGATTCTATCGCATTATATCGCAAAGCATCTTAAGTGGTGCACCAATGGCACCCTTCATCCTATTCTTTTGCTTGCAAAAGCCGAAGTTACTTAGCTTTTGTACGATCTCAACTGGAGAGCGTTGCGGTTCACAGATTTACCGGTACAAGTTTTGGGAGTCGTAAGTTATTTAAAATCGTATCCCTTTTAATTCATCGATTAAAAATGTAAGCTACTTTGTAAATGACTTATTAGTCGCCAAAGTTGATTGCGTTAATTATCTTTTAATAGCTATTTATTATATGCGATTCTTCTCGTTGTCCACGTGAAAGAATTTTTTAACCCAAATTACCATTTTGAACTACAAATTAAGCTAATTTTAAAAAAGTGAAACAAGGATGACAAGCCCTTATACGCAAGTATCCATTTTTATGGTAAATACTGTCAAGTCTTGCATTACCATGAAACAGACATATCCATCTGTTATTGAGGTGAAGACTTTACATCAAGTTATGTTTTTGCTGGAAGAATTTTCAATATTTTATGCAGGCCCTATAGTAGCCACTAGGGGCCTCAACGAAAAGGAATAGTGATCAATTACAGTTTGTTTTATTTATCTACTTGTCAAAAACAGTAACTTAACCAACAAACATCGAACAAAAATTTATTTTTTATTTTTTTTAAAATGTTACAATTTCCGCAATATTTTTGTAAATTACTATCAAAATTTTGTTTGAAATTACAAAAAAAAAAAAAAAATAATAATAATTTCGTAGCGCGCCATTTACGGAAATATCATTCAACTTTTTGTCGTTTGTCGATTTTTCCACTATGTGGGTGTATAAGAACGGAAAACAAGTCAGTAATCCATTTTCAAAAAAAAAGAAAACCTTTTACTTTTTATTGTCTGTATATAGATACAATATCCTTTTATCAAGCGTACACAATAGGATAGCCAATCTATACATCCAACCCAACATAATAAAAAAAGCGATAATTAGAATTTCCATTTAATTTTTTAATTTTTTTTTACCTTTCCTGAACTTTTTTCCGTCCGTGTATATATTGTACATTCGTATGTGTAAAACTTTTTTCCGCTTTAGTAGTGTACATATATAGGGAAACAGGGAAAAACTATAATTGCAATACCACCACCTACATTACACCACTATAACTATAATGGATGTTTTGTCTATGTATTTTGGAAATTTAATCGACTTAATTTCAATGGAAAACTAAAGTTCTCATAAATGCGATTATACTTTGATTTTATTGTAATATAGTGGAGATATTTGTTTTAAATGGGAGTTAATATTACCAGCACATTCATGACAATTAAACGTAAATAATTAATTTACAGGATCGACACACATCCACACAACATATAAAAATTGCTTGGATTAGAAAACCGTCAAATTTTTCCCAACCCACTATTTGTTTAAATCTTGAATACCATTAATCATAGGATTAAGTCGAACAAAACAAAACATTTTCCACCAAAAACACAAAACATTTATACTAAAGCGGAAAAAAACTTGAAAATGATTTTATCTTTCATATCTCTTTAAAATGTATACATCATTGTAAAAAAAAAAAAATTTGGTAAAAATTTTCAAAAATTCACGGCGGGAAAAAATGTATCCACCATAATGAATATTATACTGACACTAATACCATTTGGTGAAAATTCTGTTTTGTTATCATATCAAAAATTCACCTTAATCCTTGAACAAGGTAACTCTAGTCGACTCAAACCACACGAAAATAAACCGTAAAACTGAATTTTCTTTATATTATGGTAATCTGGAATCCATCCCGTCGCCCTGTTCCCCCCTACGATTATTATTTTACTATTCCTATGATAAATAAATCCTTTATCCACCATTCAAAAAAAAAAAAAAAATAAATGAAAATCTAGGATTTAATTCCAAAAAAGCGATAAAAATAAATTTTATTTTGATTTGAAAATATTAAATTATCGTAGTCACAGTCATTGTGTATAGCTGGCTGGGCCAAATCTTTATCTCGCGCGCAAAATTATGAACTGAAAAGAAAATTTGGTACACACAAAAACTTTCCAATTCCACTATACGGTATAATCCGATTATACATTTTTTTTTACTAATATTATTATTATTATGATCAATACCAGTGTTATTATTGTTATTATTTTTTTGCTATATTGTGCTAGCGATATTTATACATGTTTGCCTAAAAGTTGGCAATCATGATAAAAACCAGTTATGCATACAGAGTGAGATATTTAAGTTGAATCAAGTAAATAACTTCCGCTGCAAGAAAATTTCAAGGTCACGATGTTGTTTTTCAATTGAGTTTTATTTTTTATTTCTATCTGCATTACCTTCTAAGTTTAACGATAAACGACAAAGTCGGAGAAAATTAGGTCCTTTCTTCTTAGGAAAAGTAATTTTGGTTTCCTTTTTTCTAAATGCAGCAATGGTGAAATATCAGCGGATTATTGGCAACAAAAAAATATGACTAGTTGTAACCAATATAGACCAGAAAAAGGAAGCTCTACCGAATAACCAAAAGAAAAAAAAGTCCTCGAAGCAGAACAGAGAAAGATTGACATTAGACATTAACGAAAGGGATCAGTCATTGTTTAATTACCTGCTAAAAACGAACCTATTTGTTTTATTGAGAGAGAATTTGCACTTATCACACAATAGGCGAAAGAAAATGGATGTGATGGAAAATATTTTTCATAGGATGGGAATTGGAACACTCGTTTTACGACTACCATTATTTAACTTACTACGTATTAGGTGGATTTATACCCCTAGGAGCCTTAAAGCCCTAAATGACAGTTGAATATCGAGTTTGCATAATAGATATTTAGAAATTCCTGCAATCTATAGTTTAGTACTGCTTGCTTGCTCTGCGATAAAGCTTAGAGGGAAGTGGAAACCAGCTTGGTAGTTCAAAAGGAAAGCAACCCATGAAGACATCAAAGACAAGCTTTAAAATAATAATATAATAATATAATAATATAATAATATAATAATATAATAATATAATAATATAATAATATAATAATATAATAATATAATAATATAATAATATAATAATATAATAATATAATAATATAATAATATAATAATATAATAATATAATAATATAATAATATAATAATATAATAATATAATAATATAATAATATAATAATATAATAATATAATAATATAATAATATAATAATATAATAATATAATAATATAATAATATAATAATATAATAATATAATAATATAATAATATAATAATATAATAATATAATAATATAATAATATAATAATATAATAATATAATAATATAATAATATAATAATATAATAATATAATAATATAATAATATAATAATATAATAATATAATAATATAATAATATAATAATATAATAATATAATAATATAATAATATAATAATATAATAATATAATAATATAATAATATAATAATATAATAATATAATAATATAATAATATAATAATATAATAATATAATAATATAATAATATAATAATATAATAATATAATAATATAATAATATAATAATATAATAATATAATAATATAATAATATAATAATATAATAATATAATAATATAATAATATAATAATATAATAATATAATAATATAATAATATAATAATATAATAATATAATAATATAATAATATAATAATATAATAATATAATAATATAATAATATAATAATATAATAATATAATAATATAATAATATAATAATATAATAATATAATAATATAATAATATAATAATATAATAATATAATAATATAATAATATAATAATATAATAATATAATAATATAATAATATAATAATATAATAATATAATAATATAATAATATAATAATATAATAATATAATAATATAATAATATAATAATATAATAATATAATAATATAATAATATAATAATATAATAATATAATAATATAATAATATAATAATATAATAATATAATAATATAATAATATAATAATATAATAATATAATAATATAATAATATAATAATATAATAATATAATAATATAATAATATAATAATATAATAATATAATAATATAATAATATAATAATATAATAATATAATAATATAATAATATAATAATATAATAATATAATAATATAATAATATAATAATATAATAATATAATAATATAATAATATAATAATATAATAATATAATAATATAATAATATAATAATATAATAATATAATAATATAATAATATAATAATATAATAATATAATAATATAATAATATAATAATATAATAATATAATAATATAATAATATAATAATATAATAATATAATAATATAATAATATAATAATATAATAATATAATAATATAATAATATAATAATATAATAATATAATAATATAATAATATAATAATATAATAATATAATAATATAATAATATAATAATATAATAATATAATAATATAATAATATAATAATATAATAATAAGTAACTTATATACAATTTTAATCAATTTTGCACTAAAATCGATAGAATTAATCGTTTTACGACCAAACACGTCATGTGATCACACGATAATCTAAGTTATATACATACAACTGAAATGAGTCACCTGCTATATATATATTTTTAGTTTTCTTAGAATAGTTATTGTTATTTTAATCCTGTTTGAACTAGGAAATTTAAATTATTTTTTTATTTATTCGACTGGCAAACGAAATGGCATTGGATAAGGAGAACTGTTGTAATAATAATAAGAATAAGAATAATAGAAAATTGATATAAGAAAATTTAAATATTATTATGATTATAAGAATTTTTAGATTTGCTATTTGTAATTTACTGGCATTTTTCAAAAAGTATTATCAGTTATTTGGTCAATGGCATCCTTTTTTATATTGTATGTTTGAAACTAAAACAGATTGCGAAATATTAACATAGCAGTTAAAAGGGAGTACCTTTCATCTTTTTAAAAATAACTTCCTGCAGAGTTGTCAATTCACTCAAAACGGTGATATTTAGCATGTTTTTTCAAACGTAATCAACCAGAAAACGTTGGAGAATATTGTATCCAACTCTTTACTCGCAAATCAACTGCTAACATTAGAAATTATTTCACCCATAATTAATGAAGCAGGTAACCTACTACCTCATTTTCCGCAATTTTGAAATTTAGTTTTCGACAAAACTTTTTTTTTTTATTTCCAAATAATTTTTTTATTCCCCAAAATCATTAAATTATCCTTAATTTAACCCATATGCTAACCGATAAAACTATCTTAACACACTTACACACAATCTAATTAAATTTAAACAAATACAATTATATACACACACATACACACATACGAACGTATATCCTAAACTTAACTAAATCGAAAGAAAACCCAAAAATTAACTTTATCTCACCAAAAGCAAAATTAAATCAACTGCAGAATCGAAAACAAAACAATACAGGAGTTGTTCGTTAGTTCAGGAACAAAAACAAAAGCAATCGAAAATAAAATTATTGGGGGTTAAATTTTTCGAAATAAAAACTTTTCGATAGAACTTTTCTAGTAATGGTGAAAAGAAAATACGAAGAAGGAATGAAGGAGGTAAGACATTAGAACGAATCCTAGAAGCAATATAAAAGATGAAAGAAACTAAACTTAAATTGAAAATTCGTAAGAATATAATATTAGGAAAAAGAAAAAGAAGAAGAAGACCAAGCAGTTGAAACACTGTATTATTTAGTTTTGTTTCTGATGAAATTTTACCTTACGCTATTCGGTTATTTAGGACTTATATGAGCTTTTCTGGAAAATTATTTTTGTTTGAATTAAAAGTTCAAGATTAAGGCCCTGAATCTTATAAGATATCCTAATTTACAAATACACATAGAACTACCATGGTATGTTAGCACATTGACGTGCTAGATGTCGTTACTGGTATCGTTTTAAATTAATCAAAATATTTGTATATGTATAATCGCCTAAATGTCATATATTTATACTAAATTTTGACGATATTCTATCGACCCGACATCTGGAACATCGACGGGTAAACTGTTTTTTTTCTTATGATGGCAATACTATATGTATTTATATTATGCATTAATTCATTGAAAATGTTATAAATGATTATTTTACTTTTAAGTTGGGGCAGTTGAGGCTAAACCCATAATCACTAATGTTTTTCATTTGCACACTTCAAATAAAATGTTTAGACAATTTTTATCATCTGGTTGTACTTTATCGGTATAAAGGTCAATTATTCATCATCACGATCGCAGCATGTGGTGCCCCTTATCATTAGAAATACAAATAACTTTATACCCTATATATAAAAGCTCAAGTTATTTGCAAAGCACCAACCAACAAAAAAAATCTAATAACATATATATTTCGTTATATAATCTCAAAAAATATGTTAGCTAGATATAATATATATAAGAGTATGTATATAGGAGAATGAAAGAAACTAACACTCATTCAAAACTTGAGATTAGAAGTCAAAATATGTTGATCCTTTTGGTATATACAACATAAGCACACAATATATGTAGAACTACATGTATGTAAGGGAATTCATTGGATTTCCGACTACACATAAAATACCCAACAACGACGTATGATACATGTGATGACACAAAACTAAAAGACATATTACTTATGAGAATAAGATGGATTATATTCTTATGTGATGTCCTTATAGACATAGAAATATTTCAATGGAGTAGTTTTCAACAGTATTTTTGATAAAAAACAAAATTTGTATACATATCATCCTAACATAATCTTCTAACATAACCTGAATTCAATATCCTTAATGCCTAAAAGCAATGCAGTACCTATATATTTCTAGTGTAAAGAAATTATGATACTATATATGTGCAAGTACACCACATTGATTTTATCCTTAAAATATTAATGAAAATCCTTAAAGCGAAATTATTTTAATTGAACAAATAAATAATATTACAATTAGATAACATACAAGCATAAAATATTATGTATTCAATACATTAGAGATAGGTCATGGAAAGTAAATAAATTTACATACATTCAGGAGTCTCATTTGGGAAATATTTGAAACTTTTACATAAAGGTTTCGTTTTATCTGTGTCGCACTCCTTAAATCTATGATGCATTTATTCAGCTTGACCAACATAAAACATGCCTGCAACGTCATTTAACTGACAGAACTGAGCAAAACTGTTATTATGGATTTTTACATTGATCCGACTATAATTCCGTTATTCGCAAGACCAATACATACTATCTACTCAATTTCAGTGTTACAAAACCCGATCGAGCCAGCTAATCTCAACTCGAAGTGAAAATCTAAGATTCGGTATGGCTAAGAATGGAACAGGATGACCCTAAAGGATGCGTATCCCTTACCACTTAATGTGGGATGCTAGGTCGCTAAGAATAAACGTGATTTAAACCAGCAAACCAGAAATAATAAGAAGGCATTTACGGTACCTGATCAGCCTTTGTATCAATTCGCGATCATGCGTTTTGGGTTACTTAACGCCCCAAAAACAATGATTTTATGCATCAGGTGATTACTTAACAATTACATGCCAAAATATTTATTTATCTTGACGACATCCTTATCACCTTCGAGATTTTGAGATTGTATGCCTAGTCCGATTGTCTCCAAACCGATTGTTTTCAATTTATACCGACCATACCAGTTTGCATTGGCTTATGACGAAAAGTGTCTCTCCAAACGACTCGTCCAGATGTTCTATCCCACTATTTTGTCAATGAAATTACTTCTAAGTTAGTCAAAGCTGCACAATTTCCTTCAGGAGTAACTCATATGACACATAAGGGGAAGAATTTTATCTACATAGTTTTGAGATTACGGCGTTATCAAAATAATTCCTTGGATCAATCATATTGCATCCCATTAAATGATTTGAGGGTCAGTGTTTGAGCATTTATATCAGGTAAATATCTTATCGCATAACTTTTTAAGTCACATCTGAAACTGAGCTATGGATGCGACTAAAAAACAGCCATCTGTTCTCCAATTCAGGCATTGTTGTTTAAAGAAAATTTCGGCTGTTCTTTTCAGAGAAAGCAATGTTTGATTCCGATTCCGACAATTCACTAACTTAGGTAAACCTATCACATTTAGAATTTTCTAATCTTGATTAATTTGTAATCATAGTTGTGGTTGTTGTTGTCACTATTGTAGTTCTTTTTGACGCTTTTCAACTTTCATGCAACTGTAACTGTAGAGCAGATATTTTTAGAATTACGTTTGACTTTTGAGTTTTGCCGGTAGCTTTGAATTGAGACTCTGATTGTGAATCGGGTAGCTCTGTCGATTGTGCTGAGGTTGATGCATTGAATTTTGCTATTAACTCAATTTAACTCATTAGTAGCAGTTGAGAAAATTTTTCCATGATGTAATATGTATTTTTTTGCGTATGCACAGGGGTAAACCCCTAAATGCATGTTTTTTTACGGACAAAAAAAAACAATAAAGATTTCCCCTAAATGTCAGCAGTTACGTTGTAACATATCGTCGCCCCAGTATTTTATTGTCGTAACTATTGGGTTTTTGATACTTATGACAGTATAATACTAGAATATGTACGCATATTTCTTTCCCCTGAATGTATGTAGAACTCACTTTAATTTCTATATGTCACAATAATTTTTATTTGTCACTTTTGTACAGGTATTGAAAAAAATAATTTATTATTACACTTTAATTCTTTAGAACAAAACGAAATCCTTCTGGTAAATAGGGAAATACAATTCCCCACTTTAACATTGAAAATATATTAAAGCATAACAAGTGTTTTAGTGAAATATTAAATGATTGCTCTAATTTTAAAATTTTGCATTAATTAACTTAAATTTCAATTTTTATAAAAGAAAAAGATCTAAAAATTACATAAAATTCCTATTCCATTAAATGTTTAATTCATTTTAGTAATACATATCGTACATATCGTACATATCGTACATATCGTACATATCGTACATATCGTACATATCGTACATATCGTACATATCGTACATATCGTACATATCGTACATATCGTACATATCGTACATATCGTACATATCGTACATATCGTACATATCGTACATATCGTACATATCGTACATATCGTACATATCGTACATATCGTACATATCGTACATATCGTACATATCGTACATATCGTACATATCGTACATATCGTACATATCGTACATATCGTACATATCGTACATATCGTACATATCGTACATATCGTACATATCGTACATATCGTACATATCGTACATATCGTACATATCGTACATATCGTACATATCGTACATATCGTACATATCGTACATATCGTACATATCGTACATATCGTACATATCGTACATATCGTACATATCGTACATATCGTACATATCGTACATATCGTACATATCGTACATATCGTACATATCGTACATATCGTACATATCGTACATATCGTACATATCGTACATATCGTACATATCGTACATATCGTACATATCGTACATATCGTACATATCGTACATATCGTACATATCGTACATATCGTACATATCGTACATATCGTACATATCGTATATATCGTACATATCGTACATATCGTACATATCGTACATATCGTACATATCGTACATATCGTACATATCGTACATATCGTACATATCGTACATATCGTACATATCGTACATATCGTACATATCGTACATATCATACATATCGTACATATCGTACATATCGTACATATCGTACATATCGTACATATCGTAGTATTATACTGTTATAAGTAACAAAAACCCAATAGCTATGACAGTGAAATACTGGGGTAACGATATTTTACGTCGTAATGGCTGACATTTAGGAGAAATCATAAATTTTCGTAAAAAACATGCATTTAGGAGTTTGTTTTGATTATTTTAAAACAATACCAGTAGCGACATCTAGCACGTAAAGAGGCTAACTTACCATGGTGTATTTATATTATGATTGCATTGATGATCTGTCCTTGACACAAAATAATTTCACGACTTTCGATATTTTATCTATGCATGTTAAAAATTGCTCGACTTTTTTGTCACTCAGGCCGATGTGCAGAATTTCTGCCAGATACCTTGTAATTGGCGAGTCGTGAAGTTGCGGTGCTACCGCAAGAAATAATACTTTTCTAGTATTTCTTCCCTATTTTCATTTGGATTTCAAAGCCCTCTTTTATGTTTTTCTTGTATTATGCGGTATTTATTGTCTTCATTTCGGTTATGTTCTACTACTTTTTGCCTATATCTATATTTTGTAGTTGTATCGATGTTCTACGTAAACTACTTGAAGTAATTGGAAACACTTTTCCGAACTTTTGATCCCAATTACAGATGTTGGGTGTAGTATTTCTTTCAGATGTTTGATGAGCTTTTTCTTTGTTTTCTCTACTGACAGGGTGATAATGCCTATGATAGTTCATGAGTGGTTTTTTATAAGCGTAAATACCATTTCCCTCCGTTCTTATTCCCTTGTTTGTAATAATATATCCAAAGAATTGAGTTTGTTCATATAGTAACTCAGTTGTGTCTAGATTAACTCGAAGGTTGACTTCCCTTCGTCTATTTAGAATTTTGTGAACATTTTTCAGGTGCCAATTTTGTTTAGATTAGCTCTTCGGTTGTAGTTTTATTTCCTGCCAATATGTTCGTTTCAATGGTTGGTTGGTCTCCAGAAGCCCCGAAAAGTGGTAGATATTTATTTAGTTTCATTTTTAGTTTTAATTTGGTTTCAGCATTCAGGTGATTTTTTTTTCGATGGTGTTCACTTGAGTAGATGTTTTGGCTTTCAAAAGAATCCTGATGTCTGGTTTCATTGTAAGAATAATATTTTTAGAGTGTCGTCTCCGATTATCCCTTCCAATGTTTTTAGTCCGGGTAGAACATAAAAATTCAGCAGAATGTCATTGCACCAAAATTTTTAAAAAGTGTGTTAATAATTTATGTGGTATTTTGATGTCATCTCCTGCTGATCTAATGTTAAATTGTGGGTCGATCAATTTAGCTTTTTAGTATTTTCGACGTCGCTGAAGATATCCATACACTCTCCGTATTCCAGTTCACCATCGTGATCTTCCATGTGGAATATTCTTTGTGGATTCAAAACAATTTAGATCTTCGTTGATATTTGAAAATATTTCGAAACCATAGTCGTTTCGAAATCATCTGATTTTGACCTCTATTTTTTATAATGTTAAGCCTTGTAATGAATACATTGAAAAATGTTCATTGTTTAACACTTCTAAGCTGTATACTCTCAAAAAATTTCCACAATACATCCACATCATGTAACGTATTGACAATAATGGCAATATGAAATTAATTTAAATACCACACAATATAGTTTTGTGCGGAGAGACGAAGTGTTTTATAATCAGCAACAACACCACTCAGTTTATTTATTTTTAAAACTTGTGTTAGAGCTGATTTCCAATAATCATAATAGTAATAACAGTAGAAGTAGTAGTAGTAGTGAAAAATAATAATAATAATTGTTGGAATAATGAAAATTCTGTCATCGAAGTTTTATTTAATTTTTGCAGCACCAGCAAAATATGTATGGATATATAGAGAGGGGGTAATAACAATAACACTGTGTACTTAATTGTGAGATAACGGACAGGACAACGACAAAAATTGAATTTTAATTAATTGAAAATTTATTGTAATAATGTTCCATTATTTTCCAGTATTTTTAATTAAAATATAAATTTGTTGTGCTCAATATACGGAAGGTAATTAACATGACTAAATTATATTATTGAAACGGATGTATATGATAACATACAGGTGACTATTTTGTTTTTGTAAAAAAAAGCGTGATAAATTTGAATCTAATTGGCTAATAATAATCTAACCGTTGAAAAACTAAGTAAACGTTGTAAGTCGAAACGAATCGTAATGTCAAGGCAAAACTATCATTTGTTCATTTTCAAAAAAAAATTTAAAATCCAAAAATATGCAAAGGCGATAGCTTTTGTTTATTTTTTTTTCAAATCGCAACAAATATTTGTTGACTCAACATTTGATAGCAATATTCACTGATGTTGAAAAATTGTTTTGGCAGGTCCTACTTAATAGAAATGAAACAAAATATCAGAAAATAGAATGGCGCAACGAACTATCAGATACAATTAATCATTATCGTCTCCTAACTGTGACTTATTTATTATCAAGCGCACTGTTTCACTGTTAGACATTTCTTGTCTGTTCTCAGCAACATTGTTTTTGATTAATAATTAAGGAAAAAGTTTTCAAACTGTCGAGAGTAAGGCGTATCAAATGGAACAATCTGGTAACGAGTTCAAATAAAGATAAACATCTAGGCGTAAGTTAGGTCCCACAAATTGACCAGTTTGTATTCAAGACATAACAAGTTAAAAATTTTACTTTTAATCCATTATCAACAAGTTATTTTTTTATTGAGCATCCGTTGACCAAAATTCTTAAGCGAATGTCTTAAGGGGAAAAAAGTGCCACCTCAGACTGGTTACATTTTTATTAAATTTTTTAGATAGTTAAAGTGATAGTTTTAGGTAGCTATAGTTCATAATGTATGGTGTATGATTGTATTGATTTCTGCCAAAGATGCTATATTATTGGAATATTGGGAGCCACTTAAAGCTCTCAGTAAAACCAAATTTAATTATAATTATGTTTACTGATCCCTCCAATTGAATCACATTCTATGTATTAATTATTCGTGTGCAAAATTTTAGTGCAAATAACAAAAAAATCAATTTTTCCAATTTTTTTTGTCTCTCTATTTTTATAATTTATAAATATTGATTAGAATAAATTCAGTTAATTGTAATTGACAAATATTTCACTTCAAATTTATTAGATTTTTTCAATTTTTCCAATTAAATTATTTAAATTTAAATTAGTCAAAATAAAATTTTTTTTTGTCAATTTCATTACTAATTTTATAAATTTGTTGAATTTTTGCAATTAATGATTTCAAATAAATTTTTAATGCTAATATATAAATGTTTTGGATGATATATTGAAAATTTCAATCGAATGTCATTGACCGTATGTTGATTAGACTATTGAAAAATAGGCCAGAACTATTGAGATTTAATCTATTTATATAATCAATCAGTTCGATGATAATCTATATTTTATCGTCATAATAATTTAATCAATCATGGAGCTTTCAAAAGCTAAAACCTTCTTAATTTATCATCATGAATTTTGTGAATTTTACTAATTTTGACAATTTAAGAAATAATTTTTCTGAAATTCGACAAGCTATCATAACTTAACAGAATTTGTGGAATTTACTAATATTGCTTTAACAAATTTAAGGAACATTTTAATTTTCCGAAATATTTTTCATTCACAATTTTGACCATCGTGAAATTTACGAACTTTTTAAGATTCCAGGCACTATCATAAATTTTTAATTTTCTGCGGTATTCCACAACTTTGACTTACATAATAAGCCTGTCAAAATTTTGTAAAATTTCGGAATATTAAAATATTCCAAAAATTCATAAAATTCATTATGGTTAGCTTGTAAATTAGTAGAATATTTCGGAACAATTAAACAAATTCAAAATGTCCTTTCATTCACGAAATTTAGTTTTCTAAAATTGCAAAATAATTTAGATATTAAAAATATGCAAAAATTAATTTACCTCATAACGATTAGCTGATCTAATTTGGGGAATATTTTGACAATAAAAAACTTCCAAAACTTCTAAATTTATGTCCCTGTGCTTACTCCCATTCATTTTACAAATTTGACAGACTAAGCATCATTAATTAAATGAATTGGCGGATTTTTTGAATTTCCAAAATATTCTAAAACGTTGATAGGTTCATAAAATTTAAAATTTTTAAATGTCATAACTTAAACGAATTGGTGGAACAAATTTTGGTAGACATCATCATGACTTTTGTGAATTTTAAGAACTGTACAAAATATTCCACAATTTTAAATGAATTTTGGAAACTTTTAATTTAAAGAAATATTCCAAAATTTTGGGAACTAACCATCACAACTTAAAATAATTTAAAGGGCATTTGAAATTTTCAAATTTTCCACAATTTGACAGGTTAATCACATTGAATTTTATGATATTTTAAAAAACTTTTAATTTTATGAAATAATCCAGAATTTAACAAATTAACCATCATAACTAAACAAAATTTGTAAATTTTTGTTTCGAATTGTTCCTAAATTTTAAAATATAATCATTGTAAATTTTTGAAATTTTTGGAATTAACCGTAAGTATTTCACTATTTTAAAATTATGGATTTTCAAAATTGAAATCATGGAATTCATGGAAATTGGAACTTTTTCATTTAAGAAATTTTCAAGAATTTTTAAAGGCTAACTATCAAAATTTAAAAGAATTTATATAACTTTTTGAATTTCCAAAATATTTCATAAAGGTTAACTATAAAAGGTTAACTATCTTGATTGAAAGGAATTTGTGAAACATTTCGAATTTGCGAAATTTTCCAGACATGTTAATCATTCTGAATTTTTAAAATTTGTTTAAATTTCCGAAATGATTTCACATTTTTTTCTGAATTTATGAATTTTTTAACTTCTAAAATATTCCACAATTTTGACTGGTTAATCATCATTAATTTTACGAATTTTTAACTTTTAATTTTATGAAGTATTACAGAATTTTGAAATTTTACAATTTGGGCAGGCTTTTTATGAATTATTAATAATTTAATTTTATGAAATCTTTTTATAATTTTGACCGTTTAAACTCAAAGACTTTTTATAAATTTTTAAATTTTCGAAATATTTCCTAATTTTGGATAATCATCTTCAGTTTTATAAATTTATAAAATTTTCCAGAATATATGGAACATTTATGGAACATTTTAGATTTTCGAAATATTCTACAGTTTTGACAGGTTAGTCTTGATTTTCATAAATTTTTGAAACTTTTCTTTTTATAAAATATTCCAAAATTTTTTCCATCCATCAATACTTAATAGATTCTTTTAATCTTTTTGATAGGATAACCATTATGAATTTTTGGAATTTTAAAACTTTCCAAAGTATTCTATAATTTTGAAAGGCTACTTCATCAACCATTTTCAAAACTCTTAGGAGCCTATTTAATATTTAATTAGCTGATTTTTAGAGTGTGATTTATCCTGTATTCTTATTTTCTAATTTTTGAATTTTTAAAAAAATTTAGAAAGTTTTAATTTTCGAAATATTCCTCAATTTAGCAAAGATAATTATTATAAATTTTCTGAATTTTTGAAGACTTTTAGTTCGATAAAATAATCTAGAATTTTGACAATAACCATAATAATTAAAAAATTATTGGATTAATAAATTTCCAAATATTTAATAGTTTTGGTAGACTAATTATTATGAATTATATGAATTTTTGGAATTTTTAATTTTAAGCAATTTTCCAGAATATTCTCCAGTTTTGACAGGCATATACACGATCATTGATATCAAATTTTTGGAAATATTAAATTTTGAAAATTCTACTTAACGAATGAACTTAACGAATTTTTTAAACTATTAATCATCAAAAATATTAGGAATTTTATAACTTTCCAAAATATTGCACAAAATTTAGATAAGGTTACCGTAATGAATTTATGAGTTTTTGATACTATTTATTTAATGAAATATTCCCCAATTTTAATAGGATAATCAAGAGGAATTTTATAAATTGTTGGGAACCTTAAATTTTATATTATATTCCAGAATTTTGAAAAGCAAACCATCATGAATTTTCTGAATTTTTTAAACTTTTAGTTTTATGAAATTTGTCGGAATTTTGGCCGGTTAACCATCAAAAAAGTTTTGTAATATTTTGTACATCATGAATTTTAGTAATTTGTGAACTTTTAAATGTTCCACAAATTTGATAAGTAACCATCGTCAATTTTGTAAAAAACTTAATTTTTTATTTTAAGAAATACTTCAGCAAATTTTTGAATTTCCAAAATTTTCTAAAATTTTTACCATTTTTGGAAGTTTCTAATCTTTGAAATATTCTACAATTTTGACCGCCTAATCTTCATGAATTTTTGAAGTTTTAAGAGTTTTTTGTAATATTCCTCAATTTTGATAGGCTAACTATAAAATGTTTGGAAGGTAGCCTGTAAAAGTTCTGTTATATTTTAATAAATTAAAAGTTTTAAAAACTCATAATATTCATGATATTATGTTATCATATTATGTTAACCTGTCAAATTTTTGTAATGTTTAAACTCCTGATGATTAGTCTGTCAAATTTGTAAAATGTATGGGGATATACAACAGATTCAAAAAATTCATAAAATTTATAATGACCAGTCAAAATGTTGGAATGTTTCAGGAAAGATAAAATTTCCAAAAACTTTTAAAATTCAAAAAAATTTACTTAATGGAAAATTTCGGAAAATTAAAAATTTAAAAAATTCTAAATTGTGATAAATTTTAAATAATTAAAAACTTGCATAAATTCTTCAGTTGGGCCAAATTCTGGAACATTTCTTGAAATGAAATGTTTAAACAATTCCAAAAATTCATTATGGTGCCTGTCAAAACTGTGGAATGTTTCCAAAATTTCCAAAATTTCAAAAATTAATAAAATTCATGATGATTAGTCTTTAAAAATTGTGAATTAATCCAGAAAATTTAAAAAATTGTAAAATTTCGTGATGGTTAGTTTGTCAAAGTTCTGGAATATTTTGGAAAATTCAATATGTTCCTCAAGTTCTTTTAAGTTATGATAGTTAGAATGTCAAAATTATATTACGTAAATTGTCATAGTTCTAAAACTCCATAAAATTGGTGAAGATTAAGTCTGTTAAAATTATAACGATTTAAGGAATCTGACTAAAAAAATAAATAATTTAATAATTTTTTTTTAAATAATTTTTGGGAACATAAAATTTTACGAAATATTCTACAATTTTGAGAGGCAAATCATCATGAATTTTACGAATTTGTTAAAATTTTATTTATCTTGAATATTAGAAATTTTTGAACTTTACAAAAAATTTCACAATGTTGACATGTAAGCCTGTCAACATTGTGAAATTTTTTGAAAAATCCAGAATATTATGCAATTTGAAACTTTAAATTTTATGTAATACTCTAGAATTTTGACCGGCTAAGGTTTCATGAATTTTAAGAATTTTTGAAACTTCTGAAGTATATCAAAATTTTGAAAGGCACCATCATAAATTTTATGAGTTTTGGAAATTTTTAATTTTATAAAATTTTCTTGAATTCAGATTTTTAATTTTTCAAAATACTCCACAATTTTGAAAGGATAATCATCTTGAATTTTATTAATCGTATAGGAAATATTTCAAAATTTTGATATGCATAATTTAAATAAAATTGTGGAATATTTTGAAAAATTTCACAGTTTTAAAATAAATAATTTTGATGGCTGACAATCATTATGATTTTTATGAATTTTGGAACATTTATTTAACTGTCTCAAAATATTTCACAATTTGGACCATCACAACTTTATAGAAAATTATAAATTTTGAAATTTTTAAATATTCCATAGTTTAGACTGGCTAATAATAAATTTTTATGAAATTCCGAAATTTTTAAAATTTTCTAAAATATTCCACAAATTTAATAGGTAATCATTATGAATGCTAAGAATTTTTTAACTTTTAATTTTAAGAAAAATTCCAGAATTCATAATAATTTGTAAGAACTTTAGGAAGTTTTTTAATCTTCGAAATATTCCAAAATTTTGATCGTTATAGTTGGCGTTGATCATTTTTCTGTTATCATCAAAGATGGCAAAGTATATGGAGAAGCAGAAATCCCGATATCATAAAATAGTATCACGCCTAACACTTCAACCGTTGTTCTGTTGACTGTAATTGATGTAATCTAATCATTACACAAATTTTGGGAACCAATGAAATCCCAACAACCAACCATCTAACAAAAACGAAGAGCTCTGCGAAAGACATTTTGACGAAACTCACACACGTTCATCTGACGATAGATTTATAGTCAGTCTACCATTCATACCACTAAAAACCACTAACCACTAAATTTTTGTCTGTTACGTATGGGACCGCTTTGGCTCCTTAACAAGCTACCAAAATGGTAATTTTTTGGCCAAAGAATATCACCAGCAATATTAAACAGCATTCAAAATCATCCAAGAAAATTTTTACATCGATGACTTAATGGCAGGAGCAAAGAACCAAGAAGAAGCGCTTGCAAAAACAAATCATCACAATTTTAAAATCCGGATGCTTTAATCTTTGAAAAATGACCTGTAACTGCCCATGTTTGTTAGAATCAATCTCGTCAGAAAATTGAGAATTATCACTGATTAAAATATTTCACTTACCAAAAGAGAAATGTTGTCGGAAATGTTGACATCGAAGATTTAATGATTTGGTCAATATTCTATTCCAATCATTAGGGCTTTTGAACTTGCAGAGGAATGAACTGTTACCTGAAAACGAATTTATTTTTACCAACGAAACTTTACAAATTTGGTGCAAAACATTCACCAAATCTTAATTTAGGATTCTACATTCCAATAATTTATTTCGTCAGATGCTTTAAATCGCATTGGAACCGTTTTATTCGGTTATACTACTTTTTTAATCCTGATTAATAATTTGGCATAATGCTTTCAGCCTACGAATTACAAATGGATATGATATGATAAATTACGCATGTAATCCATTTCTGCGAACATCCACCAACACATTTTTTCTATATAACTGACTGTCGCCTACATTAAATCAGTATCGAACATTTTCATGTCACTCGCACTTTAAACCAAAATAATTCTAAATATTTATAAAAAATTATATCAAAACGATATTACATATGCGGGTAGAGCATAGGGAATGCGCTTAACAACGTTCCACAATATATTAACTCACAAAGCACTTATGTGTAAATGCCTACTTTTATGGTAAACATTTTACTGTCAAGCATTTCATGGTAAACAGACAGACACACGTGCGTATAAAGACGAACACGAAAGAAAATAAAAAATGAAAATATCAAAATTTTCTTCATCCTTTGGCACAAATTTTTGTTTATTTTCATTTTAAAGTAGACACACAGTATACATCCATCCACCCACGCGTACTTTGTCGCGTACATTACAATTTCGTATAATAAATAAAAATTCATGATCTGGGAAATATTAAATATGTTTTGTTGTTGTTTTTGTTTTTTCCATTTTCCCATTTTACATTTTGTGTTTTAGTTTTACTGTTCATCGATTTTGTGCTTTTCTTTATTTGTATACATATATACATATATATATATATTTAGATTTTATTTCATCTTAACAAATAAAAATAAATTATGCATTCTCTACATTCGCAATTCAATCTTTCGAGCGAAAAATAATTTTTCCATTTTCCATATACGATATTTTTGTGCTTTTTTTTCCTGTATTTTTCGACGATAGGATCGAGATTAAATAAAAAAAAAAAATATAATAAAAGAAACGAAAAAAAAAAAATCAGGAAAATGATGTTTTTCCTTTTTATTGCATTATCAAATTTTTCATGAAAAATTCATACAACAATCTATATGGTATAAAAACGAACATACGACAATCGTGCACGTACACAATGAACGAATCCCGTGTTTATATACATACATATGCAAGCGAATATGTAGATTAAGCTTTTATATTATATGAAGAGGTAAATACAACATAAAAATCTGATGATGATCTGATAAAACATTTTAAACGCTTCTCGTGTATCTCATCTTTGAATCTATGTATATATGATAACATGTATTTTGTTTCGGTTTGTGCACAAAGCTTTAAGCACAACACAAAATTTGTATCACTCATCGTCATATCATCATAGTATCTTGTACATCATAAATATACACATGTATGAAAATCTTTGTGACGGTACATAATACGTTAATGATTTTCATTTGGCATTACAAGATTTCTGCAGCTCCACTATAATCCTGTAATCATGATAATAGACGTAACTACAGTATTTTAATGAAATTAACAAAATTTTGTCGTTCTATATTTAATTTCGATTGGTGACACCAAAATTTGGAATGGAAATATTCGATATACGAATTGGAATGTGGGGTGAGTTAAGAATCATCAATCATTCCGGGTGTATGTATATAACGCACAAATAATTGGATGTTACTGGTCACTAATAAAAGTCAAATAAAATAATTTATTGACGGTTGTATATATGTATGACTTAATTATGATGTGAGATTAATGATTATTGCGAGATGTGACGTTCAAAACGTGTTATTGAAGACGTCAAGTGATAAAATTTAATATTTTTGTTCAACCACATTAATTTATGCAGCAACATTTTATTTTTACTAAGACTGTGTCCGAAACTCATGATAAATATTTGTGAAAAATATTCCCCTACATTTTCAATTTTTATTAGGCTGTCCGAAAAGTATAATAATTGATTGAAATATTTCCCCGCCTATATAGAGAACAAAAGCAAATCATCGAACTTTTTTTTAGAATCTATTTCTTTTTTTTCGTCGGCGCTGCAGCGCTACCAACTAATTTTTGGCTTTGTTATGTCGATATTAAATTTTCATATTATTTTCGATATTAAATGTCAAAATATAAAAAATTTATAACATTCAAATTCAAAATTTGTTTCAAAGACCGGCTAATTGAATGTACCAATCCAACCCTTTGTGATTTTATAACGACGGCGGTGACGTGTCGTTATTTTAATTATTCTGTATTGGATGTTGTGCAACGCAAAGCTCAGTTTCGATCTGACGAGAAATCGTAATAATTTTGTTAAAAATTATTTGTCGTCTCATCAGGCCATGGCGACCGAGTGCTATGTGTAATAGCTACTTTACGCTCTATATATATTTATGTACAGTGTACATGTAGCGTTAGCGAATTGTATGGAATTGCACGAAATATCTGAATAATTTTAATTGTGTGTGTAGTGATGGTCGCTACAATTTAAAAAAAAAAATGATCGAAAAGTCGATATGAAAGACAAAATATGGCAAGAAATTGCAATTAATTTACAATCTTGTAGCGGTTTAGTAGACAATACTCCGCCGCACAAATAGTTATGTATACATATAATTTACATAAATATATGTTTATATCACATTGCACACATTAAATTCACGACATGTCCATGTTGGTTGTTTGTTTACATAACATTGACATTCAATCAATTTCGAAATCGAACAGAATTTATCTTCTCAGCACATTGCTGAATAACGATGGTTACAGTGATCATCCATAGATGGTGCGATCACAGACAAAAATATAAAATATGTGAAATACGATATACTCGTCCATTTTATAATTGCATAAAATTGCAGCCATTTTATAATTGCAGCCATTTTATAATTGATTACCACCGGTAATTAATTATTCAATTCACAATAGAAACTGTAAGTGTTATTTTGACAAAATAAAGTGCGTGCTCCGAATTAAATAAATAATTCCACAATAACTATATTGTTTATTCCCCTTAATCTGGAAAGTTTTATTCTATAATCTACAGGTGAATATAGTATAGTGCTGCTAATTTGTATGTTCAAGATAAAAAATGGAAGTATTTTGAACTAAGGAACTTCTTGCAATCTGTGGATGGCCAAAGATATTATGTAACTGCTATACATATACACATAATGTGAGTTAATAGAATTCATTCATTTTTAGAACTGTAGGCAATTTCGAAATGCCGGGAACCTCTCGCGGGAGCACGAGCAGTGAAATATTTTGTGGCGATGATACCGATCCTGATTTATTATCTGAACCAGGAAATGTTTCATTCGGACTAGATGAATTATTGTGCTACACACCAATTAAAAAAACAAAAAAATCATCATCTAATGACATATTTACTTGAACATTTTCATAAGTTTTTGGACGTTGCCGCGGAAGTGGTCAAAAATGTAGATGCAGCGCCAAACCCACAATTCCAAAAGCTTCACGACTGCTTCGATTACCTTTAAAAATCCTATATTGCTGTTGTTCTTCACCTTCATCGTTTTGCTCGTGTACTACATAGTCCGGTGAACGCACATGACAGTTGTTTATTGAATTGTTCCTTATCGACTGATAAATACTTTCCAGGATATGGGCACATTAAATTCCGTTTTAAAGGGAAAGCAGCGTCATCGACAAAATAAAACGGAAATTGTATTAATGAATTTGGTAGCGTTCTAGTTTGTGGGAGATTTAACTATCCATCTGCAAATTTTTTGGCAAAACCACTTTTTTGAAATATTTCAGAATTAGCCTGGCTTCCATAGGCTCCCCGGTCGATCGCTGTGAATGAATAATTAACAACCCAAAAGTACAATACTATGATACCCCTTATAACTATAAAATAAAGATCCACTTTTAGGGGGACATTTCTCGTTGACGTGTTTGTCATCTAGCGCACCTAAACAGTTTGGCATTCCGGTCTTGGTTTCAAATGCATCTGTAATTTTCACCTATCTCAACAAATTTGGTTTCGCTTAATAAATTTCATTCAAGTCCCATATAGCATCGCAGGTATCAAAAATAAGCTCGCATTCCGGTCTTGGTTTCAAATGCATCTGTAATTTTCACCTATCTCAACAAATTTGGTTTCGCTTAATAAATTTCATTCAAGTCCCATATAGCATCGCAGGTATCAAAAATAAGTTCGCGTTAAACTTGCATAGAACTATGTGCAAGAAACATTAGAGTTACAGCTAAACTGGATTCGACACTTTTCGGTTTACGATGGGAGGACTTCTGTAGACGGGGGCTGACGGAAGTAAGCATAAGTTTAAACTGTCAACTCTTATTCTGTTAACCTTTTGGAAGTGTTCTGGATCATTTTGTTTTATTTGTAAAAATCTTAGGTGGAAAAACGCATGATGATCTCAGCTAATATTAATCATCCGGGTCTATTGGCAACACAATGACGATATTTTGACACGCTCGTTGAATTTAAGGTTATGTGGTTTATTTTGGTTTGTCGTCATTCGCTGACACTCTTTTGTCTTTACTAAGGCGACATCGCTCGCAGACAAAATTGTCATAGCAACGAAAAAAAAAATTTTTTTTATAAAGTTTTTGAATTATACTATTACAAAACCAAGTAGTAAATTTTATATTTTTTTTTGTATATATCCGAGTGTGCCCTGATATGAGTTTGGTTTTTATTAAAAGAAAGTTTTGATATTTGTCAAAAATTATCAAATAAATGTCATAAATTTGTATTCACAAATATTTATCATGAGTTTCGGACGCAGTCTAAGCCTAAACTATATTTAACAAACTATTATGCTTGTGCAAAAACATGGTCCTTCGAACAGGATTATGGTAAATATTAAATACAAGGCAGTATACTATTTGTTCCTTTCAGCGTGATTGATCAAAGGTGGAAGTAAAGTTAGTCATTATCTACATAACGCATTCACTACATTGTCGAAATTATGTTACAAACATAATTTAAGGCGAAAGTACATATGCGGATATAAAATATACAAAATATCCGCCTAATAACCAATCAAATCAACACATATAAACCATGTGACTAGCTTCACCAATCAAATCACACATTTGCGAATATAATAATGCATAGCAAAATAAAAACAAAGTAAAAACTGAGATAAAAATGTTTTAAATTTGTTTTTAAATGGAATACGGAGATTTTTGTCCGCATACGCGTGATTTGATTGGTAACGCTAGTCACATGGTTTATATGTGTTGATTTGATTGGTTACTAGGCGGATATTTTGTATATTTTATATCATCCGTTTACGTACTTTTACCTTTAGAGTTTTAATTGTTACAATTTTTCTGTTGGCAAAAGAAATATTACAAAAAATATCAAGATCTGTGAGCGATTTTGAAAAACCCTTATCTCAGTGGATGCTCAGGTTTAACAGTTTAATTTTTGTTTTATCTGAAGAGTATTTATATAATTTGGTGTGTTGTTTGTAATTTTTTTTTATTTGTTTAGTTTGGTAGGAAAATAATGCTCTTTAAAAATGTCCTTTTTTATTTGTTTATCGCGTTGAGGTGTTCTGTAACCAGCAGGATTTCGTTTTCTCGTTTGGATTTTATTTTTATTAATAATTTTTAGATAAATTATTTTTATACATTTAAATTATCTTACTAGTCAGTCGCTCAAACCAATGAATGGTTATAGCCAATTTCACTTGGTCGATATTTTTAAAATGAAATAAATGCTGAATTATGTGGTTCATTGGGTTTGTGAATTTGGCTTGGTCAAAACCTTTTTCGGTTGGACGTCTGGTAATATGGTATTTTGCCGTACAGGTCGACGCAGTATTGCGTTTCCAAGTTTTCAAAAACAATTGCAATCGCGAATTCATCTTTTTTTAGATCTATTGTTGAATTGGCGTTCGTGTTTTCCAGCGGGTCGTTTATCCGCTCTGATCGCAACATTGTATATAGTTATCACTTGATCCAACGCAGTTTTGAACAACCAAACCAATGCATGATTTTCATGAAGTATTTGCTGCAGATTTTGAAAAATTGCTCTTTCCATTGCCGTATTGATCGTTTGATGCCGATCCAGTTGGCGCTCCATATTGCCCGTGAAGTAGATTTAAATGAATTTATTTGGATGAATATGATGGTGATTTTGGCCTAAAGTCGAAGGAGAAGTCAGAATTACTGATGAATGAACGTTTACTCTTTCGATCAGAAATGACCTTGAATGTTGGATTAAATCTGCGTTCTTCGATAATGTCTGCTCCAAAAAAAAAGTCATTTGGAAACATTCGTTGTATGGTGTTTCGTCACGAAGCAAATTCACCTTGCACTGAGACAGCACAATCCAGGCGTTTTTCGAGCAAACATCATTGACCGCAATGATCGTACACAACCTCCATTGCGGCAATTTGAAAAAAGGTGCAACCTGTAGCCAATTGTTCAATCGTATATTAAAATGCTACTCGATTTGAACTGTATGCCCTGGTCTGTGGTAATTGAGGCGTGGACGTGGAACCTAGAAATGTAAGCATTAAGAATAGCCAATGCGACTGATTATGTGAAGATGCTATATATGGGCTAGAATTACTTCGGGCCGTATCTGGTATATAAAAATATTCAAATACGCCCTGCCTTAATTTTTTAGAAATATATGGTCGTTTTTTACCCCCATTAATTTGCAGTAAATCTGTATGTTGGAATCGAATTTTAATTGGTGCTTTGTGCTTGCCTTCAAGAAGGGCTACTATCATTATTGTCGCTATTTGATTGTTTTGCCAGCAATTTACTCAATTCGTCATCCAGGCGTTGTGCCTTAGCGATAGGCTTTTTATTAATTAACGTTGATAGTGAAATTTGTTAGATACGTGATTAGTGGTCGGCTACCACATTATCTGCCTCTGAAATATACCGAATTTGAGTTGTGGACCCTGCCAAATGAAGTTCAACTATCGGAATTGTCAAGAACTTGCTTTGCTGGTTTTTTTTGAAGGCATACATCAATGGAAAGTGGCAAGCATATAGGAGAAAACTTCATCGTTCTATAGTAGATGGTAAAAATGCTTAACTGCCGATTACGTTACCAATTGCTCGGCATCATATGTGCTATATTTGCACTGAACTCTATTAAGGCGTTTTTACAAAAAACTCAATGCGTGCGATAGTCCGTTTCCTTTTTGTTAACGGGATGCTGCTAGGATTTCATCTAAATACAAATAGCGAAAATCGATTGCACGAACAAATGGCGCTGAAATGTCTGCGCTGCGTTGCGCAAAGTGAAAATCATGCGACAAAACTGAAATATCGCTTATGGCGTTACGATCGCGGTATATCTGCCAGTTTTGATGACAGAAGAAATAGTCCAATCGTGCACGTAATTGTCCGAAAATAGTTACGCTGTATGACCAGTAATCGCCACATAGTCTCTATTCACCATTATTTTTCTTCACTAGGTGCAATAGGATTGGCCATGGGATATTACTATATAAGGTCTACAAATTTCTTATTCCATCACGAATTCGAACTCTTCCGTCGACGTTTTTAGTTTGTCTTGCACTAGTCGTCGTACTTTGCTTTCGTTCACTGGTCCACGAGTTACTATAGATAAGTTACATCGTGCTTGATGATGATCATTCCCGAAATTTTATTCGTAACCATTTGGAAACTATTTAAAAATTCGGTTAATTTGTGCCGTTTGCGCGATTTTTCAATCACTAATATAGAGGGGTGCTTCCTGGAATGAAAGACGTGTGACCGTGGATAAGTTTGTAAATAGGTCGATTAGTTGCTGGTTACGTAAATCTACGATCACGTCTGTAGTGCTTAAAAAATGTACATCATTGATGGGCAAAGAATCACATTCGCAACAATAAATGACCATCAAAATACGCGACGTAATCCCAAATCCATTTGCAGTACCCGTGATTCGTAAGCCGATTAACAACTTTTTATTATTCCATGCAGCATTTTAAATTAAACACGGTGACTTACGAGCTGATTTTTTCGGCATCTATTGCTATTTGAGCATTACATCAATTTTACTGATTTGCAAGCATACGAATACCATGCTCCTATATATGCAGTCACTTTACGATGGTTTTTGCGATGCATCCCAGAAGGCGTAGTCACCAATAGTTGATGTGTGATTTACAATAACGTTGATGGCGATATTATTGCAATTGAAGTAGCTGCCAAAACAAAAGTTGCTCTGTTAAAACAATTGCTTTATTCGTATGGAGTTGTGTGGTGTGATCCTCTTAGCCAAATTACAGCATAAAGTTGCAGGCAGTTTTGAACACTATCACGCTGCTACAGACTCCAATATCGTATTATCTTAGCTTTTCGAGGTTCCAAAAAAGCGTAACTGCTTTGTAGCTACCAGCAACACATGCCTACGAAGCTAAATCCAGCCGATATCACCAGTCGTGGTTTATTGCCACGAGAGCTATTAAACCATATTGAAATACGGTTCCTCTTTCAGCTTGACATTTTTGTGGTCTTTGTGAGGCTGGAGTCAATTCAGTGAAGACTCTTTGAAGAGTTCTAGGTGAATCAGCCTAACATACAAGGTATTGATTTTAAAGTAAAATTACAGCAGGCAGCTGGCTCGTTCATGTTCTACGAGTGAACCTAAACCAATGGTACAGCAACGACTTAGAAGAGAACTACCATTTGGTAGGCACAGAAGTCACTGTTAGTAACGACGGCTCCTCGAGGTAGATATAAACTTGACTAGTATAACGAAGAGCAAACTTGGCACCAAAAACGTTGGAGACGGTCAATCTAGCAAACTACTTTATAACTAAAGATGTAATCCATTTTGAACGATAGAACCTACTTTTAATTTTTTTAAATATTTTTATGCAGCAATTTTTATATAGTCATTAAAAACAACAACAAGCACATTTTCCAATTTTCATGCGACGAAAAGCACGATGCCAAAAAATAATTATTTTCTGGTTAAATGATTGATTAAAATTCAATATTCGGTTCAAAAATTTCGATTTTACATATAGTTTATAGAATTATTTTGAAAATATAAGGTTCCAATTGGGGTGCTCAAAATTTAATTTTATAAAATGTGTTGATTGTTTTAAAAATAAATTTTAAAACATCTATAACGATGTAAATAAAAAAAAATTGAATGCAGAGTGACCGTGGTTGATGAATGATTTTTCCGGATGCAATGAGTTCTTGTGTAGACCAATTGTGTTGAGTTTGTGGCA
Organism: Tipula confusa; assembly: GCA_963556175.1. Classification (NCBI taxonomy): domain Eukaryota; kingdom Metazoa; phylum Arthropoda; class Insecta; order Diptera; family Tipulidae; genus Tipula; species Tipula confusa. Next base: position 33,630,652 of record OY744476.1, read on the forward strand.
GACCTTGTTGCCATTCAGAGATGGAAGAGCTTCAAAAATGGATTTATTGCAATTTATAAATATTGATAAATTTGTGGGCTAACCCTTTGTCAGATTTTTATGCTCGAAAATGATTTATGAAAATGAAACAAATTTTTTGCAGTAGTATTGTAACAACTCAATTTAGTTGATTACATCTCTGGTTGATAATATTTCATGGACCATAAAATAAAAAATAAAAAAAAACCGTGAAAACCGGCTCCACCGTTATTATGATATTTTTTTTTAATAACCAAATTTTTGAAATATAGAAAAAAAAAAATTAGTAGATGCTGATAATTAAAACGAAAATTGTTGAAAAATCAAAATCAAAGTCTTAATCAAAATTATTTCATATTATAATAAACTAATAAAAAAAACAAAAAAAATATATATATATAAATATATATATATAGATATATATCTATAAGTTAATTTTCTTATTAAATTTTATGTGTAAAGTTATTTTCAATTGTGTTATAAATTTAATATAATAATTAAAATATTAATTTATTGTGAATAAAAATTAATTGAAATAAACTAATGCGTTCATACTACAAATAAAATTGTAATGGCGGCGGAATTGGTCGCTTCTCATTTCGTTACGCATAAATCATTTTGTTATATTTTCATTGACATTTTTTTTTTTTCTTGTAATAGTTAAAGCTCTATTTTTGTTTAAGTGCAAGTGCACAAACTTTAAAAAAAAAAAAAAAAAAAATACATTTGCTTTATTTTGTTATTGTGATATTTTAAAGTGAGTGTTGTGAGTTAAATTACAGCCAAAAATTGGGTAACGATATTGGGTAACAAAAATTGGGTAACGATATCCCTCTTATTATTACGTTACCGAATCAAACAAGCAAGCGTGATTGATATATATAAATAAATAATCATTTGTGAAGTTACAACTACTGTAAAGTATACTACTTGACATAAGTCGAGTTGGAGCAATAAGAACGAAGACTAGAAATATCACTACGTACATAGACGTAGCAACCAGTCACCGTGTGCGCGTAGCGTTCCGGGCGACCCACGAGGGAGCAACGCTAGTTAAGTCAAGGACGAAAAAAAAAAAAAAAGCACCACATGTTTATTTGTTTTTGTTAAACATTGTGTTTTTATGATTTAGATAAGTAATTTTTTTTGTCTAATTTTTTTTTATATTTTGGAGTTAATTTTTTTCGTTAAATATTTTTTTTATTTATTTCCTTTTTTTTTTTATAATGTTTTAGTGATAACATTTGAAATATACTTGAGTGATGATTATGCAGCAGTGTGATGGTGTCAGTTATGATAAAGCAAATTTTTTTGAACAGCGAAAAATTCAAGTTTTGTATAAGTCTGGCGAAAATTACATCCCACCCCACGCCGTGAGTCCGTAGCAGGTAAAAATCGCTGTAGCCAGATTCTATTATACAAAATGATTATTATTTTTTTTGTAATTCACTCATATTGTTGAGTGCATTACAAATGGCGCCCAAATAAGCAAATCACGTTTAAATTTAATACTAATTTTCAATTCAGTTATGGTGACCTTCAGTTTCCATAACTTTCTAAGTCAAAAGTTTTTTTTTTTGGTTGTTAAAATTTTCATTCTCATTCTAATTTAATTTTGTTTTCAATAACCATTGATTTATTTTACAGTTTAATTATATCAGTACATGTTCGCGTTGATTTTCGGCCTTAGTGTCTTTTGATAACAATGTTAGATAAAACCATGTACTTGTATACTTCATTAAAATTGCATGTATCTATTTATATTCCTTCATATATTGAAGTTTGGATTTGTATAGTTGAATGCAGGCAATTTTAATGCTTCCGATTTGGTTAACGATTCATTAAACCAGTTATTTGATTATCGCGGAACTATTCCTCTATAAGAGTTTTTTTTGTATAGCAAATGTGACTAGTTACTGTTAGGGTGACAAATAACTGCAATTTTAGTTTGATGTAAATTTTTTTTTTTGTACTGAACATTTTGTTCATAAGTTTTTGTATATGAATGCGTAATTCCATTGATATTCGGCTTTTAAGTCTTTGATTACAATGAAAGAATTCGTATTGATGTATTAGTTTATAAATGCAAGTTAAGTGCGTTTCTGTTATCAAATTAAATCGTTAACTAATTTTAACATAAATTTAATTTTTTTTTAACCTTTCTCATGACTGACCTCATCGCACGGCTGTGTCTGTCATCGCTCAATTATATGTTTCTATTATTGGAATTTTTCTTAAGATTTATTAATTATTTTGTTTATTATTGTAATTCATTAAAGCTATTATATTCATTCATTTAATGATACATATTATTGTATATTTATTGGTTATATAGATGCATGAATGTATATGTATATATATATATTTTTTTTTGTTAATTGGTTTATATCTTTGATATAAAGATTTCCGCTAATTTAATTAGTGTCGTGAGGACTTTTTGTACTTTAAATTATTTTTTTTTTTAATTTTTAACATTGCATAGTATATATTTTTATTATATCTTGATATTTTTTTTTATTATTTTTTTTTTCCATAGATATATATTGTTTTTTTTAATTGGTTTTGGTTTTCTCTAATTTTAACGTCTTTAACATTTTTGAATTTTCTTTTTTATATTAGCAAAATCATATATTTCGAATTTATATTACATTTTACTTAACTATAATGAATTTAAACTCATTAACTAACGATGAGTTCGTCGTGGAATGTGCGATTCGAGACATTCATGGGACAGCATTGGAATCTTATCAGTTGTTGAAGAGTCAGTTAGCAGCAGAAGTGAATACTTCGGTGTTAATACCTACTCGAGCACATCCGGCTGCGCGCAAAAACCCTAAACGGGAATTAGAAAAATGTACTTTTAAATTGAGCACTTTGAAAGTTATGATTCAAGAATTGAATAATGCTCCTAATGCTGAAACATACACTAATTTGCACTCTCGAGTTTTGCATGTGGAAGGACGTCTCAATCGCTTATTGCATTCACGTGTTGTTAAAAATTTAATACCAAATTTACTTCAGATTGTAAAAAGGTTAAAAATATCTCTCGAGCAATGGAATAATGGTGATTTTAAAAACGCTAGCTCTGACGAATTGAATCGTACTTTAGGAGATTTAAATATAGAAAATGTAGATAGTAATGATTCTGAGTCTGACTCATCGGTTGATTCTGAAGTTAATAAACTGTCATCTAAGCCAAGTATTTCTACCACCATACCTAATATATCTTCTGAAAAGAACATTCATCCCTCTACTGCTAAATATGTTTTTCCACCATTAACTTCTGTTTCTAAGGATTCTGATAAATTAATTAAATCAGCAGAGTTACTTACTGATGCTGTTACTCATAAACATGATAGTAAATTGTTATCCACTGTGATAAAGGATAGGATCTCCCAATTAGGAGATCCATTTATAACCGGGCAACCATCCTCTTTTAATAATGTTATTCCATCGTCATCGGCCACCAATGTTCCTGATAATCCTGTTCTCAATGGAAGTTCTGGACATGGTCATCGAGAGATTCCATATAATCCCACCTCTGCAGTGCCGAATGGGAATGTATGGTCACAAATACCAATTCACAATGCTAACGATTTTAGTAGTCCAAATGCGTCCTTTCGAAATCCTTTACGGTGGAATATCAGTTTCGAAGGTTCAGCTGCTGAACGGCTCGATATCGATCGGTTTTTGTATCGGGTAGAACGTACCGCTGCTCGGTATCAAATATCCTTAGTAAGTCTGGTTGACGAATTAGGTTCGTTGCTTAAAGGGGAGGCTCTCGACTGGTATTGGTTATTTTTAGAAAGGCATGGATTGGTATCCTGGGCCCAGTTGAGAGCCGAACTGGTTAGACGCTTTAAACGTCCTTTAACAGAGGATGACATCCTTCAGGAACTCGATAACAGAAAACAACGGCTGCCTAAAGAATCTTTTTATGATTTTTATAGCGCATTACTAAAAATTTCGATGAAATCCCCTAGTCCTATTTCCGATGAGGAGTTATTACGTTTTGCTAAAAAGAACATGAGAAGTGGGCTTCAGTTCCATCTTCAAATGTCGGATAAAAAAATTACCTCTATTGAACAACTTGTTTCAGTTTGCGTTGGTTGGGAACAGACCTGGGCTAGAAATGGTTATTGTCCGGAAAATTTTCTGCAACAGAGTCGAAAATCCGTCCATGAGTTAGCTACTGTAAATTCATCGACAGAGAGAGATTCAAGCTTGGAGCTTAATATCGATGCAATCACCAGGAAAGTCGACCGTTCTTCACAAACTTTCGTCAACAAGACATACACAGACCAACCAAATTTATCTAGCAAATTCCTTGCGAAGAAACCTATATTGTCAAACTCTTTAATTATTTGCTGGAATTGTCGTGATTTAGGGCATCCTTATCAGGATTGTCCTTCTCCCCCTTGTCATATTTTCTGTTACGGTTGTGGTCAAGATAAAGTGATTAAACCTAACTGCAGTAAATGTAATCCTCATAAAGCGGAAAACCATTCAGTGGAAGTGCACCCGACTGGGCGAGCGCATTTCCAGCGATTCAACCATCCCAGACTGTCACCAGCGACACCGGATTGCCATCCAAATCCATTAATTTAAATTCTAATTTGTTCCCTAATAATTTTTCTTCTCGTTCATACAAAAATTTAAAGTCTAACTCTTTTAAATTTCACAACAACTCCTTCTCTATTTCTCGTACTTCTTTATACTGGTTTACTAGACGTAAAATAAAATCAAAATGTATAGAAACAGTGCTAAACGATAATTTTGATGGTAGACCATATGCTGAAGTATATATAGGTGATCATTGCATGCGTGGATTGTTAGATAGTGGTGCTAACATCAGCGTCTTAGGATCTGGTAGTCAAAGTATTTTAAATTCCCTGAATACTAAATTTCATCATTTGCCCACTCACGTATTAACCGCTAACGGAAAAAAAAGTAACATTCTGGGGTACTTTGATATTTCTATCACCTATTCTTGTAAAACTAGGATTATACGTTTATACGTTGCTCCCGATCTCCAACAACCCTTATATCTAGGGATGGATTTTTGGAGAGAATTCGGTATAGCTCCTGTAGTAGTAGAAGAACTATCTACTCCTATCAAACAAGAGATGAAATATAATCAGCACGAATTAACTGACATGCAGCAAACTGAATTAACTGAGATCATTTCCTCCTTTCCAAGCTTTGATCATCTTGGTTTAGGTAAAACCTCGTTAGTCACTCATAGCATTGATGTTGGTTCTGCTATTCCTATAAAACAAAGGTATTATGCTGTTTCTCCTGTAAAACAAGCATTAATTAATAAAGAGATTGATCGAATGATAGCTCTAGGAGTCATCGAGGAAAGTAATAGTAGTTGGTGTTCTCCGATTACTTTAAACATTAAACCCAATGGGAAAGTACGTCTGTGTCTGGATGCCCGGAAGTTAAACGCGGTCACAGTGAAAGACGCGTATCCACTGCCTCTAATAGATGGTCTGTTGGGTAGATTAGATCAGACTAGATTCATCACTAGTCTTGATCTAAAAGATGCCTTTTGGCAAATCCCACTAGAAGAAAAATCCAGACAATATACCGCTTTCACTGTTCAGGGTCGACCGTTGTATCAGTTCCGGGTAATGCCATTCGGATTGTGCAATGCACCACAACGAATGTGCCGTCTGATGCATAAAGTTATACCATTTCACCTGCAGGACCGCATTTTTGTATATTTAGATGATTTGCTTATCACTTCAGCCACTCTGGAGGAACATTTTTCTTTATTGCGGGAAGTTTCTCGTCTATTGGTTCAAGCTAATCTAACTTTAAATCTTTCTAAAAGCAAATTTCTGCTGAAACAGATTAACTATTTAGGATATGTCGTTGGCGATGGGTGTCTGAAAGTCGATTCCGATAAAGTTTCTGCTATTGCAAACTATCCCGTTCCTCGCACTGTCAAGCAGATACGGCGATTTTTGGGGATTACTGGTTGGTATCGACGGTTCATTAGCAACTACGCATCCATTTCTACTCCAATCACTGATTTGTTGAAGAAAGGAAAGAAGTGTATATGGAACAATGAGGCTCAAAATGCTTTTGATGTGTTGAAAAATGCTTTAATCTCTGCTCCCGTTTTGCGTAATCCTGATTTTACTAAAACTTTTTACTTGCAGTGCGATGCTAGTTCTACCGGTGTTGGCAGCGTACTGTTTCAAAAAGGTCCAGACGAAGAGGAATATCCTATAGCTTATATGTCCAAAAAGCTCAATAAAGCTCAACGGAACTATTCGGTTACTGAGTTGGAGTGCTATTCTGTAATTTTGAGTGTTAAGAAGTTTCGCGCTTATATCGAAGGATTTCATTTTGTGATAATTACTGATCATGCAAGTCTCCAGTGGTTGATGTCCCAAAAGGAGCTTTCGGGACGTTTGGCTCGCTGGAGTTTGAAATTACAAGGTTATGACTTTGAAATCCAACATAAGAAAGGTACGCAAAACGTGGTGCCAGATGCATTATCTCGTGTGTACTTGAATGAGCTCGAACTATCTGAGTTGTCCGCTTTGGATTTACCTCTGCATGTGGACATCACATCTCCTGAATTTTCGAGTGATCCGGAATACGTTGCGTTGTTGAGTTCGGTTAAATCATTAAACAATGCCAATTCCAACCTGCGTATCGAGGATCATAAGATCTTGTTTTGCCCAGCTTATAGTCCAAGTGTAGTGGACACAGATTTACCCGAGTGGAAATTGGTTATTCCTAGGTCTCTTACTTCTAATATTATTAAACAGGCCCATTACCCTCCTTTGTCTGCACATTTTGGAATGGCTAAAACTTTAGAACGTCTTCAACGGTACTTTTATTGGACTGGAATGGCTAAAGATGTTAAATCATATATCTCTAAATGCATCATCTGTAAAACTTGTAAGCCTATAAATTACGTTACTCGTCCGCCCATGGGAGCGTTATCTGAAGTTACTAGACCGTTTCAGTGGCTTTACATAGACTTTTTAGGTCCATATCCTCGATCAAAAAGAGGAAATGCATATATCTTAATTGTACTGGATAAGTATTCTCGATTTGTACTCCTTAAAGCTTTACGTAATGCTAATGCTGTTAATCTCGTAGACTTTGTGGAAGGACAAGTATTCAACCTTTTTTCAGTTCCTGAGGTGGTGTTGACTGATAATGGTAAACAGTTCGTGTCAGTGCAATTTAAGACCTTACTTAGTAAATATGGTGTTAAACACCTTACTACACCTAAGTATACTCCGCAGTCTAATACTTCGGAAAGAGTTAATAGGTGCATTTTGTCCTCAATTCGATCATATCTTAAAACAGATCAACGTGAATGGGATGTACATTTGCAAGAGATTGCCTCAGCTTTGCGCAATGTAAATCACTCCTCTTCTGGGTACTCTCCGCATTATCTTGTGTATGGTGATCATCGAATTAATCATGGTGATGATTATAAGCTTCGTCGACTTTTAACAAAATATGGTGACAATGAAATAACTATTACTTCGAAATCAACTCGATTAAACTTAGCTCGAGATACAGTATTAAAACATTTGAAACAAGCATATGCTGCTAACACTAAACAGTATAATCTGCGCTCTCGAATCCGTCAATTTGTAGTAGGACAACAAGTATATATTAAAAATTTTGTGCAGAGTGATGCTATTCGTAATTTTAATTCAAAATTAGCTCCTTTGGCTATTCCTGCTTTGTTGTCTCGGCCTATAGGAAAAGTTTCGTATGAATGTACTGATATGGAAGGAAAGGTGTTGGGAGTATATCATATTAAAGATATTTATAACGCTCTCTGAAATACAAGGCCTGGATTTCGGTCGTGATAATTTATCTCTTTAAATTTTTTTTTCCCTTGATTGTCAAATCTACTACTATTTCATTTATTTAGCCCGGCTTGTTGAGACATCTCAGTGGTGTGAGTCGTCCCCACGATTGTAACAACTCAATTTAGTTGATTACATCTCTGGTTGATAATATTTCATGGACCATAAAATAAAAAATAAAAAAAAACCGTGAAAACCGGCTCCACCGTTATTATGATATTTTTTTTTAATAACCAAATTTTTGAAATATAGAAAAAAAAAAATTAGTAGATGCTGATAATTAAAACGAAAATTGTTGAAAAATCAAAATCAAAGTCTTAATCAAAATTATTTCATATTATAATAAACTAATAAAAAAAACAAAAAAAATATATATATATAAATATATATATATAGATATATATCTATAAGTTAATTTTCTTATTAAATTTTATGTGTAAAGTTATTTTCAATTGTGTTATAAATTTAATATAATAATTAAAATATTAATTTATTGTGAATAAAAATTAATTGAAATAAACTAATGCGTTCATACTACAAATAAAATTGTAATGGCGGCGGAATTGGTCGCTTCTCATTTCGTTACGCATAAATCATTTTGTTATATTTTCATTGACATTTTTTTTTTTCTTGTAATAGTTAAAGCTCTATTTTTGTTTAAGTGCAAGTGCACAAACTTTAAAAAAAAAAAAAAAAAAAATACATTTGCTTTATTTTGTTATTGTGATATTTTAAAGTGAGTGTTGTGAGTTAAATTACAGCCAAAAATTGGGTAACGATATTGGGTAACAAAAATTGGGTAACGATATCCCTCTTATTATTACGTTACCGAATCAAACAAGCAAGCGTGATTGATATATATAAATAAATAATCATTTGTGAAGTTACAACTACTGTAAAGTATACTACTTGACATAAGTCGAGTTGGAGCAATAAGAACGAAGACTAGAAATATCACTACGTACATAGACGTAGCAACCAGTCACCGTGTGCGCGTAGCGTTCCGGGCGACCCACGAGGGAGCAACGCTAGTTAAGTCAAGGACGAAAAAAAAAAAAAAAGCACCACATGTTTATTTGTTTTTGTTAAACATTGTGTTTTTATGATTTAGATAAGTAATTTTTTTTGTCTAATTTTTTTTTATATTTTGGAGTTAATTTTTTTCGTTAAATATTTTTTTTATTTATTTCCTTTTTTTTTTTATAATGTTTTAGTGATAACATTTGAAATATACTTGAGTGATGATTATGCAGCAGTGTGATGGTGTCAGTTATGATAAAGCAAATTTTTTTGAACAGCGAAAAATTCAAGTTTTGTATAAGTCTGGCGAAAATTACATCCCACCCCACGCCGTGAGTCCGTAGCAGGTAAAAATCGCTGTAGCCAGATTCTATTATACAAAATGATTATTATTTTTTTTGTAATTCACTCATATTGTTGAGTGCGTTACAGTATCCATGATATTGAGAGCTTTTGATTAACGAATATTTTGCATCATCGTGAGGTGTAGATTCTTAGAACTTTTCTCTTTCCCACAAGCAACCTTTAAACAATCTGTGACTTTTTTGAAATATTGATTGCTCTTAGAAAAATTTGGCCGAAAACTGCACTGATAATATTGAATCAAACATATTTGAAGTTACCTCCAATGTAAATTTTATTTAAATTAATCGACCTTAATGGCAAACCCTTTATATACATTTTCCATTATAATACACCACACCATTGGGCCAATTCAAGTGTAAATTATATAATTTTGCTCTTTTGTATATCGTTTATAATTCAATTGCTAAAATATTTCTAAAGAGCTTTTTTTTTGTATGAATTGAAGCTTTTTTCGTTTTGTTTTTATCGTTACAACATTAATTTTTGATTTTGTTCTTGTTCTATTTGAATGCATGCGTCAAAATCAAAATCAAAATCAACAATCATGATACGAGACGAGCGCAACCCAAAAACGAAAAAGGATTTCGAAATATCATTTATCAAAATATCATAAATCAAATATATATAAAAAAAGCACACAACATAAAAGCTCCATTTTTGTTTTGTTTTGTATAAAATGATAATATTATGTTTATGTTGTATATACATAAATTTTATGTTATTTTTAATTTTATGAATTTTACCGCTCTCCGCGCGTATGATAAACGATGCAAGTGACACGACATAATTTTTCCATAACCGAACGCAGCCATTTTTTAAATTGCTCTCACGGTTTTGCGGATAAAATGATTGGCGCATAATTTTTTTTGTGTGTGGAATCTTATATAAGCGAGTTTGGGTTCATGCGGGACCAAAACTGTACGAAGTTATAATATCCAAGGTGAAATTATAAATTCATCGCCGCATCAAATCATCTCAATTGAATTTTTAATGCGAACGGTTCATACGAGATAGATAATTTTTTGTGTGTCACATATCTGTTGTTATATGATTAATCATTCATGGTTCATTTATCAAGTCTAGATTACCCATGGGTGAATCACACTAATTTATGTGATAAGAGTTGTTGGTATTTTCCGTTTGGGGTTTTTTTTTCAGCGAAGGTAGAAAAATTAATGGATGCAATCGTGTGTGGATGATGAACGTTGTCCGTTGTGCATTATCATAAACCAATAAATGGAGATTAAACTACATCATAAAGTTTAAACGATGATGGACGATATATTTAAATAATTTTTAATGGTCATAGCATTTTGTTTTGATTTATACTTAATCGAAATTAACTTTGAAGGTCTATACTTTGAAGGGATCATAAGGTGAAAATTAGCGAAGTAAAATCTAAAGAGAGGTGTCAGAATAGTGGTTTGTAAGTTTAATGTCATCTTGTCTGTTATAATTCCAACTTCAAGCTGCTGTTATAACTTTTCCATGTTACATGTATAGATCAGTAGTTCGTATAATGTGTTAGCAAGTAACGTGGTATATATAAAAAAAGTTGTGTATTAGAGAACAGAGACCTCATTACATTTGGCGACGAAGATATCGAATAGCAAATTAAAAAAAAAACAGTATTAACAAAATTTATGTCTTTCACGTGTGAAAGTGAGGTTAAATTTTGGGTATTTTTCTGTCGGATTGTTTCAACACGAGATAATAAGTGCTACAAAATATGTTAACGCAGCAATCGAATTTAGGAATTTTTAGTAAAAATTCTGGAGGAAAATCAAAAACTGTTAAGAGATACGCTAAACGTCCCTGAGAAGCAGGCAACAGCCATTTTCAACTTCCGTTTGTTCGATCTTGTTGTGGATGGATTTTCAACATACCTATTCCAGCTGAAACAGCATTTCGATGTTTCCTTGGTTGGATCGGAACTGAGGCTCTTTAAAAGTTGCGCGGTGAGGAGAATGTTAAGGACAAATCTATCAAAGATTTGCATAATAAACTTACGGAGTATTTTGTCATGAACACACAGTTCGAACCGCGGCATTGCCAAAATCTAACCCATTTCTCGATGAGGTACTGCAGATCGCAACTGTGTTTGAGGATACCACCAAAACATGTTTGGAGTTTAAGGATGTGATAAAAGCAACCGTGGTCAATTCAGTTAAACAACAACATCCAAAACAGGCAGTTCAATCACTGAAAGAAACAATGGTCAATGCCGTTTGTCTTGTTCATTATCAGGATGGTCTACCCATCATATTCGCTACAGATGAGTCAAAATATGTTATCGGCGCGGCAACATCTCTTCAATATCTGGATGGGAGTGAAAAGCTGGTCTCATTTGCATTCAAGATACTTAATAATAGTCAAGTCGGCTACAGTCAAATTGAAAAGGAAGCTTTATCAATAGTGTGTAAGGTCAAAATTTCATATGTATTTGTATGGTAGACCTTTTGCCCTAACAATTAATCATCAAGCTTTCACTATATTATTTCATTCCAGCAAAAAATTGATGACATTGCACCGCCTTCAGCGATGACCAATTGTTCTGCAAGCGTATAATTATACAATCAAATACAAGCATACCAGTCATGACTCAAATGCAGACGCCCTTTCTCGACCCCCGGTTGAATCTGATGAGAAATTTGATGAAAAGGAGAACAAGCTGTTGGATGCGGAGGAGATCTATCAAGTGAACATCAATACTTTCCCAATCAACGCCAGTATCATTGCTGAATATACGAGGAACGATCCTCTTGTTCAGGAAGTATCACATTTTATAGCCAATGGATGGCCGAAATCACTTCAGAAAAACCACAAGTGCTTTATGTTACATGAAGGCCATTGGGGTAGGGGTCGAATAAAGCAAATGGCTCGGCGCATAATATAAACTATATATAAACACACATAGTATTATTATCATAAGAAAAAAACAGTTTACCAATTGATGTTCCAGATATCGGGTCGATAGAATATCGTCAATATTTAGTATAAATATATGACATTTAGGCGATTATACATATAAAAATATTTCGATTATTTTAAAAGGATACCAGTAACGACATCTAGCACGTCAATGGGCTAACATACCATGGTAGTACTATGTGTATTTATATTATGCTATAGGTTTTATATTATTAGGCTTGATCTACTTTATATATACGGAAGGTAGTAACTGAACCCGAATCTGGTTTTATCCAAAAATGTTTAATTGTTGGCATAGATAATTTTTCTTATAGTTGAAAACAACCTTGACTACTGCCTTTTCCTCATCAAATGCACGCGACCCCGATAACTTTACCTGGTACATATTAAAAAACTGAGTTAAACTGGCTAATTGTGTCCATGTGTCTAGGAGGCCATAGATTACGCTGAGTTTTTGAATTCATGGCTCTTGTCAGAGGTTTTTGGTCGGAGTAAATAGTGAATTTCCGGCTTTTGATAAAATATCGAAAATGTTAAATGGTTGAATAAATTTTTAATAATTATATTATCAAATGCTGAGTACTTAATTTCAGCATCAGGGTGTTTTTTTTACTAAAGAAACCCAGAGGTTCCTAACAACCATTAATATTCTGTTGTATCGCTGCATGCTTCTACAAAATTAATGTCAACTATGCACTTTGAGCTTTTAATACTTACATCAAACTCTGCCAACTTACTGAAGAGTTCTTTCAAATGGTGTTCTCGTTCCTTAAAGTAAAATTCGTTTAATATGACATTGATACAGCCAAAATAAATTCAAAAATTCTAACGACTTATACGTAAACCAAGACATTCGGGTGAACTTGTAAAAACCTAATAGGGTCGTATTTGCCGTTTTGTCGACTTTTTCAGTTGCGATACTGGGATAATATGATAAGCTCGGACAAGATCAACTTTGCTAAATACAATTCAACCTTGAAGGTGTATGAAAAAGTTTTGGATTTGGGGTATCGAATCCAGAATTGTGTCTGTATTTAGTCTCTGATAATCTCTACAGGGTCTGCAATCTTGATCTTTTTTCTTTTTCAGGAGCAAGAAGACCAATAAATGCCTAATAAATTTCGTTTAAGTTCCAACAATGCCGCATTATGGCATAAATGATCAAGCCTACGTGGTTTCGATAATGGAAAATGGTCTTGGATGGCGATATGATGGACCAAGTATGCTGCACATATGTACGTCATGCTGTGAAGAGAACTGATGACGAACAACTGACTCGCTGAATCTACCAAGTTTTTACATTGTAAATCGACAAGAAAAACTAATTTGCTGAGAATTCTCTGGTTGTCTAATTGATTCGTTCTTCTGATGGTGAAATTCCATCAGGAGTAATCTTGCGGCTGAGGAGTTCAAAATATGTTGCGCCAAATATGTTGCGCTAAAAATAACGGTTTTAATGTGATCATCAAGCTCCACTAATTTTTAGAATAGTTGTTCTAAGTGCAATTTGTATTGGTCTTTAGTGTGCGGTGCAAAAATAATGTCGTCAATACACAAAATCAAGATCAAACTCCCGAACAACTTTGTTCATGAATCGTTGAAACGTTTTTGCGGTATTGTGTTGATCGCAATGAAAAACTTCAGATGTAACTGGGATAAGATAGTTTCTGACAATATTTATTTTGAAAAAGCTAATGAATCCATTTAAATTCATTGAAAAGTTTTGGATGTTAGGTATAGGATTGCGATCAGAAGTTGTGACTGTATAAAGTTGACTATAGTCCTCATAAGGACCACATGTGTAATAAACAAAATACTGTTGATGAAGAAGGACGACATACTGAGAGCTGAATCCACCAGCCATTTGTTCTTAAGATCAATAAGAAGTCCGTATTTGCATGATAAATCAGTGTCAATGATTAGACGATTCACTGCTTCGAAGATAAAAGCATTAATAAAAGTTCTCTGAAGTTCAATATCTATACCTGGAGCAGTTTTGTTCTGTATGTATTTATGGTTGAGCCATTGGCGGCTGATCGGCATTTCTATTGAAAATGGTACATAATGTTTATAATTATTTGTTGGAATGACCGAAAGGTCAGCTCTTTTATTTTATATTGCTTTGTCTCTTTTACTCTACTTTCTTTAATGAAGCACCTTCATAAGTAAATAACATTACTGACCTCGACTAGGTTGCTAAGTCGTTTTTTGAATCGAATTGCAAGTTCAAAATAGATGTAGAGCCTGATGGTCTTGCTGCGTTGCAATTGCATGGATTGACGCATTTTAAGAGCATTATTGCCTAATGTTGCGTGGTACTAACATCGGTTCTTCTGGCGGTTATTGCTTTTATTGGAGCTGCATGATTAATTGTGATTTATGGTACGAAAATTGGAAGGGTGGGATCTCGATTGGTATAGTCTACGTGAACCTGAAAGGTAACGGTCTAGTTTTGCTTCGAGACATGCGTTTCTCGACTGTATTCAATGGCTCCGGGCTCATTAAATTTTTCAGGGTAAATCATGATTTGCTGTGGTCGCATCCATCTGATCGATCTTCAAATTGTATCTCACAGCAATTGCAATCAGAAAACATATGTCGAATAGAACCGAACGTTTCAAGAAGAATGTCTCTTCGTATAGTCAATACCCTTACACTAAGTACAACTTTTTATTTCTAAACGCATTTGGATTGCTTTGCATCAGTGTCTCTGTTTTGTTTTTGATTTGCTGTTGTAACAATTGTTATCATTCACTTCATTGTTATCGTCTTTGAATAAATATAGAAATGTTTACAAAGTTGGTTACAACCCAGACACATCACAGCATTGATTCTCTAAATTTCTAAACAAATTTCAGGTTATTTTGTGTTGGAATATGTACTATGGCCTTGCATTCGAACACTTTCAAATTGGACAAATCAAGTTTTTTGTTGGACCTAATTTCTAAGGGCGTTTTGTCTATGGCCCGAGATATGGTGATCGATTAATAACTTTAAACCGCTGTGTTGACAGCCTCATCCCAAAATCTATTATGAAGCTTTGCGTCGAAAAGTTCTATTATGAAGCTTTGCATGTTCGCATGAGTTGAGAACTCATCGCAGTACTTTATTCCATTATTCCATTATCTGGACGTAATGTTTAGAGTTTTTAACCTGTTTGAAAATATTCAAAGTGATTGATTTTTTTTTTGATGAAATATCCAGATTTTGGGGTTAACATCGTCCAAAAAATTTCAAAATATCGCAAGCCGCCAAATGAATGAACTATGGCATTCGACCACACAAGTCAGTGTGCACCAGTTCTAGAAATTCTATAAATCTTGGTACCCAAGATTGGCTGTCCTAGAACGGAAGAAGGTTTGGTTTCTCTTTAAAACAATCATCACACAAGTTTTGTCATGATTACCTCAAAAATTATCCTATCCACAAAACCATTCGGTCATAATTTTTTGAATTTGTAGCTCAAATTGAAAAAGCTCAGTCACTCGACTGTAATTTTTTGAACATTCCACCATTCACTTTTGTCTCAAAAACTACCTACCGTAATTTATTGTTTTTGTCGAAAACTTTGTATTTGTTTGCGTTACACTAGACAACTAATCATTAATCCCTCTACTGAATCTGAATCTGGTTAAAGATTTTCCATCCCACCTTGCTCGCATATATCACAGGTATAGAGATACGAGAGTCTACAAACCGGTACAGATAAATGGCCAGAAGAGGATGAAAAGAAAACAATTATTCTATTATTAACGTTGATCGGGGACGAGACAAAAATAAAATATTCGTTTTTCATTAACTATAGAGGATGAAAAAACAACAGATGTAAATGTATTGAAGCTTATTGGCGAGCGTCTTGTTTCTAAAAGTATCTATAGTGGAAATATGATCAAGCGATTACAGCCGATGCTATGCTAAGAAACCGGATTTTTAAAAGAAAATGAAGTCACAGAGGAAAGATCTAATAAAATTATTGTGGACGAAATCTGTCAAAAATCTAAAAAAAAAAAATTTTCATGAAAAGAAGAAAAACAAAATCGTAAGTGTAAATTCTGTGGATATATTCGATAAAAATGTATGCCCAGTTTATGGAAAAAACAACGAAGGGATTTTGGCATGTTAAACTCACCGAATCAAGTAGTAAACTCAAAACATTCTGGACGCCTTATGGTCGATATAGATGGCTAAGATTACCTTTTGGGATAGCGTCGGCGCCAGAAATATTCCAAAGGAAATTATATGAAGTCATACATGATCTAAAGTGATATTCTGATATGCTTTAACGGACCATGATACAAATCTCGAAGATCTTTTATTACGATTAAAACAAAATTATTGTAAGCTAACTAAATCCAAATTAAAGTTATGTCAAAGAAGTGTAAAATTTTATGGACATATTTTAACCGATCAAGATCTGTTGGCAGATGAAACTAAAATATTAGCAATAAAAAATATGCCATCTCCCAGTAACAAGCAGGACTTACAACGTTGTATCGGTATGCTTAATTACCTAAGTAGATATATAAAAAAATTGACTATGGAATGTGCTGAACTTAAAAAATTGACGTTGGTAAAAACTGAGTGGAAATGGACTGCGAGTGAAGTTCATCAATACCAAAGACTAAAAGATCTAGTCTCTGACGTAAGAAATTTAAAATATTTTGAAGTTGGAAAACAAATTACGATAGAATGTGATGCTAGTAGCACAGGACTCGGTGTAGCAGTTTTTCAAGATGACAAAATTATTGGTTATGCATCGTGAACATTGTCATCAGGTGATCGAAAAAGAATTATTGGCCATAGTTTTTGCCTGCGTTCATTTTGATCAGATGATAGTGAGGGAAATGTGACAGTAATAATCAAAACATAGATCACAAACCATTGGTTTCGATGCGAAAATAGTTCATTTGACAGGGAAATCAATCGTGCAAATATTTTCAAAATATCGTCGGAAGAACAAGTATTCAAAAATATTCGAGGTTTAAATTTAATAAAGTGTTTATAAGTTTCCAATGAACGAGTGGAAAATATACAATTGGAAACTTCAAAGGATATATCTTTACAAACATTGATTAAGTTTATTGCAAATGGATGGCCGAAGAATATTCAAGATGGTCCTGAAAATGTTAAAATGTACTACAAAAATAAAGGTGAGTTATCTGCGCACCAAGGTTTGATATCTCGTAATAATAAAATTTTAATTCCGTATACTTTGAGAAAACTAATGATAGAAAAAGTTCATAATTCTCATGTCATCGGAAATAAAAGAAAGTGCAAATGTGCAATATATCAATGAAGTTTTCTAAATCACAACCTAATCCACCGATACAGTCACATGCAATTCCAACATATGCTTTCCAATTTGTTTCCATGGATGTGTTTTCCATTACATATAAAGGCAAACCATATACAATGTTGATTACAATAGAGAAATATTCCGATTTGATCGTACTGGATATACTAAACTGCTTATCGGCAACAGTACTTATTGAAATTTGCAAACGAAATTTTAGCCACCACGGAATGTCTCAACGTGTTTGTTCTGACAATGCAACAAATTTTGTTAGCATATTGTTTGAGGAATTTTCTCAAAAATGAGGATTCAAACATGATCCTTGATCTTCTCATCATCAAAGGGGAAACGGGGAATTACATCTACGTAATTCTCCGAACAAAATGAATTCAATTTATATACCTAGAGCTGTACAGGATTACAGTCCGAAAATTGTGGAATAGTACAACTACGTCGTGACTACAAATAGTACAACTACGTCGTGATAGTAAATCCTATTTTGATAAAAAAACAAAGCAGTTACCTAAATTAGAAATTGAACAACATGTGGCTGTTCAAACACATCAACAAAATATGGTCAAAAGGAATTATACAACAAAAGCATAAAGATAGATCCTATTTGGTAAAGAGAATTTATATCGACAAAATAGTGTACATATCAAACCTTGTACTTCGGAAGATGGAAAGATCGAACATAATACAGTACAACCGAAAAAAGAACCAACACAATTTAATTCTCAGAAAACTACAACGATTCTACTGGTAAAATTCAAATGTTGACTCAAAATATTAACACAAACGATGTTCATCTTGTTCTTGAGCGATTTTGACTTCGTTTGCTTTACGTACATGGTTTCCAACAACCCTGATGTTAATAAGCTATACGAACTTCTTGGAGTAGCTTTGTTCTTATTAAGCCTGCCGATATTTTTGTTTAACATCTTTTAGCATAAAAACTAGCAAACCGGAAAACTAACAAAGACCCATTTAAAGACCCAAACAAAAAAAAAAAACTTGTAGTAGGTATAATTATATTATTAACAAAACACTTTAGTAAATCTGGAGTGACCTACAAGTATTCCATTAATCCCGTTAGTACTTTCTTCATTACAGGATTGCATAAAATTTAAATGAAAATAGAAAAACGTAAAAATGTAGATTCCAATCTTACATAGATTTTCTCCATTCAACGTGTTATATTTATTTTACCACCCTTATATTATCTAACCCACAATCCACTTTTCGTGTATACATATATGTACTGTAAGACAAAATTAATTGACATTTAAGTTATACACATACACGCCATCATAATACAAGAAAAGCAAATATAACAATAATCCTTTTTGCCTTACTCTGGATGTATATGTGTGTGTGTGCTATTATTTTGTGCTTTTATTCATAAGAACGTTTTATTGTGCAAAGTTATATCCTTGAACCTTTTTTTTCCTATGTTCTTATTCTTGTATTAGCAATTTTTGTGTTACTTAAGTCGACGAGATGAAAAAAAATAAAAGGAAAAATTGGGTTTGGTACTCGACAATATGTATGCAAAAAAAAAAAAAAATTAGATGTGAACAAATTGTTGATAAGATACAGTCGTCTTGTGATGACGATGATTTTCAATGACACCAACGATAAGGTTGAAGAAAAAAAAATGGATAATTTTATTTTATATCTTTTTGGAATATGTTCAACTTTAACGCGGTATGTTAAAGTCGAACATGATGGTGGAAGTAAGAATGAAAATACTTGGAACTAAATAGTTGAAAGATTATTTTGAGTTTGTTTATAGACTATAAGCGCCATCATCGTAATCGGAACACTTTACAATTATTTACGTTTCTCACTCTATATATTTCAATCAATACTAACGATAAATAGGATGGCACCACAGGAGCCTTACAAAATTGATAACGATATTCTTGCATAACTGCCAAAAATCAGTCGTCATCTCGGATATATTTTAACACGTCTCCACGCGAATTTAAATTTGTTGAAATGAAAATGTGAAACATGATTTTCCAGCATATATACTCACATACTAAACATACGAGTAGCAACATACGCATTTCTCTAGTTTAATTTGATTGATTAGGAACGAGATTGACACATATATACAAACACGCTTATATACACAATCAATCTACCATACAGAATCAATTTAATTGTGTGAAACGAATTTTTTTTGTCGAACGTCGATCGAAATTGATTTTCCGTTTTGTTTTATTGATTGGAAGTTGATTTTCATCAAACATCAAAACTTTTTTTTTTTTTTTTTTTTATATAATCAAGTAAATTGCTTCATTTCATTTTTAATTTCATTTATAGCATATCGCAGTTGGGTAGTTGTAAGCCAGGTTCATACTGTTACCAAGTTAACGTTGCAATGTTGGAATTGTTTTTTACCAAATTTTAAAGTCCAAGTTTGTGTGGTGAGTAAGCACTCCTTCCGCTAGGAGCAATGACCCTCAGCACCATCAGCACCACCTATATTGCTGGCCGTAACTTCTATCGAAAATAAAGAGGATCGAGGGCAAAACATTTTGTTGTTGTACAGTAAATTTGTATGTAGTGCATTACAGCCATTTTAAAATTAACCGTAAAATGTACCACTTTCTGAAGTCATATACTCGGTGCATAACGCTTCAATTTGATTGTATAAGAAATACAACACGTATTAGTGGCCCGATTGTGATGAATAATACCTTAAATAAAAGCTCCCGTCATCAGTATAAGTACTCGTATAAAATATAAGAACACTTCAAGAAGTAATTTGAAGGTAAAAAATTTGCAAAAGGTTTCGTTAGCCTTTGCAAATTTACGAATTTTTTATTTTTTTTTATCAATGTAGACCCAGCTTTAGAGTTGAACAAAATATTGGTTTAGTTTTGTGTTTATTTCCGTCCATGAACTCATGTGTATAGTGTAAGCAAATTGTATTACATTAAACAAAACTTTTTTCTTGATACCATGCCAGCCAATTTTTATAGCTGTTGTATATCTAGTGTCGCATATAGTTAAAAAAACAAATAAGATTACCAAGTCATTGTCACTTAGCACAAACTTAGATTAAACTATACTGCTAACGTACTAATTATGTTAATTAGATTCGGGGAGAAATTACCATATAAATATGTAAAGAGATTTGGCACAGCAAAAATTGCTCTGCACACAGTTTAATCGCTGTACCAAATTTAATTTTTGAATATTATATATATTTCTTGTTTTGTTGGGATAATTTAGTCAGGTCATTAGTCACCCATTAAAATAATTTCCCAAAGAATATATAATTTTGCGTGATTGGAATATCTACCCTCGAAATTATCCCCGACGATACATAAATTATTGGGTATAAGGATATTTGGCCAAAAATCATAACGAAACGAAATTAATCAACCGTAAACAAAAAATAAATAACGACACCGAAATAAAAATAAATAACCATAACAATTTGTAGCTAACTTCATTTTTGCGATGGAGTGGTTTGATCAGATAAAGTAGCAGTATATACAATAAATAAAATAAAAACGACTGGACAAAATGTATCGGGACTATGGTGTATGATATCAGTTTGATTGCTAAAAACCCTCCTCTACCTCAGACATGAATCTATTCCGAAACTACTTTTTGTATTACTTTAGAATGGAACTTCGAAGTTCACGAAATTATCAGGCGTTATGCTGCAGATTCTTCTGATTACTTATTTTTGCTCTAATTTCCACTTATCCGTATACCAAAATCTTTTTTTATTGCATACCAATACTTGTAGAAAACCCATTTCCTGTAAAAAGATGTGGGTGGGAAATAATTTGTTTTGTCATGCTTCCTATCTACCCACTCCGCCGGGTTTTCAATCAATCTTACCGTCTATCTTCCATAGTTCTCTATTTTCCAGTTCTCCATGGCATATTTTTGGGCTTAACTTCTTCTTTCAACATCGCCCTTGGTATTGTTTTACTTCTTTTCCGTTCTTTTGCCATGAGGACGATATGAACAATTTCAGCGATAACTGGACACTACACCGCGTAAAGCTCTTGTTTTTCTCTATATTTTAAAAGCATCTGTTCATATTTCAAACATACTCGTTTCGCACACATTCGTGCATCCTCAATTTGGCTACGGCATGAAGTAGGAAGTTAAAATAAACCGCGAAAGAGTTGCGTGAGTTTCGGCCCCAGAAAAAAAAACTAGATATTTCACATACGTACCAACATTAAGAATCTTCGTCTGTCAGCCATTGGGCCTCCGAGGTTTGTCATGAGCATGCTCAAAGCAAAACTAGCATTTGTGGCTTTTTCTGCTCTTCAAAGTTAAATTTTGTATACAGATGCACTTCTAGATACATTTTTTTATTGTTTAATTCATGCAATATTTTCTGGGGCCAAAGCTCTCCCAACTCTTTCGCGGTTAATTTAACATCCTACTTTACGCCGTCGTCAGCCAAATCGAGGAACCACGAATAGAGCTAGGTTCGTTTTGATTATCCATCTGCACATCGCATTACTCCAACCAGCTCCTGCTGACATTAGGCGAGTCGTTCAGTCCATAGATTCTTCACTCCAACAGGAGATCATAGTTGGGTTCATCGTCATCACCAATCGAAATCATGTGAAGAAAAATCTCTTTTTCGATCCAGCCCCGTTGGGATTCGATCACGGTATCTCCCGACCTAAATACCGCAGATTTAAGTACTGCGCCAATTACTCGGTTTCCAGATACTTGACTGCTGTGTTCAATCTTATTCTATTATTTTTTATCTGGAATAGTGCATTTGACTCTGTGTCTTCTTAAGTAATACTTACTTTGTTTTCGTCGTTGCTAGAGCCAAATTATTACTGCCTAAACAAGTTCTACAAATAACCTGGTGAAGCCTACGTTCTATGCCTTCTATATGTCTCAAGTATAACATTACTGTTACAATATGATATGATCCATAAATCAATCGCCTTGAAGTTATCCCAGACTTTCATCCGAGGAAAATTTAAAATTACCTCTGACAACACGCGCGTAAAAATTACATCCTAGACTTTTTTCTCAATACAAATAAATGTATACCGAGTAAGTGGCTTAGTGGTTAGCGTTGTGCCGCTTGAAGCGGGAGGTACCGAGTTCGAATCCCAACAGAGGCAGGATGCAAAAGGGAATTTTTCTCACCAGATTATGTTCGGTGATATTGATAAACACAACTATGACCCTCTATTGGTGTGCAGAACTCATGGGCCGATCCATCTTCCATGTCATCGTGGTACAGGGTGACATGGAGCTGTGCAATGCGCAGATTGTAAAATGTACTTTAAAATTGGTGATATAAGCAGTACTGCTTCGGCCAAGTAAAAAAAATTATATATTAAAAAAAAAAAAAAAAATGTATCGTATTTAAATAATAAACGAATCGAATTCGCTCGCATGTTGCATTAGGATTTCTGATATATAAGAAAAACAGAAGAACAAAATCTTCTGGTCTAGATGGCTTTTTGACATATCGACATGGTAAGGAGTTTTAGTGGTTATATCTATAGGTCCATTCTGGGTCCGGTTTGTCCGTTAGAAATAACTGAAAAAACTAGCTGCCAAGTGACTATAAAATCAACTGACTATCGCACAAAAAAGGGATAGTCAATACTGTGAATATTCGAACTTACTTACTGTGGTTACCCTGATTGTTTAAAAAAATTTAAATTATCAAATACTTATATTACTCGTGGCAATTTTACAACTTGTGCTACTCCAGGTTCCTCGAATCATAAAGCACTTGTTCCTGGTCAAATCAGAGACTTAGTTCAAGTTGTAATGAAAGTTGTGTGCTCTGAAAAAAGTGCGGCGCAAATTTACCTTGTAACATCGGAAAGTGGTGAGATGTTGAAAAGTCATTGAATTTAATTCGAAAAGCCCATTTTGAAATGCTGAAAATCAAAGATAACCATCCTAACGATTTACTGGATTTAATATTAGAAGCATATTCAAATGATTCAAAAATTCAACGATTGTCTGTTTTATGCTGCAACATTTAGCAAGACGCAAATGAAAATATTAACATTTTTAAATAACGACTGCAAAGCAAAAGGCACCGATTTTATTGCGTATTTCGGTTTTCGATGGTACAGGGAGACTAGCCAGATATTTATTAAATTCACAGATATTCATTCAATATTTTGCCATTACAACCGCTGTAAAGGGAATGAAAACGATCCAATGGATATTATACTATACTTCTAACGGACAAGCAGGCCCCAGAATGAACCAAAATATAGTCAATAGAACTCCTTATGATGTCAATATGTCAAAAATTCAGGCCTACTGTAACCTGGACGAGAAGAATTTGTGCATTGCCACCTTTACAGGGCTTGGTGCAATTGGGATCCAGACATGTTGATCACAATCTTATTAACCAGGCCCCAGCCAGTGGTTCTTGACCACATCTCATTTCAGATTCTATAATAAGCTATATTTATGTTATTTTTGAGCTGGTTATGCGCCCTTCCGGCCATTCTATAATACTCATGTTCCTGCCTGCCACATACTTGTCTCTTTTCATTGCACTAGTGAATAAACATTTCAGGTGTATAGGCATTGCCTGCTGAGGTTTGCTATCTCATAATACAATTATTAAACTATGAACTGTTTTCCTCTTAGGAAAATAGTCCCCATCGTTGACGGTTTAACTTATATTTTGTCAACTATTGCGAATCGAGCAAAAGTTTGCACATCTTGGTGATGGGCCTTGTAAAGGTGTTTGCTGCTGTTTTAATGGTAATAAATTTCTATTATTCTGCTCATCGTCCATTTGCACGATGATAATAGTTGTCATCTTTGATTAATTCTTAATCCCCAACCTAGACATTTTCTTCACTATTTTCCATTTTGTTTTTGTTGTAGGTTGCATATTGGCTAATTTGCTGCTAACGAGATAATCAGGATATAGAGAATTTTGCCCAGGTTATAATGATACTGCCGATCTCATTAAAATATGAGCTGGCGATAATGCTTTGAAAGAATCATCATCTTCCCACATTGGACGTAGTGGTCATGAGTTCAGTATTCCTTTGAATTGGCATAGTATGGTAGCCATTTAGACGATTAAGACGCCTCTTTACGGACTTTATATAGTGGTTTTTCACAACCCACCAAAATGTGGTGCAGACGGAGGTATATAATGCCAAGTTATTTGGTTAGTCATACAAAATTCTGAAATAACTTCTGAAAATTTTGGATTTATGTATTTGATATACCTTTTTCAGTGTCCTGTTTGCGCCAATAAAATTTGTCGTTATCTGTATATGTATCACTTGGGAAATTTATTGTCGCTAAAAACCTTTTGAGTGCTGCAATGAACGTATCAGTTGTTAACTCCACAACTGCTTCAATATGTAGAGTCTTGGTCACCATACACACAAAAACTGCAATATATCCTTTCACCAATACCGTTCCATGACCCTTTTAGCTGGTCAAAGGATAAGCCTTGCAAAATCGATACCGCAGCTTGAAAAAGGTCTCGCAGGTGTTACCTGCAGGTGTTTTTTCAGCAACATCAGTTATTGCAATCTTATTGTATCGAAACCTTAACAGTTTTTGCCATATAACGTTGGTTATATGGTTGTACCAACCATTAATTGGTCATTAATTGAATTCCCATTGGTGGTCTTACTATAGACCCATCAAAGACGACTCGCAGCTTTGTTGTTGTGCTCTTAATTTTTATGACGATATGGTGTAGCAAATAGTAGTTGCGTTTTTGTTGATCTCTTGGGACGATGTTGCTTGGGAGCATGTTTGAATGTCTTCCATTCCCCAAATTTTTTTTAGACTTTTGTCGATATTTAGGCCAATGTGAAAATTAAGGCTAACTGAGTCAGACTCTTTTTTATGTTTAGTGGATTCACCAGATTCAAGTCATCTATACAATGAACTTTGCGCAACTATAGACTGTATTCCAAATTATTCATTCTGCCTTCTCGCAATACGGTAAAAAATCGATCAGCTTTAATTATCATGTCTATGGGTCGGACCATTAGCTCACTGAAAATTCAGCAATAACTGATGTATGTCACGATATGCTTCATAATTTTAAAAAGGAATCATCCGCATTCGAAAAAAATACTTCGTTCACCTACAGTTTTCGCCGATACAGGAGTGGTTCTTTTGTATATTATGTAAAATAGTATATTGTATACTGTGCAAAGGACATCTGTGTCCTGAAAGTTTTCACATTTTAAGCGATTCTCCTTCTTAATAATAGAGCATAATGCGGTTTCTTTCCATTTATCGGGAAAAGCTTAGCTTCGCCACAATAATAAAATTTTGTCCAAAAGATGGTTCTTTTAAGCCTCGGAATGGTCAGTGTTCATTTATCTTAGGATAGGTCCTCTATACTCAACTTCACGGTCAGTATTTGACTCTGTCAAATATAAGCTTTTTCTGAATTTTTTCTTGTATCGATTTGTTTTGCAAACATTTTTCGCATCAATTTTCAGTTGTTCCAAAATTTTAGCACATTTTATCCTACGTCAATACTGGCGATTGAGATATAAATAAATGGTATCTAAGACTGCCCTGAAATTTTACAATGCTAGCAATAAGAAGGAAAAATGAACATGAGAAAAGTAGAACAAACATAAAGACAAAAATTACGAGGCATTTAGATAAAGCCACAAACAAATATAAGCTTGCTAATTTTGAATCATCACTAGCACTCGTAGTGAGTAAATGAGAAAGTATTTATTTACACTTCAGATCTATAAAATCCACCCACAAGTCATTGCTAAAGCAAATTTCCAGCCATCTAAAATCAGTTCCAAATTTATGATTTTTGAACATACTGCGTGAAATATACAAGGCTGTCTAAATTTTTATTTTGGTCCAAAATATACAAAACTTTTTTACGTAAATTACTTGAAGTAGTAGCTAAAAGTACTTGAAGTTATTTGAAGAAGGTGAAATTTTTTGTAGCCCCTTCGTTTGATCGAATGTCAAGGGAACATTTCTTTATTTTAAGGATTTTTGCTTGCACGTTTCGAGCCATGCTACCTTCCCAGCACATTTTGTTCACTCAATACATGTATACATATACATAAATCAATATATACGAATTGAGGGATGTATAATATGTGCTTGTGTGTGTGTGTGGGTTAATAAATTGAATTCACTTAGATATATGATTTATGATATCAGCTATCTAATAATTTTACGATATCTTGTTTATATCAAGTTTTTTTTATATATTTTGTATCGTTCGCCTCTGTAATAAGAAAATTAATAGAAATTAAGTGAAAAACAAAAAAAAATTTCGGGTTGGAAAATGATAACCGATAACGGGATAAGGAAATAGAAAACTTTTTATCTTTAAAACTTTTTTTTTTGTTTTATTCATATTTCTTTAGAAACAAAATTAATTAATTTTCGATTTTTTTGTGCTTCTTAAGCTTCCCGGCATGTATCTTTACGCTTTTCGAATTTTTTTTGAACGTATATTGCTCGTATACACAAAATTTAGATATACGAAAAAGCAGTTAGTGCCGAGTTAATTTATTGATTAAGATTTTTTAAATGTAATTAAAAGTTAATTACAGCTTATTGCTGATGATTTACTTATTAAACAATTATTGATGGTGCACAATTTTGATAATTAGTTTAGTGTTTATTTGTTGTAATTTTCTGACAGATGAGTTGGTGTACCAAGTATTGTTCGAATTAACATTTACTTCGCGTAACATAGAAACGCACATTCAAACTAATTGCTGAGTATAATATTCTATCATCTAATATAATCAATTAGCCTAAATGTTAGCCAATAATTAATAATATACTACCATGGTATGTTTGACCATTGACTTGTTAGATGTCGTTACTGGTATCGTTTTAAAATAATTAAAATATTTTTATATGCATAATCACCTAAATGTCATATATTTATCCTAAATTTTGACGATTTTCAATCGACCTGACATCTGGAACTTCAATGGGTAAACTGTTTTTTCTTATGATGGTAGTAATATGTGTATTTATACTATGTTCATGTTAATTAAAACTTAGTAAAAAATTATTCGGCCGAAATGTTCTAATTGAATTAGGGTTTTTTTCAATTTGACAATTTTTTGGCATTTTTAAACAATTGTTGTGCGATCCATGATTATAAGAATAACAACTCAGGCTACGATCAAAGATAAGTATTTTGATTCTAATAAAATAATGGATTGATTTCGTTTGTATTAAATATAGTTTTAGATAATGGCAACCATAGTCCCGGGTGATGTCAAATATAATGGTAGTACGTTAACCATCTAGTGGAAGTATGCAGATTTTAGTTATGGGCCGTTTCAAGGTGGTCGATGCTGGTTTTAGAGTGACGAATCGAATGAAACCTTTGTCGTCGGGATTAGCTTCCACAATTCGTCCCATAGTCCACTTGCATGAAGGTAAGTTGTCCTTCTTGATTAAGACCAATTGTTCAAATAATCGCACTTAAATCTTTTCCAGAAACTTTGCGTTCAAAGTTCAACATGGTACCATCTAGATAAAAGGGATGTCTTTAACTCAAGTAAATCTTGCTCAGGTACGCAGTTGATCGGTGAACCTATAAGAAAATGAGCTGGCGTCAATGCTTCAAAGCTGTCATCATCTTCCGATATAGAATAAATGGGTCTGGAGGTGGCATAGTAGCATAACCATCTATTCAAAGGTCAGATGACATTTTCCGGTGACACGGGTGAGATGCGCTTTAATGGATTTGAGCGCAGACTCCCACAATCCACCAAAATGGGGGCAGATGGTGGTTTTTATTTTAGAATTTTGTAATTTGTATACCACATTCAATCTTCTATTGGCGCCTATAAAGTTTGATCCGTTATAGATTTTTATCGGGACGACTTTTTTGCTAGCATCTGTTGTCAATTTTGTGATCGCTTGGATATGTATTGCTTTAGTTACCATACACACAAAAATCGCGATGTAACCTTTCACCAACTTTGCTCCACGCCCTCTTTTGCTTGCTAACATAATAGGTCCCACTTAGTCTCCCCGGCAGTTCAAAAAGGGTATCGCTGGAGTAATTCGCACGGCTGGAAGATCGCCCATTATCTGCTTTGCAGTTTTCGGTCTGGTTCTGAAATACTGGATAAGAAAACGTTTTACTTAATGTAGTCTCATATGTTTCGCTGATATTTTGATGATGAGTGTGAAGAAATTGGATCACGTTTCACTTTGTGCCAGGACGATTCGGATTGCTTACGCCAGGATGGCACATGCCACTACTGATCGAGTGACATACGTTTGTTTGGAAGAATCAGTCCAACCGCATATACCGGATTGCCTGCAAGAACTGTTTTTCTTACTTCTGTCAACAATTTTGATAAAAGATGTGCACCGCTTAGTTTTAATGTTGACAGCAAAATTTGTCTGATAGGAGCGACCTTGGTTTTGGAAGTTATAATTTCAGTTCGTATTTTTCCATGTTCATCCTTAAAATGGACTAGTAATCGCCTTGTCGTTATTGCTTTATCCAGTAGCTTAACTTTAAAAGATAATTGATCTTCTTTGCAATGCCATGAAAGACCCAATATCTTTGTAATTGAGTTTGCTGGCTCAACATGAATGAGAGAATTTTTGCTGTTTACAGGCTGCTCTAGTAATTCCATTTTCATATGAAGTACGTGACTCAATTTTTCTTTCAAGAATTCATTTTTTTCTACACTATCGGCACCAGAAAGGTAATCATCATTATAAAATTTATTTTGGATTTCTTCCGCAACTAAAGGGTATTCCGGTTCAAAATCTAATGCAATTTGTTGCAAACGAATTAGGTGGTCAGTTTGTACTGACTTATTGGCTGACTTGTATTTTATCTCCAAAGAATGCGTTGGAAGTCCTGATCTTCACTCTTTACCATAATTTGCTGGTACATTTTCTCCGGCAATAAGTGGTATTTTATTATATTGAAATTTTACCAAAATCGTCCATAATGTTGGTTGAACCGTCGGACTGACCAGTAGTATATCATAGATAGATTTGGTAGGTTTACTTGATCCATTAAAAACGACGTAAAATTTGGTGGTAGTGGTTTAGGCTTTCATAACAGCATGAAGGTTAATGTACTCTTGAATAGTTTTGGTGTTATCTGATTTCAAATTTGGATCCCGTTTGAATCTTTCTTCTAAATTAAATAACCTCTTTTTTGCAGTGTGGTGTGATTTTCCCAGAGTCGTATATGTATCTTTGAAGAGTAATATGACGATATAGTTACCACTACTATGCCTCGAATAGTTCACTTTGAAATGCTCCTCACATTCGGTTTCTTCCCTAGAAATCACATTACAGGTAGGGATTTCCTCTATTTCTCAGAACCGCTGCAATGTCTCGTCTATGCTTATACCAATATGATTTAGTGTGGTTGAAGGCGTTTTTGATGCAGCAACTTCACCAGATAAGATCTATCCGAATAGCGCTCTATCCGAATTAAGGGCCCTCTATTAATAGCTGGCCCCATCTTTTAGAAACTCAAAAAGAAAATTACTTCACGCAAGTGAAAGCGAGAAGAACGGCGTGCATATTAAAAACGGCATATTCCTCAAGTTCCTAACTTTAAACAAGCGACAAACGCGATATCGAAAATTCTAAGTTTTTCATTTAAAAATTAAGGAGTCTGATCAAACCCCTTTCTAACCCATAAACGGGAAGTACGAACTTTTGAACTATCGTTTTGAACTCAAGAATGCACCAGCTATCTTCTAAAGGATGATGTGTTGAAAGAATTTATTAGCAAGACCGGTAATTGCTACATTATTGACATTCTTGTTTTTGGAAGAAGAACTGCGGAAAGGCGTCTAATGAACAATGAAAAAATATTCACCCAGCTCAAAAAAGTGAACTGTCGAATCAGTTTAGTCAAAATGAAATTTTTAAATTCTCAAAGTGAACCTTTTAAAAAACTGGGGCCCTTTCAATAAATTAAAGAACTCTTTTCGTCATTGTTTATAATGATACTCCCTAATTTCAGCAAACTATTTAAAAGATTTTAAGTTTTAACTTTAAAAATCTATTAGAAAGGAATTTCTCTCCTCAACAACTCAATAACAGCTAATGAAAATTAGGAAAGAAAATTACTTAGCAATTATTCCCATAATTCACCGGAATTATAACCAATCCTACATATTTTTGAAAATTATGTAAAAATTGTGTCTTCCAACCATCACAGCTTTAACCCAATTAACACAACTGTGTAGGTTCAGATTGAAAAAAACATTCTTTCATAAAAGGTTAGCAGATAATTTAAAAACTTTGAATTAAAAAGAAAATCTGTTTGGTTTGGAAAATTATAATGACACGTTTGTGCATATTTTATTTGATGAATAACTTCAACTAGCTTATTTTGTGTTTTCATAAATTCAATTCAATTCCAAGATCGATTGCTTAATTTGGTTTTGTCTTCTTCGACATAGTTTGAAATCTATTATCAGTTTTTGGATGTTTAGTTAACAAAAGTTAATTTGTGCCTACACAAACGTGTGCGTTGATCGATCATTAACATAAAGTAACAAAATTATTTAGACCATGACACAATTGTGTAGGTTAAATTAATGTTTCTTGTAGATTGAAATTATAATATAAAATTATACCTACACGTTTGTGCATTATGGCACGTTTGTGTAAACTTTCATTACAACGCACCTGACTTTTATTGTAACTCGAAAACTAACATCATCGATCACTTCACAATCAAAAGGATGTACCAGGTGTTTTCAACCATTCCTGTCGGATCATTAAATGATTTACACCACCTGTTAAAGTATATTCGTTAATCTAATCGTGAGAATCTCAACAGACAGTATACTAAATATAATAAATTTAAAGCTCGAATGGAAAAACATTTGTTAAAATTCGACTGCATAAATAATCCTAGCAATTAAAAATCCATCAATTCATTATAAAACGATCGAGTAAAGTACATGCATACATCACTAATTTATATGTCGTAATTTACATAAATCGAAATGACAAAACAATACAATAAAAAAATTATGTATTATATTATGCATGATAAAATATTTGGATAAACATAAAAATATTTTTTTTTTGTATTATTATGATTATGATAATTTTTGGACATTTTATCAATAACATAAATATTATGACATTGATATATTGGAGATATAATTTACGAAATGAGATAAATTTAAAATTAATAAGACGACAACAATAACAATCATAAATTTGAGTGGTAGGAGTAACATAAAGTAGGTACTGTAAACAATAAAAATATTTATAGTAATAATAAGGCGGCGGCTTTTATGCGCCATTGTTGGCCTTTGCCTAAATCGTTTGATGCAGGATTTTGATAACCAGAAGTAGGGAAATGTCGTTCTTAATTATATCGTCTTCAACCTGACTACTTTTGCACACAGTTTACACTTTCACCATATCTACGATAGTGACTAAGACTACGATATTGAACAAAGTCAAAAGGTGATCTTATTTTTTATTTGACTTTATTTCCACCTAAGGCGTTTATTATTTCGTTTTTATCCTTCAACTCAGTGTAGAATGTCCTTACTTGCGAAACAATTGCTGCATAATATTTGATTGTATCGCTGGTATTAGTGTTTTATTAGCGTATAATTTATCTATAGCACTTTCGAAGTAGTCTTGCTCTGCCCAATATGATGTACGATTATCGAAGGTCATAATCCTTCATTCCTTATTGATAAGATTCCCTCGACCAAATTTATCAAAATAAATTGTCAGGATGAGAAATGAAGCATGTTATCATTTTTGTTCTTGTTAGTGCTGTGGTATGTCCCATCATTGCGGGCGAGCAAAATAACATGCTTAATTTTTTGTTGGCTCTCGTCGTTCACCTTTATTGCATCGTTTGTTTTTGTTTTGCAGTTTCTACAGCAGGTGATGCTTGCCTTACTTCCGTGGTGTTGTTATTAGCTATTGGCACACATATTTCTTCCAAATTATTATTATCCTCAGCTATTATCCTCATTTGGACGAAGGCTTTTTTTAGTAACTGGCTTTTTAATAAATCCTTCGTTGCAGATTTTTATGGTAACAACTCTACCTAAGCCATTGTTTTCACAATATGGACCTTTTGAACTTTTCCTAAAGACCATTTCGCTGGAAGTGGATTATCATCCGAAACAAGGATTAGCTTCCCTTTTGATATATTTTCTTGTCTTTTAGACCATTTGCTTCTTTTTTAAATTTTCTAGTACTCTTGAGATATTTTTTGTAGAAGCATCTAACATATTAAATTTAAAATGCTTGGTTCTGGCATTGTTTTGTAGGCTCGCCTATCAAAAAATGTCCGGCTGTTAATGTTGTAAAATAATTAGGATCAGATTTTACTAGAAATAGTGGTCGCAAATACAGACATGCTTCAATTTGGCAAACAACCTTAGTTATCTCTTCAAACGTTAAATGCTATTCCCATATTATTTTATGCAAACGGTGTTTGTTGGTGGTATATAATGCCATTGTGTACTATCCATTGCAAGCAGTTCTGTCCATTTCCCCAATAGTTGTTTTACGACAAACATGAGCTCATTGCATATTAGTTCATGAGCATGAAGCTCCTATATGGAATTGGAATCATAGTCACTGTAAAATTTCATGCCAAACCCTTGACGTGCATGCAGCGTTTTGTTTGACTACTGTTATGAAACCTCCTGATTACAAAGCACTTCCTACTTTTATGTGAATGGCTTTTACCACAAGCCTATGAATGCTAAAAGAATTTTGATTTTTGCTTCTGTGGCTTCTTCAATCTGTGGTTGTAGAGAGGTATCCTGCGAATATAGAAGCTAGGTTGAACCATTCCACCATGCAGTTGGTGATTTAGTAGCTTTGACTCATTTATGCCTCATGTTGCGCAATCCAAGGGATTATCCCTTACTTTTACATAATTCTACTGTATAGTAGAGATAATATAGAATAACTTTCGACGATCATGTTAGCAACAAACGTTTTAAACTTGTTTGGCTTTGCTCTGACCTGAGCCAAGGTGACCATAGAATCTGCGGTACACAACTCCAATCTGCGTTAATTTTGCTTTTAATGGTGCCACCTTTATTTGTGCAATCACCATGGGCATCTTGCTCTCATCGTCCTTACAGTTTGATTTGTAATAATTTACAGCCGTGAAATCGTGAAGTTATCTGGTGAACTAATTATATCTAATCCATCGTTGTAGCTTAATTTCCTCCAAAATTTGTAGTTTGCTAACATATTAATTTCGTTTTATTTAGAGGTCTTTAGGTAACTTATCTTCGCAGTTAAATCGCAATGTTCATTGTTATTGCATGGTAATCTTTACTTTTACGGTAACATGAGGCTAGCCATCACATGCGAGATCAAACATTTTGGATGTTTGCGATACCATCTTCCTTTTAGTAAAATATGTGCTTTAGTATCCAATGATTTTGAATTGAAATATGTCCTCTTTAGGATTCCAAATTTTTAATTGTTTCGACAATTTCTACTGTATAAGGAAGGGTTCTTGTATCCATATTTTCCTTTTAAACAGTTTTAAGTATTTTTAGGTTATTGCTACTCCATTTCTTTAGATTAAAACCTCATTGCTTTCATAGCATTGTTAATTATTGTTGTTGCATTAATATCGCTTGTTAATCGTCTCTGCACCCGATAATAATATGTCATCGACATAAAAATCTTCAATGAATACCTTTTTTGATGCAGGTTTCTGTTCATCTTCATCTTATGCTTACTGATGAAGAACTCTAGTCTTCACCTTTTAAGTCCTGATTATATAACTTGTTCGTCCTTTCTTATCCTTTCTTATCTCCATCTCAGTAGGCTATCTAAAAGCTCATTTTGTATTTTTTGACCATAGTACATATATATTATATCGTGGAGTGCGACTCCATTTGAAGTTTTAGCCGAATCTTCAAACACAACCCTTGGTTGTTGAACTATCTTCTTTCATCACTGAATGATCTGGCAGAAAATAACCTTCATATCACCTAGCATGATGTATTCTTCAATGAAACGTGGTGCTAATATTTTTCTTCGCCGCTAGTAAATTCGCGTTCTGGGCCATCTTCCCCAATCTCCCAGCATCTTTTTAATTGGTTTTCTAGATCAACATAAGATACCATTGAATTTGTTCTGTGGTTCTAGATGATGAAACTTTTGGACTTTTTGAAAACAATCCATTCCAATTCGGGTTGATCAGAGCCCTATTTTTATTAATTTTTTACTAACTTATTTCCATTGAATTTAAAGACTTTCAGAAAACAAAGAAAAGCGACGTCATTTGGCAATTGGAAGGGGGTCATACGTATACGCAATTGCAAAAATATTTCAGCGCATCATAATCCCGAACTAGACTTAATTTTTATCTGCATCGAGTAACTTTGCGAGGCCTTTTAAGGGGGATTAAGGAGCAAAACAAACTCTTTCTGCAATTACTATACTCTTCAAATTGGTTCAACAATTTGAAATGCTATTTAAACATATCCTGTAAAACATCAGTCACCAGTGCATATTGTGATCTGCATATTGTGAGTATCGAATTTGAGACCATGAGGTGGTAAACAAGGACTTTATAACCATCGCTATATGACTGGTGATAAAATTAAAGACTAACGCCTAAAAACATGGCAAAAAACGTGAATACAACCAACGGACATTACATTCAATTTTATAGCCAACGCAAATGTTCATTGATAAACTAAAATATTATACTCCTTGTACAACACTGAAGTGTACATCTGGAAAATAGTTAAAATAACGCTGGGCCACATTTAAAACACGTTATAATTTTTAATGGCTATATCAAAAGGATTATGAGTACCGTGGTAGCGAGGTTTAATAAAGCATCGGTTTCTTATATTTAAGTTTTTCGGTACAAAATCAACGCTAGCTAAAAGCTCGGAAGAATTTAATTTGTGATCTTACCAACGTGCTATAGATGGTCTTGAAGGTATCCAAATCTTTAAAATCTTTACGAGTTCGTAATATAAATCCCATTATAGCATTAACTTTGTTTATTATTTTTTCGGTATGACGAGCAAAGGTTAGGTTTTCTTTAAGAACAATGGCAAGGTCAACTACTTCTTTCATGCGACTGATATTTCTTTCTATCAAAACTAATTACTTTGCATTTATTTACATTAAGTTCTAATTTATTACAGTGATTGGAAGAATCTATCCAAATCATGTTGGAGAAGCG